>OZ010796.1:164026844-164622844 GCA_963932465.1 Maratus speciosus
AAACAAATTAAGCATTTAGAAGTGGGTAAGGTTCTCAATGAAAATCAATTAAAACCTACTCTTACAAACAATGCGCTAAACATTAAGTTACCGGAAATACCACTTCCTAAATTTTCCGGAAAACCTGAAGAATGGAGCACATTTAAACTACAGTTTGATAATATTATAACATCAAACGAGCAGTTGTCAGAAGCGCAAAAACTACATTATTTATCAGCTGCATTAGTAAGTGACGCAAGAGCTTTGCAAACAACCGAAGATACCTTTTCTTCTTTATTTCAAGCGTTAAAAGACAGGTACGAAAATGAAAGAGTTATAGTACAAATACACATAAACTCACTTTTAGATGCAGATAAAATTACACAGCCTTCCGCAAAAGATCTAAGAAATCTAGTAGACAGCGTTAAAAAAAGCATTCGCGCATTAAAGGTTTTAGATTACAACAGAAACAATCTCTCTGACGTTTTAATGTTAAATATCATTCTTGAAAAGTTGGATAAAGATACACGGAAAAATTATGAAATGACAATAAGTTCAAATGAAGTTCCAAAGTTAGATGATTTAATTTTATTTTTAGAAAAACGTTCTCAAATTTTGGAAAACATAAGTAAAACCATTGCAGTAAAACCCAAATCAATTCAAGATCGTAATTTTAAGCAAAAATCTCTCTTTGTTAAGTCAACAAATTCCATTAATTTCTGTGTAATGTGTAAGCAAAATCATGCAATATATAAATGTGACGCATTTTTGAAATTAAATGCTTTTCAGAGAAAAGATGTAGCAATGAAAAATAAGCTTTGTTTCAACTGCTTAAGTAGTCAACACGCGATTGCTAATTGCAAGTCTAAAAGTTCCTGCAACATTTGTCAGGCAAGACACAACACATTACTCCATAGAAATATAAACAGTTCTTTTCCGAGCAAAGTTGATGAAGTTAACCCCACCGCGCAAGGTCATAAATTGAATCCGAACGCAGATGAGTTTTACGGACAGACAGAAACTAAATCACCTGTATCATCTTCTTTATCTTGCGTTAATAACAGAAATAAATCTGTCATTCTCTCCACTGCATTAGTTTGGGTCTTTAACCCTTGTTCTGGAAGTTATTTACAAGCACGTGTAATAATGGACTCTGGAAGTATGTCCAATATTGTGACTTCAGAATTCGCTAATCGATTGGGAATTCCACTAAAGCGATTGAACATCGCCATCTCAGGCTTAGGTGGAAAGGAAATGAACGTTAAACACAAAATTCATGCTAAAATTATAAACGGAAATGGATCTTTTGAAACGTCTTTGGATTTTCTTGTTGTCTCAAAAATAACGGACTCACTCCCAGTTACAAACTTAAACATTGATAACTTAAAAATTCCTCATCAGTTAGCAGATCCAAAATTTAGCATTCCTGGCAAAATTGATATGCTTCTCGGCGCTGAATCGTTCTTTCATATAATAAAAGATGGAGAAATTCGCATTCCAAACAGTAATTTAGTGTTTCGCAATTCAGTATTCGGATACATCGCAACAGGAAGCCTAGAATCTGTCAGCCAAATGCAATATTGTGGTTTTGTTTCGCAGTCGCAAAGCATTGATGAATGTTTAGAAAAGTTTGGAAGTTAGAAACCATTGATGAAACTTCGAAAAACCTTAGTAAAGAAGAAGAATACTGTGAAGAGCATTACAAAACTACGCATAAACGAAATGACGCAGGTAGATACATCGTACAGATGCCAACCAAGGATTTGGAAAATTTAGGTGATTCTAAAGAGCTTGCGAAAAAACGTCTGAATCAGTTATGGAAAAGATTAGCTAAGGATAAAACTATGAAAGCATTGTATCAGCAGTTTATGCAAGAATACTTAGAATTAGGTCACATGGAGAAGGTTGCAGACCCTCATTCCGAACATCCAGAAAATCACTCATGTTACTATTTGCCGCATCATGGTGTTCTCAGGCCAGACAAAACCACAACTAAATTACGTGTGGTGTTCAATGCATCAGCTGCCACTACATCTGGCTTCAGTCTCAATGATTGTCTGTTGAAAGGAGAAGTAAAAGAAGACATATTTGAAATTATGACAAGATTTCGTGTTTATAGGTATGCCTTTACGACGGACGTTCAAAAAATGTTCAGACAAATTTTAATAGATCCATCTCAACGCGACCTTCTGAGAATTTTGTGGAAGACCGACGAGAATGAAGAGACTGTTATTTACAGATTGAATACTGTCACATATGGTACATCTAGCGCACCATTTCTCGCAATAAGGACTCTGAAACAGTTAGCCATAGATGAAGCATCGCAATTCCCTTTAGCTGCGGAAGTAATAAAGGAAGATGTGTATATGGATGACATAGTGACAGGCGCACATGATCTAGATACAGCTATAGAACTCCAACATCAGTTATGCAACATGTTAGAAACATGCGGTATGTCCCTCCATAAATGGAATTCCAATTCAAGGGAATTAATGAACAGTAAGCCATTGGAAGTTCAAGATTATAACTTTTCCATAAATGAAGAATCAACAAGTAAAACTCTAGGGGTTATCTGGAAACCCGTTGAAGATCAGTTTATGTTCAAGATTTCAATAACGGAGAAATCATCATACACGAAACGAGATGTGCTAAGCACCATTGCAAGGCTATATGGCCCTTTAGGTCTTCTAGGACCAATTATTACACGAGCAAAGATATTTCTTCAGAAATTGTGGCTCATGAAATTAGGTTGGGAAGATGAAATCCCAAATCCAGTTGCAAGTGAATGGATAAATTTTGTGTCGTCCCTGAAACAAATCGAAGAGATCAGAATCGACAGATACATTCTAACCGATTCTTTTCAGGAATTAGTGTTGCTAGGATTTGCAGACGCTTCGGAATTAGCTTATGGAGCTGTAGTTTATATGCATTGCACAAGTGAAACAAGTACTGTATCAACTAAACTGATCGCTAGTAAATCGCGTGTAGCTCCTTTAAAGACAATTTCCATTCCCCGCCTCGAACTGTCAGCTTGCCTTCTTCTCTCTCAACTTATTAAAAAGTTCGTCTATCTCTAAAAATGATAGTGACTGATATCTATTTGCACACCGATTCAAAAATAGCAATTGCTTGGATCAATACATCGCCAAACAAACTAAAAACCTTCATTGCCAACAGAGTATCAAAGATACAAACTTTGACTGAGAACTATCATTGGAAGCATGTCCCATCGCATTTAAATCCAGCAGATATTATATCACGTGGATTAGGTCCTCAAGAACTTTCCAAAATGAATCTTTGGTGGGATGGGCCCCTGAACTTTCATAAACTTTCTGATGAATCTAGTGACAATACTGACATTTTATCGCACGAACTTTATGCGCAAGAACTTAAAAAAATGGACAATATCAATTTAATTTCCACTTCTGAAAATTCCTTTGTGGATGATTTTCTTAATTTAAGTAACAATTATTTAAAATTAATACGTATTCTAAGTTTTATTTTCAGATTCCTATTTAATGCCAAAAATGCCATTCGACGTCGCGGCCCAATCACAACAGAGGAACTTCGAACCGCAAAGACTTTTTTAGTCAAAATGGTACAGGTAAAAGCATTCGATTATGAGATAAAAACCCTTGAACAGGGAGAAATTCCCAAAAAGGGACAGGTGAGTTGTTTACATCCATTTCTTGATAAACAGAATTTGTTAAGGGTAGGCGGTAGATTAAATAACGCTGATTTATCTTTTGATAAGAAATTTCCAATATTGCTCCCTAAAGATCACAAATTGACTTTATTGATAATGACATATTTTCATCTTAAATACTTGCACGTTGGAGCCCAAACTTTACTTTATCTTGTAAGGCAAGAATTTTGGCCATTGGGTGGTAGAAATACTGCTAGAAAAATTGTTCATGATTGCATAGTTTGTTTCAAAAACAAGCCTAAATGTACTGAGCAGATTATGGGAAATCTTCCTTCTGCGAGAATTACTCCTAGTTCGCCATTCACTAATGTAGGGATTGATTTTTGTGGCCCGTTTTATATAAAATATAAGGGTCAAAGGAAGGGTATTTACCATAAATGTTATGTTGCCATTTTTATTTGTTTCGTAACAAAAGCGATTCATTTAGAAGTGGTCACCGACTTAACTTCAGAAGCAATGATAGCAACCTTAAAAAGATTTTTCAGTAGGAGAGGTGAAAGTTTTTCTATTTGTACTGACAATGCCAAAAATTTTGTTGGAGCCAGTGCAGAGTTAAAACGTTTGGCGAACATGATTAGAAACCCCCCAGATGTTTTGGCTCATTATTTAACAAGTGAGGAAATCGCCTGGAATTTCATTCCACCCAGGTCACCCAATTTCGGTGGTTTGTGGGAAGCTGGGGTGAAGTCGTTTAAGTACCACCTAAAAAGAACTGTAGGAAATTCGCGATTAACTCTTGAGCAATTTTTAACAGTTACCACGCAAATTGAAGGCATTTTAAACAGTCGGCCTCTCGCACCCATGTCTTCTGACCCCAATGATTTTGAAATTCTAACTCCAGGCCATTTTCTCATAGGCAGACCTCTGAACAATGTGTCTGAACCGGACCTGACTGGCGAACGTGATAATCATTTGTCCCAATGGCAAAGATTAAATAAAATGGTCCAATTTATTTGGCGAAAGTGGAAATTGGACTATCTTAACAACTTACAAGCCAGACATAAATGGCAATTTGAGAAGGATAATATTATTCCAAATTCAATGGTCCTTTTAAAAGAGGATAATCTTCCCACCTGCAGATGGACAATGGGTAGAGTTCAGGAAGTAGTTAAAGTGGGTTAGAGTGGTTAGAGTGGTTCTTGTGAAAACGCCTCATGGTATTTTCAAGAGAGGCATATCGAAATTATGCTTGCTGCCTTGTCAGTAAACTGACATATTATCATTAAATTTGACACTGTATAACCATTCAATTGTAAACTTTATGTAAACAAATGTTTGAAGCATATTTAATTATTCATTGTTATATTCATTATTATTCTATTCTGCATTTCATTGTATTGTATGTTATTCATTGTAAATTTAGATATTGCATATTGAATATTGAAATGTTATTTCAACGTGGGGCGGTATGTTGGCACCACTGTATGTTGTTATGACGTCACGGTATTTACCCTCCCACAGATGTTTCATAATTCCTTCAGTAGTAGTTTGTACGCCGCCAAGGCAGTCGCAGCTCAAAGAGCACGCATTTATAATCTAAATAAACAGTCCATTATATTAAAGTTAAAAGCTATCGACTTTTAATTTATGTTTATGCTCGCAAACAGCAACAGTAATTAGAGCCTGCTCTCCAAGACGAGTGGCTTAATATTATATCAAATACTGTGTATGGCCTCTATGCGTCAAACCACGTCGCATACAATGCGTAAGAAAGACAATACTTAAGCCGAAAGAGTGTCCAAAACCCATTAATAAAGATTTCCTCTTATTTATAAGGTGTTCTCATTTTTTTGTCCCCCCACCTGTACACATGCATTTCTGCTGATATGTTAAGCATACTTAAAAGCATACTTAACTTTATTTCCTTATTGAAATATATTTTAACTTGCTTACAGGCGTTAGTTTTAATATTAAAGGTACACCTCAAGAATTAAATATATAAATTCTTCATAAATTATTAATAAGGTAGCTTTCTTTACAAAAAAGCTACCTATTGCAGCCGTTCGGAGGAAAGCGATTTCAAAAAATTTTGGTATATTTTCATCGATCATGACCCCCAGACCCCGAAACCACCCTCCGTTCAAAATTGATATATATATATATATATATATGACATATGTCACACTGTAACTCCCGTAATTATGAACCGATTTCGATGTAATTCGGTGTGTACATAGTACATACCTATGTCTCGACCGAGTTCGTTGGCCAGCTTCATCCGCCGTTTTTTTTTTCAAAATGGCGGCCATTTAAATTTTTTTTAAACTTGAAATGTGGTACCAAAAAATTAAAAATGGAAAAATATTTTTTTCTTATGTATTTGACCTTTTATACAAAGATTTCGGAGCAGTTTTTGTTTCGTCTATATCTTAAAAAATGGCTGAGTTATAGCATTTTTAATTTCCAGCGTGGCTGACATTTTGAAACGTCCTGAATTTTGTCACGCGATAAAAGGCGTATTTATGAACCGATTTGGATGTAACTTCGTTTATACATAGTACATACCAATGTCTCGACCGGGTTCGTTGGTCAGCTTCATCCGCCATCTTGTTTAAAAATGGTGGCCATTTAAATTTTTAAGAAATTTAAATTTGGAATGTGGTACCAAAAAATTAAAAATTGAAAAAATATTTTCTTCTTATGTGTTTGACCTTGATAAAAAGATTCGGGAGCAGTTTTTGTTTCGTCTATATCTCAAGAAATGGCTGAGTTATAGCATTTTGAATTTCTAGCGTGGCTGACATTTTGAAACGTCCTGATTTTTCTCACGTAATAACAGGCGTATTTATGAACCGACTTGGATGTACCTTGGTGTGTACATAGTACATACAAATATCTCGACCGAGTTCGTTGGCCGGCTTCATCCGCCATCTTGTTTCAAAATGGTGGCCATTTAAAAAAATTAAAAAATAAAAAAATTTAAATGAGATACCAAAAAATTGGAAAGTGAAAAAGATTTTTTTTGTATGTGTTTGACCTTAATACAAAGATTCCGGAACAGTTTTTCTTTCGTCTATATCTAAAAAAAATGGCTGAGTAATAGCATTTTGAATTTCTCTTGTGGCTTTACATTTCTTTATATTGTCGACTATGAAGAAAAAACGTTTTACGGCGTATTTTAATAATGTTTCTCTGTTGTAAACATAGCGAAATGGATATGAATTCATGAGGTGTACTAACATGTTTGCTGAAGGGGTTGCAAAGCATTTATCATTCATTTACACTATCACAGAAAAGAATTCAGTTTTATTACAGAAAAAACTGCTCGCGACGTGTTTTAGTTCTGTTTCAACATTTTAAACAAGATGAAATTCATATACGTTACTGAGGTTTACTACAAGATGCTTACATTAGAATATGATGTGAATCACATTTTATTTCATTTACAGGGGCACATAAAAGTTGCTGGATACAATACTGTATACGAAGTATTCTCTGTTAGGGATGATTGCTAAAAGTCAGTTTTCACCTATGATATACTTTTTTAATACTAGATTTTACTACATTTACTATAGAATACTACATTTTAAAACGACCTGATTTTTGTCACGCGATAACAGGCGTAATTATGAACCTATTTGGATGTAACTTGGTCTGTACATAGTACATACCAATGTCTCGACCGAGTTCGTTGGCCAGCTTCATTCGCCATCTTGTTTCAAAAGGGTTGCCATTTAAAAAAAATTAAATTTAAAATTCAAAATGAGGTATTAAACAATTGGAAAATGAAAAAGATTTTTTTATGTGTTTGGCCTTGATACAAAGATTCCGGAGCAGTTTTTGTTTCTGAAAATTTGTTCTTTTGTTTATATCTTAAAAAATGGTTGATTTATAGCACTTTGAATTTCTAGCATGGCTAACATTTTGAAACGATCTTGTATTTGTCACGCGATAGCACACGTATTCGCCTATTTCGATGTAAGAAGGCATGTGGATAGTATACATCAACACCTCGACCAAGTTCGCTGGCCAGATTAATCAGCCATCTTGTTTCAAAATGGCGACCATTAAATTAAAAATATATATATATATTTAAAGTGAGGTGCAAAAAAATTAAAAATTGAAAAAGGTTTCTTTCTTAAGCATTTGACCTTGATATAAGGATTCAGGAGCATTTTTTGTTTGTCTTTACCTTAAAAAATGGCTCAGATATAGCAGTTTCAATTTCTATTGTGGGTGACATTTTGAAAAATCTGTTTTTTTGCATGCGACAGCACTCCTATATATTAACCGATTCCGATGTGAGTGAGCATGTGCACAGCAATTACTAAGGTCTCGACCAGGTTCACTGCTTAGCCTCATCCACCATGTTGTCTTAAAATGACAGGCACTTTAAGAAATTGCCGAATTTGGCAGCCAAATATATGTTACTTTAAAGAAAAGCAGCTTGGATAAAGCTGACTAATTTCGCGAAATTCTCATTCATTATATTGATAAAAATTAGCATTGAATCTCCTATATTCGGTTTCCACTAAATTGAGCTTCGTGTGTTTGAATGATATAATTTGGCTTTTTTAAATAAGGATTATGAAAGCTACCTCTTCCTCCCGGCACTGGCCGGAAGGACTTTTTTATGCTCAACTTTCATTAAATGTATATCACACTTTTCAAGAATTTCAATAATAATAGGAAAAAATTACTTATTTAACTTAATTCTAATTATTTTTTTCACCCGTCATATTTCTCAGGGTTTCATTTAGTTCGTATATCAAATGTTCCTTAAATTCTTGTTCCCTTCGGGAGTGCTCTCTTATTAAGGTTTATTTCGCACAGAATTCATAAACAAATCGCATAGCTTTTGCTTTTAAAGTTATAAATAACGTTAAGAAATTGTTTAAAATCTGATCCCTGTAGGTTATTTCCTCAGAGATCGCAGCATCCAAAATTAGGACATATAACACTTCAGGGCAGTTCGATTTTCAGGAAGGAATAACTTAAATAATCTCTGAGACAGAGACAAAACAATAAAATATTCTTTCTAAATGAAAATATAGAAGCTTGAAGCTTTTTCTATTCTACTTTTTTCCTAACTTTTTAAATGCAACCTATTAAAATTCTTTAAACATCTCTTATTCTGGCCTATGCTTAGTTTAAAATAACTTTTGTTTAAAAAATAAACAAAGCAGCGAGAAAAGTGAAGCTTGTTTAATAGACTACATAGCACTTAATAAATTGTTAATAACAAATAATCATATGTATAATTTAATCCCTTTTCATATGCATATATAAAAAAAACCACAGCCACCTGAATACTAGGTCAGAGTGCTGACACAAAAATAGCGGCTGTCGCAGGCGAATTTACTTCAGCCTATGTATGGTCCCTTGAATTTTAATGCTAATAATTTCTAAAAGTTTTCTTGGCCTATATTTTCCAGATTAAATAAGTTTTTCAGAAAACTTTCAGAAAATACTGATGTGCATAATTTTAATTAATCTTTTTTCAATTAATTTTCAGCAGTGAAATTATGCTTGAAATTATTGAATATTTCATACGTGATATATCACATTGCTAACTAAACGTAGAATCAACAGAGTGAAATATGTCCAAGCCGGGAATCGAACCCGGAACCCTTGGAATAGCGCTCCAAGTGATCTACCATTTAAGCTAAGAGGACGATACCCAGCTTAGCATCTCGCTCATATATGTTGGCAAGGCTGCAACTGCAGCACAAGATGGGTCAGTCTTCATGAGCACGCAAACCAGCAGCGAAACATGAGACACAAATAAACCTAGCATCAGTGAATACATATAATTTTAATAATTTTTTCTCAATTTTCAGCAGTGAAATTACGCTTGAAATTATTTAATATTTAATACTTGGACACTTTTCACTCTGTTGGTTCTACGCTTAGTTAGCAATGTGATAAATCACGTATTAAACATTCAATAACTTCAAGCGTAATTTCACTGTTGAAAATTAATTGAAAAAAATTAATTAATTATATAAGAGGAGGTGGTACAAGGCTGAATGAGGTATCGTACGATAGATTTAACAGCATTTAAACATAGTAAACTCATATTTCGTAATAACATGTTGAGTAAAAATTGCAGTTAATTTAAAATTAATAAAGACTGCGTAGTGCGTAATAGTCCCATGGTTCCACCGGTGAATATTTCTTTTTAGAAAAGTCAAACTTTGCAATATTATAGTAAAATTATATTCTTTTTAAACACACGTTAATATTTTACTAGGCATGAAATGTTTGGGAACCGTGTCAATATTAAGAAATGTATTTTGAAATTAGAATGATATATCGGCTAAACCTGTTGTTGTATTAATATTATAACAATTATTTGTTAACGAGAGTATTGATATTCATTTGGATAAATTTACCATTGACTGCATACTATTTCGCATATATGGAATGGATTTTCCACTTTAATCCAAAATATGATCCTTGAAATTTTCCAGTTTTCTATATGCTGTATTTCTTCATAATTTAAACACCGTTCAGAAGCGTGCGAAAAGTTATTTTGGAGCGTTTTTGAACACGTGTATTCTAAATAATGACCAAAAATGTATGTTACAATTTGAGTATTATCGAATTACCTTTTTAACTCATTAATTAATAAAATTGATATTTCCGAAACAGTTTAATCCAAAATATGCGCGCACGATATGTTTAGGCTTTTACAAAATATGTATTTAATTCCTGTTTGTTTCATATAAGTTATTCTTAGAGTTGTATCTGATTAACCGACGTCTCTTTTTTTACCATAATTGGTTCATTTTCAGTAATTTATGTCTCAATAACTGAACATTCAAGATTGATACCCTCCCTCTCTTCTTTGAAAGCTGAAGTTAAATATTTAGTATAATTATGGTGTGTGATTTAACTTTTTAAAGTTGGATTTAATTTTAATCCGTAGATGGCCCCTTGTCACGAAATGATCATTCATTTATTAGCCCTTTCGTGATGGGAGTCCCGTGTATACTCTTAGTATTTGAGGACTAAGAATGAAAAACGCTGAAAGTACCAAAAAATCAAAAATCCTTTTTTACGAAAAAATGTCTTAAGTGCCAAGCTTAACAAAAAGGAGAACGCTTGAAGTGGCAAGTGGCAACCCTAGTTGTAATGGTTCAAAAAAGAGTCGAAAGATGTCGCTGGTTGAATGTTCCACACGAAGTGAAGTGGAGAAAATGAATCACGCTGTAAGTACTAGAAGTAGGTTTTCTTTTTTTCGCTCTCTTGAAAAATTTCCTATTTTGGACTTTCAGCGTTTTCCATTTTTAGTCCTCATTTGTGCAGCCCCTTTTTTAATTAGATGTATGGACTTATTTAATCGTAAAATGCTGTGATTAAATAAGAAAAGAAAATCTGTTAAAAATAAGTGGCGTTCAAATTCAAAGATTTTGTGTAACTTACGAGTATATGGCACACATCTGCCGCTCGTCGCAAACGGGTTAAGTCTTGTCTTTTATTTATGAATTAATTTCTTTTCTCTTGTATAAGTTAGAAATGAAGTTATAGGTAGCATTCGGATTTTATTTTTCGCAATGCATGTTATATTTTCACAACTTGATTTTCATTTGTAGTCAGGGAATTGGTGTTATAGCTCCTTCACTCCGATTTTACAAATACCATATGCTTCTTGCTAGTATCCAGATCTCTATCTGTGCCAATAAGTACGAACCAACTACCCTTTTCCGTAAAAGAGTGTCAACAAATGCAGAAGTAGCCATTGTAGAAATCTGTACTTTTCTTGAGGCTAAATAAGTTGGACCTCCTGCTTTTAGTGGTTTGGATGCTGGTTACCGGAGAAGAGGCTCTGAGGTTTGAATCTTAAGGGGGCACGTCTCTCAGCTCCCGATTTCCCCTCACTAATGTAAAGTCTAGGCATTTAATACATTCGTATATTTAAAATATCTTCTCGGGAAATTAATATTTTTAACTTCTATTTTTGTGTACACTTCCTGAAAGATGTCTCTGTTTTTCTTAGTTCTCAAAATTTTTCTAAAGTATAGACTTAATTTTATAAGAAGTGTTAAAATGTTACTCAAAGTTCGCCCGCTTTTAACACACAAAATATTAAATTCGGCATAGAAAACTAACTAATTTGAAAACTAAGAAAAAAAGAGATCCTTTAAGAAGAGTACACAGAAAAAAAGATTTTTAAAATATGAATTTCCCGAGAAGACATTTTAAATATGCGAATGCATCAAAAGTCCATAGACTTAACATTACGGAGGAGAATTCCGAAGTTGAGTGACCAGCTCCTTAATTCGGCATGGAGATGTCTAGTGGGTCGGATTCCACTTTAAACGGAGGTCTCGGTAAATTTAAGCTCCGAATAGACGTATCATTCAACTATTTTCAACTGTCGGCCTCTTTGTATTGGACACGCGGTGCTTTTCACCTTGTAATAGCTTTACAAGGAAACTGACGGACATCCTGCACATGGAAAAAGTTTTCTTCAAGTTGATCTAATCTTATCTCCTTTGCATCGTTGAATCTCCCCATCCTTTTGTGAATAAATCGCAGAAGGATGGAGAAGAATAGGTTTCCTGGAAAAGTGTTGAATGAAGCAAAACAAGCGTTTAAATTTTGGGTTTAAATGCTTGTTTTGCCTTCATTCAACACTTTTCCAGGAAAAATATTCTTTTTCACACTTCTGTGGTTTATTCACAAAAGGATGAGAACATTCAAAAATGGGTCATGAGATAAGTTCATCTCGAAAAGGAAAGGTTTTCCTATTGCAGGAGATCCGTCAGTTTCCTTTTAAAGCCATTAAAGATGAAAAACACTGAGTGACCACAAAACAGACGTCAATATGACAAAAAAATAGTCTATTTGGACCTTTTTAGACCTCATGTGGAAAAAAAGACCGTATCTCCCCAAGCCAACCATCTAATAAAATTGCTTTAACTCCTTAACTGCTAAATAAATCTGACGCTATTAGCTCCTCAGTGCCACAGATTTTTGCACAAGCCTATTTCTGAGATTAAATATGGCGAATATATAAGATATTTATAAAAAATCTCGAAGACGCAGTGAGCATCCGAAGTATTAAACGCTCCAGCCAAGCCCAACTCAAACCAACCCTATGGTAAATGCATTAAACTTGTAGAATTTAGCTTTTAAATTTTTTCCGGTGCGAACTTCCGTGATCGGATCTGGAAATACTGGTGATAAAATATTAGAAAATATATGAAAAACAAAGAATAATTACCAAACTTATAATTATCAAATAGACTATTAAGGGACAAATCGAGAAAGCTTGCCCTATTTCTGAAAAATATATAATTTTAGTAATAATTGATGCAGATTTAAAACTAATAGATAAATGTGGGCAGATATTAGGAGTTGAGCTTATAGAAATACAATAATTAATTTTGAATGATTTAAAAGTTGTATGGACGACTTTTAAATCTTCATTATTTTCTTTAATGAAACCTTTTTATCGTCCTGACACTTTTATACTTTAAATCGACACATGCTAGATACACGTAAAAAAAATACTTGTTTATGTCAATCCATTGTTTATAGAAAATTTAAATAAAAAAAAAATTCTGAATTAGAACTTTCACTGTTCTTTTAAAGTCTTTCCAATATATATCTTGTGATCATTTTATAGTTCTCATTAACAACTTAAACTGATCTGTAAAAAAGATAAACGCTTTTGATCAAGCATGAAGGTTTGCGAAAACATAATATTTTTCGGGGTTACCCATGATTCTGAGAAGCACGTCTTTATCTTATTTTCGAGAATATCTAGATTTCCATCATTTAAGTATTTCTAAAACAGAAGTTTCTTTTGCTACCTATAATTTTCGGATATGTTTCCAAGTAGTTTTTACAGTATGCTAATTAGTTTTCTCAACCCGATATCAACGCAAAATATGGGTTTTTGGAATGTTATCGTTTCTCAAGAAACATTCGCAACCGCATAATAGAATTTACAAGAATAACATAATGTTTATTTCATGCTGTTAATTTTGTATTTGCTGGACATGGAAATGTGTACTTAAGAATAAATAGCATCTAAAAAGCCAGTATTTCATATTGATACTGAGTTGAGAAAACAGATTAATATACCGTAAAAAATTATCAGAAACGTTTCCGATTAGTCAAAGGACAGAAAAAGAAAGTTTTTTGTTTCAGAAATGTTTCTGTAAGTCTCTAATCATAATATATTAGTTTCCCTAATCATAATCTATTGGTTTCTGAGATTTCTGGAGGTAAAGGAAATCCTTTTGAAATCGTGAAAACTCCGCAGATGTTATATTATATTTTTGTAAACTTTTAGATCGATAAACGTTTCTCTATTTTTACTTTGTAATAAATGCGAAAAAGGATTTTTTGCTATGTGTTAGCAAAATGGTTGCGTCAAAAATTTTATTATTTGTTGATAGAGGAACTTGTATCTGGAACCTAGTATCCTATATAGTATTCAATGCAGCTAGTGCATATATTTGGAGTGCAAACACTGCAAATAGAGGAGTCTTAAATTCAGACACATATGTGACTGAAAAAGTAATTCAGACACTTAAGTGTCTGAATATGAAATTTCAGACATCATAGGTGTCTGAGTTTAAGACACTTAAGTGTCTTACTGTGATCATGGTATAAATGAACTAAGAAAAATGTCTTAATGATGATCATGTGTCTGAAATTAAGACATTTAGAATTCCAGACACTCATGTGTCTCAATATGTAATACAATTATACCATATGTATGATAACTGTAGATACAATTGTATCGCAATATATATTGCAGCAGCATCAGAAAATGTTTTCGAATTTATGAAAGATGTTGAAAATACTGTGCCATCCACCAATTTGGTATTATTTTATAAAATAAGCAATGTGATTGGAGCATAAGGACGTCTGCCAAAACTGTAAATGTCCGTTTACTAACTTTTGGAATTAAATTATTTTTGTGGCAATAAGTAGTTAAATAAGCTTTCCACAAAATATAAAATTCTTCAAAAACTACTTCCACTCATAGGTGTACGTAGGAAGGTTCAAGGAAGGGCCGCTCCCTAAGTGTTCGCAGAAAAAATGTAGGGAGGAGGAAGATTGAACAGATGTGCCTGGAGTCCACTGCCTAGTTTGCCTAACTAAAAGTAAAATTTATAAACATGAAATAAGCTAAACTAACAATTTTTTGCCAGAACGCCTCGTGCAAGAAAGTTTTTGTATAAAAGAAATATAAAAACGTAGCAAGTAAGAAGTATTAAATATTAAAGAACATATTCCTAACAATTTTTTTCTCATATTGTATTTTGCTCTTCTGAACACCCCTTGCCTCACAATTTAAGATAAATTTTAAATATATGAATGTAAAAGAGAACAGAATTAAAAATTGATTTCTACAAGTGGTTCAGGAAAAAAGAAGAGCGGGGGTGGGGGGGGGGTGCTTCTCTGACGAAAAATTCTTATTTCCCTTTTCTCTTAATGTTTAATTGTGTAATCATTTGGAAGAATAAATTTTATTATTTTTTTTTAATATAAAGAAGAATGTGCTTCATGAAAACTCTCTGAATTATTTGGAAGTGTTACGACATTTTTTAATGTTTATAATATATTTTCCTTCTGTCTTAAAGTATGAAAATTAATAATTGTATTAATATAATATATAAATCTAAGCATTATGAAAAAGACCAAATAAAGAAAATATTTCTGATTTCTTCTTATACAGCGTTCTATTTTTCCGCTGATAAAAAAGTTTTAATCAGCTCGCTGTACAGTAAACCGCAAGACCATTGGAGATTTGCATTGGAAACGCTGACTTCATCTGTTTTCTTTGTCAGTCAACTTCTGAGACCGTTGATGCATTCAAATTTAAACGTTCCTTCAACAGTTAACGTTAACTTCTTTGACGAGATCGAGTCTATTTTATTTCTGAAAATTTCTGTAATTATGTTATTATAGTGGCTGCGTCATTCCATATGTGGAAGTGTAAAATTTGGAAGTATCTTACATTACGGATGGTTGGATGGATATTATTCGTTCATATATCTGCTTCTTAGTTCACGTTCTGTTTACTTCTGTAATAAATAAGTGATATGAAAACAAAACATGGCAATTATGAAATGTTTTTGAATATATTTAATTTTCTGCTTTCTCTTAAAAGTTTAAAGATATTATAATATCAGGTCAACAAAACGTCGCATTTATTTTGAATTTATATTTATACATTTACGTTTATGTATGGATTACACTTAACAGATAATATGAAAGGTAAGGAATCTGTTGTATGTATATTTACAAGCATAAAATTTTAGTTTAGAAATGGAACTTTCACTTACGTAGTGTTATTTATTTATAACTTAAATGATTTGTATTAGAATAATATGCGTTTATCTTATTTGTATCTTTTTTAGATCTAATAAATATTTTTCATTCTTCCATTATGTGTATATTTTTATAATCTTCAACTAAATTTATATCATTATCAAGACTAACAAACTGGGAAAAAAAAAAAAAAAAAAAAAAAAAAAAAAAAAAAAAAAAAACATAAAATTTCCGAATCTTGTTGTAGAAGAAATACTGTGTTTAGAATATTTTTTTTATTTACTTTTGAAACTTTGAAGTGTATGAATTTAAAGTTTTCATCAATATGTTGAATTTTTATAACATTTTCTTTCACGGTTAAAACTATATTTTAATCTCGACTGACTTTTAAATTTAATTTTTTGTTCGTTATGAAAAATATGCAATTCACTCTATATTTAATACTGAAAATTATAAAATGATAAAAGACCCGTTGTGATTTATTTTTTATATTTTATAATTAGATTTGTACTTTTTTTTTTTTGTGTGTGTGTGTGTGGGGGGGGGGGGGGGGAGCTGTATTTGGAAAAAACATTCTTTTATACAAATGTCAACTTGAATCATTTTATAAGTTCCACATGATATTATTTGGTTTGAGAGTAAATTTATTTATATTACATATCTTATTTATGTTTTCTAAACTATTTAAATGACAGTTAAAAGAAAAAAAATGTTGTGACTTTGTGATATATAAAATCAAATCGGTATTAAAAACTTCCATTATTTTAATAGTTAATTGTATTTTGAAAATATTTTTACAGTGATAATTTGATTTCCTCTAAAAAAATAAATAAATACATCATAATTTACTCGATTTATTGCTCAAAATTTTATGTTTGTTTCCAAAACTTTAGAATTTGAAAACTAATTTTAATATTCCTTTTTTTTTATTTTTTTTTTCAATATTTATCTTGTTATATATACATATATATGTATGTGTGTGTATTAAACTAATCATAAACGCATCAGAACGATGTCATCGTGAAATTTTGAATATTTTATAAATATTTTTTTTTTATTTTTCCTATGGAAATTAAACCATTCTTTTAAAAAATTCGAAATTAACATTAAACTGCATGAGATTTTTTTCTTTTTAATAATGAAAAACTTGTGAAAACTTGTTTAGAATACAAAAACTACATTTAGATGTATTTTATGTGTTCCGTATCAATAACATATTTAAATTTGAAGTCACAAAGCCATTTTGAAAATACAGCATGAACCAAAATCGATGTACTTCAATGAATATGATCTTTAAAGAGTAAATAAATAATATTGAGTAACATCATAAGTAGAACATTAATATAGTATGGAACGGAAAAAAAATGTGTGTGTGGAGGGTTGAGATGTGTATAGGTTAGACCAATGACTCATGACAGCCAAATATTTTTTTTTAATGAATTTTCCTTTTTGGAATAAAATGTGAGATTTAACTCGTTCTGTAACTTTTTTTCCTTCCTTACTCTTTCTTTTTTCTAATCTTGTCTGTTTAAGTATGCTTATACAACATGTAAAATATAGGTTGCTGAAGAAAATTTAATATATTTTGACATTTTTCAATTTTTTATTTTACTGTTTTCTATTCTTTCTTTTTTCTTTAATAAAGAGTCCTCATAACACCAACTTATTTTTATAGATGTTAATATTTGAACGAAAATGTAAAATATTTCGAGAAAGAAAAGAGCTTTTGTTTTATTTTATTTTTTATTATTGTTATTTAACTATTCTATTTAAATGTAAAACTAATTCCAAGCACACTTCAAGGAAAGAAACTAATACTTTTTACTAAGAAAACTGAATGATATAAGATATTTATTGTATATCAATATTAATTTTGATGGTTTTTTTACGGTTCTTCATAACAAATTAAGCAGAAGTGTTTTTCTATAACAGTTTTCCATGAAAGCAAAATGAAATGAGCATTAAAATGGAAATATAATAATTTAATACATGATTTTCAATAAAATATCTCTTCAATATTGGAAAGGGTGATCAATTTCATAAAATTAAGTGATGTAAGTATAATTAAATTATGCATAGCAATAAAAAAGCCTACATATGTAAATATACAAATCCAAATGGACATTCATGAATTAATATTTTTCATTTTCTGAAACACTGATTTAATTGCTGTTTTTTTTTTTTTTTTTTTTTTTTTTATTATATATATATATATATATATATATAAAGCAGTATAAGATTATATTTAGCCTGAACCAGCGCACCCCCCCCCCCCCTCTCACAGAACAAGAACAAGAAAAATATCTATGTAAACATTAAAACTTTAACAAAAACTAGGAAAAAATAGGCTGCGGCCTCATCGGCAGTGGGTTACGTTTCAAAAGCAGCCGAGCATTCGATAAAATATACATTAGTGGCAGTGGGTTTCGGCCAGAACAGTGATAGCAAAATCAAATGTTAAAACATTCGTTGGCTATTATCACATGAGCATCTTTTACTGTGTTCCAGGTGAGGCATTCATTTAATATTGTTGGCGTAGGGTCCGGTGGGGGAGCATGTGATAATAGCCAACGAATGTTTTAACATTTGATTTTGCTATCACTGTTCTGGCCGAAACCCACTGCCACTAATGTATATTTTATCGAATGCTCGGCTGCTTTTGAAACGTAACCCACTGCCGATGAGGCCGCAGCCTATTTTTTCCTAGTTTTTGTTAAAGTTTTAATGTTTACATAGATATTTTTCTTGTTCTTCTTGTTCTGTGAGAGGGGGGGGGGGGTGCGCTGGTTCAGGCTAAATATAATCTTATACTGCTTTATATTTAATTTATGTGTTTTACTGCAGCTGTTTGGCGCATTTCACATGAATTTATCTTGTTTTTTGTTGGTGATTACTGTGCTTTACGTTTATATATATATTTTAGATTTATAATTTGAAATTTTATCTTACAAGTTTTGTAAAAATGTTTTTTCCAGTTCAGAAATAATTGTTTCATTAGATATATATATATAATTATCAGTATTTAATTTAATGTTTCACAGAGAAACAACTATTAAGCTGAAAATTCGATTGAATTAAAGCAAAAAGGTTGATAAATAAAAAAACTAACTTTATAGAAAGAATGAAAAACGAAAAAACTCTACGACTGGTTAACTCTGAAACCTCAAATATAAATTTCATTGTTTGCATTCGAATATGTGTTGTAAATTAATAAGAGTTGACTGTATGCATTTTAGAGCATTTAAATGAAATGATACATTTTTTGATTCTGAGATTTTTGCTGAAATTGAAGTGTTTACATTTAATGAGCGGTTATTCTGTTATGAATGTATTGTTTTATTTTATTTTATTAATTTGCTTTGCATTGGAGTTCTCTGCTATAATTTAATTTATATTTCACACGTTGAATGAGATTTTTATATCATTTCAAATATAAAATTTTAAATTAAATTGGATTTTCAATTAAGCATTGGAAACAAGAAGCTCGGGCATTTTTCTTTTTTTTTTTCTTTTTTTTTTGGGGGGGGAGGGGGTTGCAAACTGTTTCAAGAAACTATTATGTTATGCTGATAACTGTTTTAAGGATTAAGCAGTGAAGCCATCTGTGATGAGAGCCGCAGATAATTATTTTTAAAGAACTAATGATACCAATCATGTGGATAAGAAATGGCTTTTGCGACTGCCGCTCCATGTGTGATCACAAACACCGTGTGGGGAGCAGAAATGAAGGATATTCATAATGAAGGATTTCTGTTTCCAGTGATATTTACTACATTCTTTATCGTTTAAAAAGTGACAGACATGCTGTCCATCCAGAATCCTGTATACTGTTCGTCTTAGCCGCCGATGTGCGGTTGTCAAATATTTCAGTATTTCTTAGCAATAAAAACGAAGGGAGATAAAAAACAGTAAGAGTTTCATACTCTTTTTTTTTTTTTTTTTTTTATGTTGTGATCTCATATACTGCAAATTTTGGGGAATCTAGTGTTATATTTTATTTAACACAGAAATAAAAATGCAAAATACACTGAATCCAATTAACTGGAAATATTTTATTTAAATGGAAAAAATTGCACAACAAAGCAGGGATGGGATCCTTTCTGAAGGAGTGAATCATTTTTTATAAATGGGAATAATTTGTTATCATAAAGCAGAGCTGCTTGCAGCATGGGCAAACTGGGCTGTTTCTATGTGTCTTTAGCTTTACGAGTCCCTAAATTTGATGTGAATTTTCCATAAAGCTGATATTTTAAAATTGTTTTGATCTTATACTTATTTTAATAAACATTTTGTACTTTTAGAACATAAGTTAAGGAAAAGGATATATTTATCCAAATATGTATTTGACAGCATCGAAGAGGCATAAATTATTTTTTTCTGAGAGTATATGAATTGTGGAGGGAGGGGTCAAATGAATACTAGGATTAGACTAGAATTAATTTGAAATTCTCACTAAAAGTATTAAATGTTTTTGATGCCGTAGGACATATATATATATATATATATATATATATATATATATATATCACATAAATACATATTTTGGGGAATATATATAAACATATATTATCCTATTCTAAAACTTAAAAATACTGGTTACAATCATCATAAGGTCAAAACTGATTTAAAATATCAGCTTTATGAAAATTTCATACCCAATTTGGGGCACCCTAAAATCAGGGGGCAGAGAAAAATCCCAGTTTTCCCACGCTCTACTTTATGCTTATCAGCTCTGCTTTATGGTAACAAATTATTCCCATTTGAAAAAAATTATTCAATGTGGTCAAACATGGCTGAGTATATGGCTTTGAAAGAAAAGTGGTCAAAGATGGCTTCATATTAGCAAGGAAAAAAAAAAGATGGTCGCAATTAAGACATTTGAAGTGTCTGAAATTCAGACGTAAGAAGTGTCTGAAATTCAGACGCAAGAAGTGTCTGAAATTCAGACGCAAGAAGTGTCTGAAATTCAGACGCAAGAAGTGTCTGAAAATTTTAAGACATTTTAAAACGTCTGAAAATTGAACACTGCTTTTCAGACACTTAAATGTCTGAATTTCAGACATTTCTGTTTACAGTGAATACACTGGGTTTCATAATGATATGAGCACCTAGTAATATTGTGATATCCTGCCAAAAATTCATAAATAATTATCAGAAAACTCCATTCTTGAGACAAATACAGTAATTTTACATAATATATAGTTGTAAAGGAAATATTAAACTTTACATTCATTGCAAATATAAATTATCTAAAAAATGGTGTTGCAAAATGATATGAACATTGATCGAAATTATTACTAAACGAGCATGGAAACTGTACTGGAATATTGAATGCCACTACGAGAAGAAGAAACCGAAATATGCAAATTAATTTAGCATATAAAGATACTTCGCAGACTAGGAAATTTCCAAACCTGATTTCAAAGTGAGTTCTGGAAGTATGGGTCGTAAAAGAGCTTTAAGTGGTTTTGAGAAAGGGAAATTTGTGCATTTTAAGGATCAAGACATTCGGCCAGAGCTATCGCAAAAAAAAAAAAAAAAAAAAAAAAAAAAAAAAAAAAAAAAATTGAAAAGATCTTCAGGTGTAATATTAATTTTTCTTCGATTAAAAGAGAATTAAGGAGCAAAGAAGTCTCCAGGACATCCGCCAAAGCTGTCCAAAGGGGAAAAAAACAGCTATTATAAAAAAGAAATGGGAAAACAACTTTAGGCGAACTTTCAAACGATCCACTGATAGCAGTGTCAAAAAGTACCTTGTACAGAGTAGTCAACAGCTCTGAGATGATGAGGTACAAGAAAATAAAGCCCCAACCACGTATGACTAAAATGCATCAGCAGAAACGCCTGGATTGGCAAAAGATCACATGTCCTGGAAGTTAGAATATGAAAGAGTAATATTTTTCAATGAAAAAAATTAAAATTGGATTGTCCTGACGATTTTTCTTATTGGCACGATCTGCGCAAGAAAAGGGAAACGTTTTCAAAACGGCAGCAGGGAGGAGGCTCACTAATGGTTTGGGCTGCGTTTGGGTTTCGTGGTAAAATCAACGTTGAGTTTCCCTCTGGCAGAATGAGTGCATTAACCTACCAAGATCTACTTGAAGAAAATTTGCTGCCGTTTGCTGAGGAAATTGGCGGACCTTTCTGGATGTTCCAACAAGACAATGCATCCATCCACACGGCAAACAGCACTTGGGAATGGTTTCTTAATAATGGTGTACGTGTTATTCCACGGCCATCTGTTTCTCTTGATTTAAATCCAATGGACAATGTATGGAACCTACTGGTTAGAGCTGTTTACGCAAATGGAAAACAATATGCTACAATGTCAGAATTGAAAGCTGCTATCACCTTCCACTGGAATGAAATCGATCAAAATATATTAAAAAGCTTGGCCCACTCCATGCCCGATCGCGCTTTTACATTAATTAAAAGATATTGTACGTACACTGGCTTTTAATGCATACTTTTGGGCAATGTTCATATCATTATGAAACACCTCAAAATGGACAAATGCAGTTTATTTTATGTAGTAATCGATTTTTCAATTATATTTTGTTATAAAATAAAACGATTTGTTCTATTTCTAACATTAATTAGACCTAAGTTTGTTTTGTAACATTTTCTTCTCTTTTTTATGCTTGAAAAACTAGGTGTTCATATCATTATGAAACCCAGTGTATTATTACTCGCTATCCAAGTATTTCACGTTGATACCGAGTTGAGAAAACCGACTAATACACCGTAAAAAATAATCTGAAACTAGTGAAGGAACAGTAAAATAAAGTTTCGTTTCAGAAATGCTTCTATAAATCTCTAATCATGATTAATCAGTTTCCATAATCATAATCTATTGGAAATCTATTTTGAAATCGTGGAAATTCCGAGGAGGTTATATTTTTGTAAACCTTGCTAGATCGATAAACATTTGTCTATTTTTATAGAGTAGTAAATGCGAAAAAGGATTTTTTTAAATTTTTCTATGTGTTTGTGTCAAAAATTAATTTTATTATTTGATGCCAGAGGAGTAACCCGTATCTGCAACATAATATCCTATATATTATTCAGTGCAACTACTCCATGTTTGGCGTGCAAACATTACTGGCTATCCAGTATTTCTCGTTGATACCGAGTTTAGAAAATTGATTAATACACCGTAAAAAATAATCAGAAAAGTTTCCGATTAGTCACAGAACACCAAAAGAAAGTTTTGTTTCTGAAATGTTTTTAATCATCATCTCTTAGTTTCCCTAATCGTAATATATTGGAAATATATTGGTTTCTGAGGTTTCTAGAGTTAAAGGAATTCCATTCGAAATCGAGGAAACTCCGAGGAGGTTATATTATATTTTTGTAAACATTACTAGATCGATAAACATCTATTTTTACTGTGGGTGAAATGCGAAAAAGGATTTTTAAGTTTTGCTGTGTTTTACCAAAAACGTTGTTGTGTCAATAATTAATTTCATTATTTGATGCTAGAGAAACTTGTATCTGGAACATAATATCCTATATAGTATTCATATTCAATGCAGCTATACTGCCTATTTGGAGTGCAAACATTTCAACTGCTCGCTATCCACTATTTCGTGTTGATACAGAGTTGTGAAAACTGATTAATACACCGTAAAAAATAATCGGAATCGTTTCCAATTTGTCAAAAAACAGCAAAGGAAAGTTTTGTTTCAGAAATTCTTCTATAAGGCTCTAATCATAATCTATTGGTTTCCCTAATCATAATCTATTGGAAATATATTGGTTTATGCAGTTTCTGGAGTTAAAGTAACTCCCTCCGAAATCGTGGAAACTCCGAGGAGGTTATATTATATTTTTGTAAACCTTGCTAGATGGATAAACATTTTCTGTATTTTTACAGAGAAGTAAAGGCGAAAAATGAATTTTTTAGATTTTCTGTGTGTTAGCAAAATGGTGGTTGTGTCAAAAATTAATTTTATTATTTGATGACAGAGGAACCTGTATCTGGAACATAATATCCTATATATTATTCAAGCAGCTACTGCATGTTTGGCGTGCAAACATTACAACCGCTCGCTATCCAGTATTTCATGCTGGTATCAAGTTCAGAAAACTGATTAATACACAGTAAAATATAATCGGAAAAGTTTCCGATTAGTCAAAGAAGAGTAAAAGAAACTTTTGTTTCAGAAATGCTTCTATAAGACTCTGACCATAATTTTTTAGTTTCCATAATCATAATCTATTGGAAATATATTGGTTTGTGCGGTTTCTGGAGTTAAAGTAACTCCCTTCGAAATCGTGGAAACTCCGAGGCGCCTATATTATATTTTTGTAAACCTTGCTAGATGGATAAACACTTGTCTATTTTTACAGAGTAGTAAATGCGAAAAAGGATTTTTTTAGTTTTGCTATGTGTTAGCAAAATGGTTGTTGTCAAAAATTAATTTTATTTGATGACAGAGGAACCTGTATCTCGAACATAATATCCTATATAGTATCCAATTCATCTACTGCATATTTGGCGTGCAATCATTACAACCGCCCGCAATCCAGTATTTCATGCTGATACAGTTGAGAAAACTGTTTAATACACAGTAAAAAATAATCTGAAATGTTTCTGAATAGTCGGAGAACAGCAAAATAAAGTTTTGTTTCAGGAATGCTTCTATAAATCTCTAATCATAATCTATTAGAAATATATTTGTTTCTGGGGTTTCTGGAGTTAACACGTTCGCTGCCATGGACATCACCTGTGGGTCTCAAAATCTTTTCATTCTGTGCCGTGAGCATCAACCGTGGGTCACAGGTAGTTTTCCATATAATATTAAATAAAAATCACTCAGAATCCGTGATTCTCATCAGTAAATTTTTATTGTAAATTTTTCCTTATTTAATCCGAGCATTTTCCCGATTCAATTTGGCAAAAATTTCTGTTTTTAAAAACCGTTGATAAAAGATTAAAAATTCTGTAAAAGACGCTCGTCCTGAAGGGGGTTAACCTTTTAGCGGTCGGTGTCCATAAAAAAACACCTATTTTTAAAAGTACTAGCACCCAGGATATTAAATTAAAATTTTCCTTTTAAAAAGTGCGGGAAAAGAAGGAAGTTTTTATTCTATAATAAATTCGTTTGTAAATTCCGATGTCAGTTCATCATTTTAGAAAAAAATTACTCCGCGCCGGAAAGGTTTAAAAACACGTTAATTAGTCTTTTTAAATTTAGCACTTTGGTGATCACTTTATATTCCTATGAGGGAACGTGTACAGTGAACGTGTTAAAGGAGTTCCTACGAAATCGTGGAAGCTCAAAAGAATTTATATTATATTTTCGTAAACCTTAATAGATCAAGAAATATTTGTCTATTTTTACAGTGTAGTAAATGCTAAAAATGATTTCGCTTTGTTTTGATATTTGTTAGCTAAATGTCTGTTGTGTTAAAAATTAATTTTATTTGATGCCAGAGGAACCTGTATCTGAAATATAATATCCTATATAGTATTCAATGCAGCTACTGCATATTTGGAGTGCAAACATTACAACTACTCGCTATGAGATATTACTTGACATTAATATAGTCAATTGGAATAACTGCGTCCAGGTATAGCAGGATGAGAAGATACTTCATTAAAGGTACTTCGTTTGTGCTAATGTCTACAAAGAGTTATCGAAATGAGTTTTTACTATCTTTAGCAATATTATCTGAATGATTTAAGTATGTATTATGTTATAGAAATGCAATTCCCTTCAACCGTACACTGCACAGCGCAGCATTTATGGATAAATTTAAATTTTCATAAATGAGTTCAGTTCCAAGCTACCAGTATGATTAAATAAAAATATACCCTTTATGCAATCACAGAAGTCTGCTGATAAATACGGTGAAGAATTACTCTTTAAAATTTGTTATCCAACCCTATAGATTTGCTATGTGTTAGCTAAATGGCTGTTGTGTCAAAAATTATTTTTGTTATTTGATGGCAGCGAATCCTGTAACTGAAACATATCGTATATAGTGTTCAATGCAGCTACTGCATATTTGGAGTGCAAACATTACAACTACTCGCTATGAGATATTACTTGACATTAATATAGTCAATTGGAATAACTGCATCCAGGCATAGCAGGATGAGAAGATACTTCAATAAAGGTACTTCGTTTACTCTAATGTCTACAAAGAGTTATCTAAATGAGTTTTTACTATCTTTAGCAATATTATTTGATTTATGTATGTATTATATTATAGAAACGTATTTTGTTCAACCGTACACTGCACATCGCAGCATATATGAATCGATTAAAATTTAAATTTTCATAAATGAGTTCAGTTCCAAGCTACCATTATAATTTAAAATATCCTCCTTACGCAATCAGAGAGATCTGCTGATAAGTAAGGGGAAAGAATTACTCTTTAAAAATTTGTGTTATCTAACCCTCTAGTTTTGCTATGTGTTAGCTAAATGGCTGTTATGTCAAACATTAATATTATTATTTGATGCCAGAGGAATCCGTATCTGGAGAATAATATCCTATATTATATAGTATTCAGTGCAGCTACTGCATATTTGGAGTGCAAACATCACAACTGCCCACTATGAGATATTACTTGACAGTAATATAATCAACTGGAATAACTGCATCCAGATATAGCAGGATGAGAAGATAAAGGTACATCGTTTGCACTAATGTCTATACAGAGTTATCGAAATGAGTTTTTACTATCTTCAACGATATTGTCTGAATGATTTATGTTTTTAACACTAGAACGGCGGGAAATTTTGCTCAAGTTTTATAAAAAATATTTCACATCAGAATTTTTATTTAGAACTATTAAACTTATTTATTTAAGTTATTTTTGTGCAGCATATATTAATCTTATATTATAAAAAAAATTCTGGTTCGAATCGAAATGTATTCATTCGGCAAGGGTCAAAATGACCCCTCGCCGCCGTTCTAGTGTTAAGATCTTATAGAAATGTATTTCGTTCAATCGTACACTGCGCAGTGCAGCATATACGAATCAATTTAAATATTCATAAATTGGTTCAGTTCCAAGCTACCACATTATTAAATAAAAATATCATCTTTGCGCAATCACAGAAGTCTCCTGATAAATAAGATGAAGAATTACTCTTTAAAATTTGTCTTATCTAACCCTAAATATGAGTTTAAAATATACTTTCAAAAGATATTCGTACAGTGTAGGGTTTACGCTGCAAAGACAAACGTTTTTAATAAGAAAACCTTGGACTTACGCTGTCAAAATTTAATAATTAAAAGTCTTACGATACTAATCAGCGTACATGTAAATAAAAACTATATTAAAAATACATTACAAATAATTCCCAACGTTTCGTGCTCATTCTAACGAGCACATCATCAGGGGAGAGAGTCCTTGACCTCCTCGGAGTGAAGTCTCCAACATCACATTCACGACATCGCAACTGAAAACATTACGGTAACTCATCATTAGAACAACCAAAATCAGTACTGCGCCTGATATGGCGCCATCTGTTGGTAGGTTAACACACTACGATAAGAAAATTGGAAAACTCGAAATAAACTTTACGAATGTGCTTCTTTTAAAATATTCAACCAAACATTTGAAATGAAATATTGTCATTGCATACCTCGTTTTTTCTTAGACTTATTTCTATGGATTCACGTATAAGGGCTTTAAGTGGGTTGGAATATTTAGAGATAATTTTTACATTGTCAAAATGAACTGCCTTGACACTGCCTTTAAATGCTAATCTAGATAAAGCTGTAGATAGTCTATTGAATTTTAAATCACTTTTATGTTCTTTAATTCTTTCAAACAGGCATCGTTTTGTCATTCCAATATATGAAGTTAATAGACCAGTATTGAGTTGAATAGGGATTTCGTAAACACCAGGATGGAATAAAATTGGTAGAGGATCTTGCTTTCTGGTAATAGCTGCAAACAGATTATTTGAGGGGAGGCAACAAGAAGAATTCTGAATCTATTGAAAATTCTCTTTAATCTTTCAAACATTGCTGGAATATAAGAAATTTTTCTATAAATAGGACGAGTTAACTGAGTGCTTTGTAATGTATTTTTAATGTAGTTTTTATTTACATGTACGCTGATTAGTATCGTAAGACTTTTAATTATCAAACGTTTTTAATCTAAAAAAGTGTAATATAACCACATTGAAAACGTACAATAACCTCTTCCGAGTTGCACAAAATTTCCAAAATCGTTCTTTATCTTTAGAAACATCAGCTAATATATTTTCGACATTTAAAGAGGAATTTATAAAAACAAAGTTTCTTTTGGTGCCACTGATTTTCGGAAATATTTCAGAGTAGTTTTTACAATATACTTGTCAGCTTTCTCAGCCTGGCTTATAGATTTTTCGGATGCTAGCCATTCTTAAGTAAACTTTTTCATGATCAACAAATGTTTTACACTGTAAAAAAAATAAATAAATAAATAAATAAACTAGAATACGGAAATTGTACTGGCAATCGAGACGCCAGTACTATTTCCGTATTTTAACGGAAAATTTCCCCCGCAAGTTCCAGTAAAATGGAAAATTTTCTGTAATTTACGGGAAAAAATTTTCGTTAAAATACATAAATCCAGTGGCGTCTCGATTGCCAGTACAATTTCCGTTTTTTAGTCCGTTTTCTTTACAGTGTACAGACAAATGTATGATAAATTAACAGTATTGATATTAAAATTAATATTATTTTGTTACTCTTCCATGTATAAATTCAGTTACGCAGCTGAAAGCGTTTCATTCATAATTGATAATATCCTAAAAACGTATATTCCGCTTTCAGAAAACGGATTATTGCACTATAAAAGCTACTCGGAAACTTCCGAAAATCATTGGCGGCAAAAGACACTTTGTTTTTATAAATTCTTCTTTAAATATCGACAATACATTGGTTTTTGAAGTTTCTAAATATAAAGAACGCTTTTTGGAGTCGTGGCTAACTCGGAAGAAGTTAAGCTATATTTTTTTTCGTGGTTATATTATATTCTCAAGAAACATTTGTCATTTTTACAACGTTAATATTCAATTGTTCTGCAGAAAGTAGTTAGCCGATAACATAGCTCATTTTTAGAAAAATGTGATACTTCAGCAATTTAAAGAGAAAATAAATTGGTTAAGATGCATACTAATCTTAAATGTTTAAAAATTTTCATTTTCCAAGGAACATGTATATGAAAGAGCAACATTTTCTGCACATTTAACCCTTTAGTGCGCAGCTTTGCATATATGCAAACAATAGTGTTTTGAATTTAACACTAGAACTACCGGAAATTTGAGTCAAGTTTTATAAAAATATTTCACACCAGAATTTTGATTTAAAACAGTTTAACTTTATTATTTAACGTTTTTTTCGTTGTATCTTTTAAACTTATTTCATAATCAAATTTCTGGTTTGAACCGAAACATATTCATATGGTAGCCGTCAATATGACGGCTCACGGTAGTTCTAGTGTTAATAGATTTTTTATTCGTATATATCTAATTCACACCAGAAAATTAAAATAGCAATATTTGCTTTAATTAACTGACATTCCGTATTTAAATAAAGCGAAATTAACCATTGAAACTTTCCGGTGTAAAGTGAGATTCTCTGAACTACGTAATTTCTAGAACGTATTCTGTCATGGGATTTAAAAGGTTAAAGATTAAATTTTATAAAATAAATAATTATATAAAATAAGGTATTTGGAAACATACTTATTAAAATAATTACTAATTTTCAGTATTTCAGCGTAAAACAGCCACACGACGTAGTTTTTAATTGTATTGCAGATGTGTAACAGAAGAAAAGATTGCCGTATTATATGAAAAATGTATCTCTGATGTTTTTCCTGTGTAATAAACCTTTCAGAGAATCATAGATATTTTTTTCGAAACAAAATTTAAAAAATCGCGCATTTAAGGGTTAAAAAAAATCCCGTATAAACAAATTCTTACAATTACTCTAGCAGTGATGGAACAGTGTAGCGCCAGAGAATCAATTGACACCGCAAAATTTTATTAGAATTCTTTGTCTAAATTCAGGTCAGAATTTCTGAGGTTTTTCAAGGAGAAGAATACTATTAAAATTTAGTGGTGACAATCACCCAACTGCTGCTCCACTGTCCCATCACTGCTCTAGTTATGACGTAAAATCATATGTGATCCCCATGTATGCAATGCTTAAAAAAAAACTGTAAAATCATTTCAATGTGTTGAAAATGTTCTTTGTTTCACATTGCGCGCAAGATTACTCTCGGAACATGTATAAGAAAGAGCATAACACTTTCTGTGCATTTAAAAATATATATATCCCGTATAAACAAATTCCTATAAATACTCTAGTTACGACTGTAACCATATCATGTGATCCTCATGTATGCAATGCTTAGAAAAAACTTTAAAGTGGTTTATTTCGATATGTTGAACATATTATTTGCCTTAAATTACGCGCAAGATTTCTCTTGAAACATTTAATATTTTCGCATGCAATTTTCACGGATTTACAGATTATATCTTGAGATAACCTAAATATGTGTATATTTTAGAAAAATTTATATTTTTAAAATAAAGTTGAAAGTATTGTATATTTCGTTTCGGAGTTTATCTATGTATATTTTTTTGTATCTGAAACTATAAACATATTTAGGTTCGATCTTAAGGTATAGGTAAATTTATAACGTCTACAAATATCATGTAACAATACCAAGTAGTTCCAGCGGCACCTTGCGCACAATTCTGAAAAGCCTCATTTTAAGATAAATCCCTTTAAGGCGTAAGCTACCAACATCTTGCGCTTTTTTGTACCACAAAAATTTTATAGTAAATTTTACCTTTTTAAATCGCCGTAACCTGCCGATTAAATAAGACATTAAAAAGACGATATCAAAACTTGGATATTAACCCATTAATTGTCGCTCTCGTGATATTCCGGAGCTGTGTCGTTTATTCAGATTATTCAGATCTGTTTGATTCCCACCAATTTTATGGAATAGTGCAATTGGTTTTATTATGATATCATTTTAACTATCATTAAATAAGGTGAACATTTCTTTTTCAAAAAAATGGTGGCAATAAGCAATTTCAATTTTTAAACACTAATTTAATGCGACCGTTAAGGGGTTAATAAAATATTTCCTCATTAAATCCTATCATACGTAATTAATTCAATTATATCTCATGATAGGTATTGATTCTATGTTACCATAGTGATTACATCCTATTTAAGATGTCGTATTATTTCCGCATTATTCAATTTAATATACATAATCGTAATAAATTCTGTATTCATGCATTTTTGCATGACAGTGCAACAGCTATTGCACCAAGATCTGAATACTTATAAAATTTGTTATAGTACGCACGCAAATCAACGAAATCATTAAAAGAAAATAAAAATTTCTATAAAATTTTTGTGGTACAAAAAAGCTGAAGAGTTGGCAGCTATGTTAAGGTGATATACTACGTTAGAAACGAGTACTTCCGCAAAAATTATCGATTTTGTTTTTATTATTGCATTTGAAAGTACAACTTTTTACGATGTTAAAACTGCTTTTTCTTCCTACCGTGATTTAGAACGGAAGTTATATTCAATTTATAATAAATATACTAATTCAATGTTTAAATGCATTTTTCTCAAATTTTATTTTTACACAAAATTAACTCACTTCAAAAATAACTACAAATATTATCAATCTTCCATAAAACTTTGAGCTTTGTCTATATATTGTTGTCTAGTGCATCGACTAAAATAATTTCAATTGTATGAATATTTTCAAAATTATGGTCTATTATTTGAACAAAAACATGGTAAAACATTTAAAAATCGTATAATTGACTCTTCGATCACCTCTAAATTTTTATTTACTAAGATATCATTTAACTTGGAGTAAATGCACTGGATAAAAACTTATTAGAAAAAAATACTACTAAAGTAAACTAAGTTTTTTTCCTGTAGCATTTTTCAAGTTTTAGAAAAAAAATCCAAATTTCCATACACATTAAACATTTTTGTAAATTCATAGGGATATATAAATAATTTTAATGGTAAATTATTAATTTTTATTTTAACTAAAGCAAAAAATGTGAATATAATATTTCTTTACAAAGATTTTCGAAAACAAAAGTGCTTCGAACGTAGGCACTTAGTAGTACCCTTAAAATACAGCCTTAAAATACATTTTATTAGAACTTGAAATATATAACATAGCTGCCAACTTGTACGGATTTTTCTTACCACTAAAATTTAACAGAAATTTTAGACTTACTTAAACGTCTAAATTGCTTGAATTTAGACGATTCAATTAGCTAAAATTTACTGTTAAATTTTAGTGGTATGCAAAATCCGTACAAGTTGGCAGCTATGATATAATGTTCTAGTAAACTGGCATTGGATTATTTTGAGTCATGAAACATATGCTTTAAGACATATTAAGAAATACCACATATATTGCACAACTAATCTTATTTCGATTTACACAGATGGTTCTAAGGTGGACTCTGGCACAGCATATGCAATGGTAGCCTACAATCATAACATTAAAATTTATGAAAAAACAGTCAAACTGAGAGCAGAAAATTCAATCTTTCAGGCGGAGCTGCACGCAATAATTTCGGCAATTAATTGGGCCATTAACTCCCCTTATACAAATTCCAAATATTAAGTGACAGTCAATCTACTATTAAAGCCTTAGACAATTTATTTCCAATTAACCCTTCAATTTATTACATCCATAATTTAATTAAACAAAATCAAAATAAAATTTTTTACATTACTTGGATAAAAGGCCACATTGGCAAGCGTGTAATGAACTGGCGGATGAGCTGGCGAATGATGCCGCCCAGTACAGCGACCTACCAGTGGATCGAGGAGTTAAATTGCCTCGGTCCTATCTTATAAAATGTATTCGAACCCAATTACTGGACAGGTGGCAGTACAACTGGGATCACTCAGGGGGTGGCAGATATACGCACGGGCTGGTACCAAAAGTTCAGAACCAAATAATTTAAAAAGATAAAGTATCTATTTACTTTTTAACAGGCCGCGGCAGCTTCTCGTCTTTCCTTTATAATATCGGCAAAAAAGATGACGACCTTTGTAAATGTGGTGGTCGAGGAGACCCGATGCATTACATTTTCGGCAACTGCAAATTCATGAAGTTTAAATTTCACAGAACAGAAACGACAATCCTTCAGGACATCCTAAAAATAATTAATGACCCGGCACAACTTAAAAAACTTTATGCTAACTACGATATTCTCAATAGCCATTATTCTTTTATTCAATATAAATACATTCAATAATTACCTCTTCTGATTGCCTGTGGTGGACATGTCATGGGTCCACGTGGTGTATGGAAGGGTGTTTTTGAGATTGTTTTATTTCTAAGAACTTAAATACCACTAGAAATATTGTAAATATGTATAAATATTTTTGTTTAAAAGGGTGAAAAAAAGGGAAAAAAATATTACTTATCAAATGTAAAGAAGAATGTAAATACTTAAATTTTTTCAAATAGTACGTAAATTCCAAAACATATAAATCATAATCGTAATATATTTCTAGGCTCGCCCTGAAACAATAGGTTAGCCAATTGTGATTGGTAAAGAATCGCCATCTTAAATAATAATAAATTTTCACAGGCGGTCCGGGGACACGGCACTTGCCTCTTGTGCTCTCTTCGGCGTGTCAGGCGGGTCGTTCTGAAGTCTTCTTTCCCGGAGACTGGGGTTCTGGTCTTGTTTCCGCAGGTAGTAAAACTTTTCCCTGCCCTGGGCTTGGGGGTTACACCTAACCATAAGCCAAAAGCGGGTTCCCAGGGTGGGTGCTTACTTACTTACATATATTGCACATAAGATATTGTTGACCGGCGGTTCCTTTGAAAACAATACCAGCCCCGCCTTTTTCTTCGAATCGTTATGGGATTAGATAGGTTTTTCAGGTTTATGCATCGATTCAAAATCCCAAAATATGGATTTAATATAAAATATGTTACAAGTCCAATAAAATATGGTCAAATATATGATATAAATGCAGACATTTTCTGTCAAAATCTTACAAATGTTTTATGCAAGAAAAGTTACATTGGTGGAACATTCAGAGCTTACATTGGACGATGACGATGGCTTATAATTGGGTAAATAATTGTTGCCTTAGAAATCAACGTCTCTCTTCGATGTCTAAATGTAATAGTCCAAGAGCCGGCAGCACAAAAACCTATGTTATCAAGCACAAAAAAAAAAAACCTTTATTTTATGGAAGAGAATCAGGGAATCTAATGATCCATGTCTGCCGGAAGTGAAGTGGTGCATAAGCCAAAAATTAATACCACACTGGTTGGCTCGTAGGTTTATCATTGTTTTCCTGCTCCCAATCCTCCATGTTTTCATACTTTGCTTGTAGGACAAACACAATGATAAACCTACGAGTCAACCACTAGTGGTATTCATTTTTGGCTTATGCACCACTTCACTTCTGGCAGACATGTATCATTAGATTCCCCTACTTCTACTCTTCTGTAAAATAAAGGCTTTTTTTCTTGTGCTTGATAACATAGGTTTTTGTGCTGTCGGCTCTTGGACTATAATGATAGGGTTTAGAGTAAGGCCCTCAAAAAAAACATCTGAGTATTTGTGTTCTGGGAGCCATAACCCTTTAAGACCTGAAGAATTTTGGTAGAAATTAAGTCTTGGTGTTTAAACCAAATTAATAGGATCATATTTGACTGGAAATTTTTTTTTTAAATTTTCCGATGTCAGGTTACGTCAAGGGAGGATCCACACAATTGTTTGGTGCAACTCGGCTTTAACACTAAACATAACAACAACGGGTCATTTGACCCGTACCAAATGAAAATATATCAATTCGAACCAGAGATTGTTTAGTAAAATAAATATAATATAAAACACACCCAGCAATAAGTTAAATATATACCTAGCAAAGAAAGAAACAGTGGATCATCAGCTGGAAAAAAGATGGCAGCCAGCAGTGCTAGCAGCGGTAAAGTGCAAGGGTGCCATTACTTAAACCTGTCGAAAAGTGTCCAAGCCGAATGCAGCTGGCCCATCAGTGATGGCCAGCATTGGTATACCATCACATTACTTCAATCCGGCACTTTTCCTGCAGTGCTAGCACCTATCCCACTGCTATTCCTTTGCTGGCCCAGCACTTTCCCTTAAAAAAATTTCTTATAGAATTCTATAAAAAAAAACAAAGTATTATATAATTATGGCTCCCTTTTCTATAAGCTAGTTTCACCAAGAGCTATAGAAACATCTGTAGAAGTATCTACAACAGAAATGTCTATAGAAATATTTGAACTGCATGTGGCCACCCTCCCAAGTACTGACCGCGCTCGATGCTGCTTGGTTTTCGTGATCGGACATGAACAAGTGCTTTCAGCATACGCTACGATTGCTCGTAGTTTTCAAGCTCTCATTACACTATTTCAAGTTTGTTTCTTTTGTGATTTACGTTCCCAATCATTAAACTGGTATAAAAATTATTCTATTGTATAGAAATCCTATGTATTTTATACACTTTTATTATTGATTCTGAACTGCGTAAATTATGAAAACCGAAATCCTTTGTAACCTAGTAAAACCAGATTTAAAAAGGAAAAAAGTGCGTTGAAATAAAGAATTTATTTATTCATTTACTTATTTATTTTGTTGGTGGCAGTGGTGCTATATTTTTTACAGTTTCAAAAAGAATTAGCTTCACAGCTTAAATTGTGTTAAGATATTCATTTCAGATTTGTGTTCAAATACTCAATGTCTTCGATATTCGCAGCGCCACCTAGCGTAAGGGTTCCCATCAGCAATACTGCAAAAGTTTGTGCACTTCCATGTAGTGGTGGGCCAGCGCATGAGATAAAATGGATGCCCACCAGAATTTTATCCGATTTCCAACAGCAAAGTTGACTGAAGCTGTCCAGCAGTGGTCATGCAGTGGTAGACCATCAGCCAGCACTTCTCCATCATTGCCAGCACCTATCTTGCTGCTGGCCAGCAATTTCCTCTTTGCTGGGTAGTTAAGTAGGTTTATATAAAAATTCTGGTGGGAATAATTTTTATTAAAATTTGAGTAAAACTCTCGGTATGTTTAGTGTTAAATCACAGAAAAAGAGGAAAATGTATTTTCTTTTTCCTTAGGATCAATTACACAATTGTGCAGGTGAGCGTAGTAATGACCTTGTAACCATTGCTTACTGAGAATACATCACATATTTTTAGTCATAACTGGCGTATATGTGCGAATATTTTTACGTGGTTTGTTTTAAAATTCCAAAAAAAATTGCTCCCTCACATATGATTTTCGAAAAATTGAATTTTTTTGAAGATTTAAGAATACCATGCTCCTTAAATTTTCAAATTTGTCTCGTTGTGAAGCTGCAAATTTTTCTTAGAAAATATAAGTTCTGTTAGATAGCATAAAATGAGGTTACTGTGGTTTTATTGATTTTAAAAGCACATATTTCATATAAAAAGTTTTGTATGCATATTTGATGGCATCTCCTCTTATGAAAATGTCTTTATAAAGCTTTTTTACAGAGTTATACAAAATACTATACCTTTTTCTGTAAAATCTCTTCTATGTAATTTTTTTCTTTCAGAATCTATTGTCTTTTGGGAGAAAAATTTCTTTAGTAAGAAAAATCTTTATCAAATTTCTTTATCAACTACAGATTGGCTTAAAATATAGCTGCCAAACATTTCTATTTTTTACAAGTCAAATAAATACATTTTGAACCAAAACTTTTGTGTAATAATATTTGTCTTGATTCTATGTGGTAGTTATTTGATTTCGTTTATTAACCCATTAACCACTGGTATTGCGTTCACGCAGCGGTCAAAATAAGTGCATATATATGTTATTTTCATACCCACCACTATTTTTGAATTAAAAAATTAGCCTTGCTTAAGGACACAAAATTATGAGATCATATAAAGCGAAATTTATCTTTGAGTTTGTGGTGGCAAACAAACGTTCAACTAAAATTGAAATTTTCAACCTTATAGTTTTGGCGGTTAATGGGTTAATTAAAATTTATGATTTAAAAGACATTAATTTCACATGATAAAAACGAAGATTGAAAAGATATGTTATAGAAAAACTTCTTTATACATGCATAGCTGCCAACTTTCACGCTTTTTTCCTACCACTGAAATTTAAGAGAGAATTTTCCCTTATTTAAGCATCGAAATCTTCAATTTAAATAAGGCAAAAATTTCTATTAAACTTTAGTGCTAAGAAAAAAGCGTAAAATTTGGCAGCTATGTACATGTTATATAGCAATTCATCTTAATTGTTATGAAAAATTTCTTTAGAAACATTTTATGTGGAAAACTGCAAATATTCATAGATGCCATTTTCCGATTATTTTTCAACTAAAATAAACATGCGTGATACCATTTTATTTAATGAAATTATTTACAAATATCACTTGTTTCTATGTGATACTTATTTATTTCCTAACAAAAAGTAGTGGTTTAAAGTTTGAGTTTTTAACCCCTTCACGGTCGCTTAATATTGGGAAAAACCATCAAAAAAGGTACCTATTTATTTTAGTACAGAAATTGAATAATTATAATGTTTCTAAATAAGATATGCAATTAGTTTTTTAAGGCGAAAAAAAAAATGTTATAGAACAAATTCATATTTGTAGAAAAGCCATCATGCGAGAATTCTGTGTCTTAATGTTTGTTTTACACCGTTCAAATTAATGCGCATAAAACCTTTTTATTTTTCACATCTTAGATCTTTATTTATCATCATCGCACACATTTTTACAAATAATATTTGAAGTAATATATATACATTAAATTTTGATTATTAATAATTTTTTGAGTGTTACATATTTCGAAACATGCAATACAAAGCCCAACATTACAGTCAGCTCAAAAGCCAAATCCACACGGCAATATTCAAAGACTTCACACCGAAATGTCAGTTAAATTTTTCTGGTTTCAGAAGTTTTTTCCAGCAATAAATCTCCAGCCCGGAAATATGACGGGAGCGAGAAATAACGAACGACATCACTGTAAAAAAAATAACGGACTGAAAAACGGAAATACTACTGACAATCTAGACGCCAGTACTATTTCCGTATTTTTACAGAAATTTTTCCTCATAAATTACAGAAAAATTTCAGTTTTTAATCGGAAAAACGGAAATTTTTCTGTAATTTAGAGGGAAAAATTTCCGTAAAAAAAACGGAAATAGTACTGGCGTCTAGATTGCCAGTAGTATTTCCGTTTTTTAGTCCGTTTTTTTACAGTGCACCTCAGCCCGTGATATTGACGGGAGCGAGAATTAAGGGGTTAAAGACATTTCTAAAGAGAAATTTTATAAGAATATCTGCAAATATTGTTGTAGAATTATTTGTATTTTTAAAAAGTATTCTAGAAGCTTTTAAGGATGTTAAAATATAATGAAAACTAGACAAGAGTTTTGTACGTAATGTTTTTGACAGGCAGGCATGCGAGTTTTTCGCAAGTTAAGAATGTCTTAACGCATTTTTAATCCTCCTGGCAATAACTCGTCCCGAGCTACCGCTGCAAAAATCATTTGCATCCATAGATTGCCTTTTAGCCGTTCTTTTACTGAGTCACTTCGAATTCTACGCAGTTTTCGCATACGGCTGAATGCGGGGAGTTCTTTTTCTGTTGCTGATTATTTCCAGCATCTTGCTTTATGCAAATTTTTCGGCAAGTGTGTGATGTGACATAATGGTTTAAATCGATGTATATATTGTGTGGTGTAGAGTCCTGCATCGGGTCCTTTTACCCGATCCCGACCCGACCCGACCCGCGGTTCGTGTTCGGGTCAGGTTGGCGCTATATTTCCCCGTTTCGGGTCGGGTCGACTTTAAATCTTTTTGATGCGGGTGGGTTCGGGTCGGATTGGCTTTTATTGTATCGGGTTCGGGTCGGTTTCGGGTTGGCTTTTTTACTTTTGCGGGTCGGGTTCGGGTTGACCCGCTTTTTTAAAAGAATGTGGAAAATATTTTTTCCCGTTAAAAGCCTATTAAACGGCAGATCAAAGTTTCACAAAATCAAAATGTACGCCTGTCTGTTTTGTCTTTAGTCATCCTTTCACGAGTCTTCGAAATAACAAACTGCATTATATTTTTACTTTATTTTAAAAACACAATACGCAGCAAAATGCTAAATGGTTCTTCCTGTCTAATGTATCAAGTGAATAATTTAATTGTGGTTTTACGCCATGCACTATGTTAGACGGGGAAATTTTCAAAATAACTGCTGATAAACTAAGGGCAGATGGCCACTTGTGTAAAAAAAAGATGTATCGTTATAAGTGCAACTTTTGAAACCGCAACTAATTTTAAAGCATATTTAAAGATTAGATTTTTAGTTTTATACCATTTGGAATCTGCATCGGGTCGAGATGGTATTAGAGAATTAGAGGTCTGCACCGGCCAGAACTTCCGGGAACGGCCCGCCCCATCCCCTATAAAACATTAAAGTTCGGCCCTAGCCCGGCACGGCCCGTTTATAATTTTATCGGCTTCGTCTGAATATTTATATTGGGCCGGTAGACCCGCTTAATTGTAGTTATCGGCCTAGCATAGCAGGGCCGTTCAATTTTTTTGCCGGCCCTGGACGTTGAAAAAACTGCTCTAATAAAGCAGCGTGGCCAGTTTGAAATTTTGCCGCCTAACCGCGGCCCGCGGGCCGGACCGGTGCAGACCTCTATTAGAGATACAATTGTAGATTATTTTTCATAATGGTATTAAAACATGATTTGTTTTCCTTGCATTGCGGGTTCGGGTCGGGTTGCGGGTTGAAATATTGCGGGTTCGGGTCGGGTGCGGGTTGATATACCTCGGGTTCGGGTCAGGTTGCGGGTTGCCTGAAATTATTTTTGCGGGTTCGGGTCGGGTTGCGGGTAGCCGAAAATTATTTTTTCGGGTTGGGTTGCGGGTTGACTTAAAATGGAAATAGCGGGTTCGGGTCGGGTAAAACCCTACCCGCGCAGGACTCTAGTGTGGTGTGATTTTGCGGCTCTGTTTTTCATTTAAAAGATTATATAAATTTTCACCGTTTTAAGCAACGTATTGTTACTATTTGAGAGTGTCTATCTTAGTTACCTTGTTTTTAAATATTTAATGACTTTTAAGTTTTTCGACATCGAACCCAGATAGCATGAACAGCCAGCAGCAAGTTTGATTTTTTCTGATTATCTTGCCGTGTCAAATTTGAATTACGAAATTCGCAACAAATCTCCCGCAAGGTATACCATCCTCCACTTGCATGAGTAGTTTGTTGTGAAACTGATGGCAAGACTGTCTCTAATTCACGAAAGTGACAAAAGCAAAAAATCCCTCTGTTGAGAAAATAGACAATCAGCAGATATGAAGAAATTGCAGAAATTTTATTAGGTTGGCACCGCTTTTTTTAAACGCTATACTTATCAAATACCAAAAAACGGTCGAACTGAAAAGTAAAAATATTAACTTATTTATGGTGGTAAAAACGATGCATACACCTTAACGGTGCGTATGCATCAATAGACCTGATCAGGTCTATGGACCCCTTCGAAGGGGTTAAACTTATAGTGTAGTAGTTGTAAATAGTTAATGTGGCATGGAAATATTACTACTTTGCAGTAAGTTTGCAGTATTTTTGATTACTTGTTTGCAGTTAATTTGCAATCAATTTGATACAGCATTAATTTAACTTGCACAGCAAGTTAGCTGCAAGTTCAAAGTGTGATGACTTCGGCTTTTGCGTTATCTTGCTGCAGTCTTGTTATGAAGTTTGTCTTGTAATGCTGAGCTTGCTGCAACTTTGCAGGTTTTCAAAGCAAGCTTCTGCAAATTTTCTGCAAACTAAAAATGCTATGGGGGAGGTAGTGGTGTCTGCTTTTGTGATTTTAAATAAAAGTATGAAAAGTTCCAACATATCTTCAATTTTTAATCGGCTGGTAACGACTTCTTACACTGCGTTTTTACTCTGCTCTGGCCTGAATTTAAGATATTTAAGCTCGACGGATTTTCAGTTTTTACACCGTAAATAAAATATAAATAAAATCATAAATTCGTTTTATATGTCGATTCATACATTTATTTTATATATTCGAATTCATGTTAGTCCTTTCATAAAACCGTTACTCAAATTTGTTTCATAAAATCTTTTCGCAAATTCGTTAAATATTACATAAAATTATTTCATTAGGATTTCATAGGGTAGAAATAACCTAAATATAATGATTTAGTTGATGCTTAATTTTTTTTAATCACTGACTTACAATGACTGTTTTAAATAATCTTTTTAACCTCTTCACGCCCCTGGACGCTTATGTGGACGTTTAGTTTTTATAATTATAATGACTGTCAATAATAAAAAGAACATAAATTTGATAAGTTTTTCACTACAGAATCCCTCAACAAGAGAAGTAAAAAATTTTATGGTTTTGGCTGCACTGATACCATTTCCGATGTACAGTTAGGGATATAAAAGAGACGTGAAGTCATATTTTGGCAGTCAGTGTTGTTGGATTATTTGAACAAATTGTTAATATTTGATAAAAATAGTATCAGATGTATTAAATTTTAATAATTTGTAGAAATATAGGAAAGAAATTTACTGTTAGTTTTTTATGTTATACGAAATCATTTCACTCCTAAATTACAATTAAAGTTCAGCGGACACAAATATGCGCTATTTTTTGTGAATTTTTATTGTTTTTCCTTTTTTTTTTTATTCCTGTTAATATAAAATGAATAAATCGTAAAAAAAAGTCATTTTTTTTCTCACCATAAAAAAAAAAAAAATCGCCCCTGAATAGGTTAATGTTGTTGATTTTATTTGCAATTACTTGTTTTATTTTTCAATTCAATTTTCTTCGGCATCAGTATCACTTAACACAAGTTTCAGCAAACCTTTCCCAGAATTTATGATATAAACACGTCCTTTCCCACAATCAGGAAGCGCCATTTAACGCTTCATCGCTTATGACTATGTACATATGGTAATTCTTGTTTGTCTAGGCGTGTTTTATCTCCTAAACGTTTTACAAATAATTTTTAGAGATTTTGTAGATCAACCAAACTCAAATCTTGCTTTCAAGTGGGCCACAAAGATATGTTTGCTATTTCAGGTGGTCCGCAACAAATTTTATTTGCATAATAGCGTTAATAAAAATAAAATCACAAAGGTAATTAAAGTAATAAGATAGAAAAAGTAGTATAACAAAGCAATGAAACAAAGGTGATATGAGTATTAGTTATTTTATAAGTATAAAACGTATATTACAATAGTGCATAATTTTCATAATGTAAAGATTTTAAAAAAATGAAAATTTTTTAAGAAATCATACTTATTCTCAATGTATTTTTTTCTTTTAAAATATAAAATTAATAATGCAAATGTAATTAACTTTGAATAATGTTTGATTAGGGATAAATATAGAAAAGATACAACACCATTGTATACTGTAGAAAGGACAAATGTTTCTTCATCTAGGAAAATATAATTTAGCCACAAAAGAAAATATACATTAATCACTTCCGAGTTACCAACGATTCCGAAAGTTTTTCGGGATGCTATTAATTTTCAAATAAACGTTTTTATGTTCGACATACTTGTTTTACAAACAAACTGTACAAATTAGCAGCATTGACATTAAAATTAATATTATTTTGTTACTCTTGTATATATAAAATCAGTTACATTTGAAATGTTTATTTGAGAATTTACAGCATCTTAAAAACCGATATTCCTGTTCGACTGTGTACATTTTTGTAAGTAAACGAAAATAAACGGTCAAGTGAGAGTATTACTCGCGCACAGGGGGTTCCGTACAATAATATATGAATTAGTAAGTGTATTATTAAAAAAATACCATTGCTAAAAGAATACTAAGACTTCGTAAAAACTATACAACGTAGGGTTGGGTGTAGCTGTATAGTATACAGGGTGAAAAGGAAAGTCCCTTTAACCTGAAAATACTTGCTAACGGAGAGAGCTACAGCTATACAAGTGAGGTAACGGTACAGTAAAGCGACTATGCCCGCCCTAATGCAAACGACAGCGTACCCCTAGTGGCGAGATTTGGAAGATAGCCATTGCAAATCGAAAACGAAAACAGGTAGAGCAAATTGTTCAATTAGAAAGTTTTAGAGCATCAATTAATTAGTACGAAACGACATTTGATTCATACGGATAAGATAAATCGTCGCCTGCATACCCAAAAATGTCCGAAATCGATGAGCGACGATTCTACTTGGCCTATTCACATTCCGGAAATATAGCAATGCACAATTGCAGAATGTGACGTTGTACTGTACTGTAATCTCTGTAAAGATTTAATTTCCAATGCATTTAAAATTTTAGAATAACCCTTTCAGGGCGAGAAGAATTCTGTTCACAAACTGATGAAATAATTGACTGACACCAGAATATATTCAAAGGTATTTCTCAGAACTTAAAAACCCGCTAAGAGTCGGACTAGAGTAGAAGAATATCTGGCTGCGGACGAAGAGAGGCCGCTCGCCGCGGCGGTCGACCCCCCCCCCCCCGCCCACCGCCGACCGAGACTAATAATGAGCTCGAGGTGGCTAGGAAGTCGTTCGGTAGCTTCATCGCCCCGAGCCCTCCCTTCCCGGTTTTCGGTGTCTTTAATTTGTGTAATTTCCCTTTTAAATTTGTCCGGTTTCAATTTCTGATTTTTTTTTTCAAACGTTGCTCTTCACTCGGGACGTGACAGAATTAGAATTAGGTGGCTTAGGAAAGGATTAAATCTATGTCGTCGTATTGAAGAGGCTTGCAATAGACGTTCCATGCTGAGAAATGTGCATGCAGAATTGCTCTCACGAATACAAACGTGTATCGGGAGCAATGGCGAACTTTTCGAACATATTGAATATTAACTTTTTATCACTGTGAGACAGTTTCTTTTTTTGTGTGATTTTATCAAAATGTATTGAGAAAGGTACGTATTTATAGCATAAATTGTGCGTATTTCTTCATACTTCTGACTATTCCATTCAAACGTTTACAAAAAATGGAGTGCATCGATTTCGGACATTTTTGGGTAAACAGGCGAAGATTTATCTTATCCATGTAAACCAAATGTCGTATTCTATTAATTAATTGATGTTCTAAAACTTTCTAACTGGAAGTTTTGCTCTCTCTTTTCGTTTTCAATTTGCAGTGGCTATTTTCCAAATTTCGCCACTAGGGGCACTGCTGTCGGTTTCATTAAATCGGGCGTAGCCGCTTTACTATACCGTTACCTCACTTGCATAGCTGTAGCTCTCTCCGTTCACAAGTATTTTCAGGTTAAAGGGACTTTCCTTTGCACCCTGTATACTAGAAATGTATAAATGGATATACCATGAAAGTTCAAAGATATATGGAACCTAAATAATAGCAAATATAGCTATTCTGTATATTTGTTATTCCATATAGGTTTTTAGTTAACCTTAAAAGCATAGTAGGTGTATTGAGAGAGCCACTCAATGGAAACTAGTCGCGAGTATTTATGTGATTAATTCTCATTAAATTAATCTGTTTTTAACAATTTGACATTTATTGCTTTTATACTGCTACTGGGCATTGCATTACATAAATATATCCTTAAAATTTGTTATCTAGGCTTTAAAAGTCGATGGAGCATAGAGTACGCCGTCCCTGTCATTATGTATGTCCAAACCGTCCGTGTCTTTAAGGGTTAATATCTCGGCTAATTACCGACGATTTTTTCGCAATTTATGATCAACAGTGCTTTTATACGTCTGCTACGATAGGTACCTCCAGCTCTGCTGAACACTTTTGCTGAAGCCCGTAAATCGAAATTTGAGTGTAACGGAAAAATACGATTTTCTCAAACTATGCGACATAGGGTAATCGCTATAATTTTCCTGCAAGGTTTAAATTAATGTCTACTACCTCTAATTTTTTCATAATTTTAGTTTCAATAGATTCGGAATTAGATGGGGGGGAACATATTTTTGCACTACATTTTCCACCATAACTTTGAAAATATAATACCTAAAATTAAATGAAATATATTTTTGATTTCAGCGTTACGAAAGCTTTTACACGATACCCCACGCGCTATACAAAGAAAAGATTTTTTTTTCAAGTAACTTAATTAGCCCCGCTACATTTTTCCTAAATATATTTATGAATATTTATTAATCTGCAAATATGTGGGTCAATAGTCTTTATTACTTCCCTCAATTTGAACTTCCCACGTTGCGTAGTTTACGAGTATAAGGGCTGTGACAGACAGACACAGGAGTGATCTTATACTGGTTCCGTTTTTACTTTTTAAGTACGGAACCCTAAAAATATCAAAGTTCAGCCGCAGAGCATTGGTTGAGATATACGAAACTTTTATGCATGGATTGATGAAAATGTCTGCATGATTGTGGCTATTATTTTAATATAAACTATTGGAAAAAATTAACTTTTTTTTTTTTTTACATAGTGTTTTGAACAGTATGAAGTAATTTTAATAGCTTGTTTCACCTTAAAATGTTTAGAATTTTTTATGCTAACTCGCAGTGGCGGCTCCTCTATCGGACTACATGAACATGTCAACCCCAAAGAAATAAAATAACAAATTGAAAGAAATAGCATTAATCACATTTCCAGATATTTGTAAATTTCTAGGATGAGTTTAAACACGCCACCCCCCCCCCCCCCCACCACTCCTTCATCTCTTTTAAGTACGTACATAACGAAACTTTACTAACATATATTATAATATGAGTGTAAATTTTGTGTGTAAATTTTATCTAAAAAACAGCTTTAACGATTTTGACTAAACTTTGTATCCTACAGTTTTGGGATACGAGAAGACCATTGAACTAGGTCGCATGTTCCATAGAATTAGATTAGTATGTCATTTTGGGGGTTACTACGGGTCGATACATTTCAACTGGAACGAAGGTTGAAACCTTTATTTAGTTATTGAAGAGTTGGCAGTAACCGAGGTCGCAAAGTTTGTAACATTTCACTAAATTCCGTAAAATACTGGTGACATTGGCGAGATTTGGAGGGAAAATTGACTTACAAGATTACCAATGACAAAACACAAGCTTGGCGCAAAATGGAAGAATGTCGCCAAATTGAAGAATGTCGCCAAATTTGCGATATTTGGCTTCATTTTGGAGACATTTGACAAAAAAATTGGTTTTCAGAATCTGAAGGAATTTTCTAGAAATTTCCAGAAGGAGCCGAGATACATGATTAAACCAATAAGAGTCCAACTGAAAATGCAGTTTGGAGAGATGCCCTTTCGTTGTAAATATATAAGCAATGTAAAATTTAGAAATATGTAACATAGTTTTAATAGTAATTGTTTCAGTAAATAATACTGTTATAAAATAAAATACTTTATAGCAATAAAACAGCGAGAATTTAATGTTATATCTAGTCGAACTTAAAGCTAATTTTAATAGCTCTGTCATCCACGCTGGCAATTTAATAATGCAAATTTCGAAAACTATCAATAGCGAGAGACTGGCCGTTGCAGGATTGCACGTGCGATCGAAGAAATTCTTTTCTAAACCAGTTTGCTGTTGCTCTGAGGAAACGATAAACGATCTAAAAAAAAGCGAAAATGAGTTTTTTGATTTATTGGTATGAGAAACGGTTTCTGCATCTCGTGGAATGCTAAGACATTTTTTGTGTCGTCACATCTATTTTATATAAAGCATAACTTTGTGTTTCAGACGTTCCAAAAGTCGCCTTCGTTCAGTGAAACATTAGTTTAAATCGGATATCTTGCTGTTTCACCGAACTGTAAATTGAGTGTCCTACCGTTTCTCTAACATATCGTGCTGTACCTCCTCCTCGCTTTCACTTGTCTAAACTTGATCACTCTCTAACCTGATCACTGTCTAAGTTGATGCAAATCTCCTGTTGCAAATATTCAATTACCGTAATTTCCGGCGTATAATCCGCAGATCAAACAATTCTGCTTGGACCCAGAAAATTTATTCAGTAATTGAAGACTGATTTACCGCGATCTAAAAAGTCACATTTTATTTTTGAAAATTTCTGGGTCGAAATATGATTGTTTGATCCGCGAATTATACGCCGGAAATTACGGTATAAGAGTTTATGGCCTTTATAGATGGTTGTTATTTTGATAAAAATATGAGAGAAACAAATGCGCAGCGTGTGATACCATTAAAAAGAGGTGAATATTTAGTTCAATTGGTAAATAAAAATTCCGGGTCCAGATCTAAATACAAAGACGAGAAGTAAGATTTTGCCATTCTACCAATCCAAAATACGCGAGGCTATTTTGCAGTCACATTTAAACGGTCCAATTTGTAAAAATTTTATTTTATTTATAGGAAAATTTTAATGCATTTTTTCTGCGATTTATGTTTCTATAAAGATTACTGGTAATATTAGACTTTTAAAACTTTGAAATATTGTTTTAATTTTTTTTTATTTAAAATTTTGTTCTTATTTAATTTTTGATTTAACTTATGAACAACTTCTCCTATTTCATTACTTTTTCCCTATTGTGTGCAAAAAAAGGTTTCTTGTTATTGTCTTCAGGATTTATAAATATTTTATTTACAAAATTTATAATTAATTTAAAAGTGGAAAAAAAAAGCGAATTTGAGTGATTTATAATTCGATGAGTGTATTTTAATAATTTTCGCATGAAGTGAAAAATCCTGAAATCGATTTTTAAAAACATAAAATCTCTGTACAAAATTTCATGTAGGGATCTCGCAAGAAAGTTTAAATATCATTTTAAACATGCAAATAATGAGAATCCATTCTGAGATAAATGGACTTAAAGGCTGAGTTAAAGACGGGGCAGATCTTTTAAAACAGAAAAATTGTAATACCAGCTAATGTAATCATCGTAGAAATACGAGGTTTGCTTTATTTGATTTACTTTTGTAGTATTTCATTAGCAAAAAATATGTAAAATGCATATTTTTTAGAGTTTTGACACCCAGACCCTTTTTTTAACCCCTTCGAGACGGGAGCCTTTTACGAAATGTTTATTACTTTGCTACCGGTTTAAAAAAAAAAACAGAAGTTTGTGCCTATTCAAATCGGGAAAACGCTCGGATTAAATAAGGCAAATTTTACAGTAAAATTTTACTGGTGAGGATAAACGAGGATCCTTAGGCCTATTTCCGGCACGTATACGTGTCGCTCGTCCCCAAGGGGTTAAGCCCACAGTGACACACTCATAGTTCACAATCATCTATGTAAGTAATGCTTACAACTTTGGATAAATCAAGCGATCTCGTGTGTTTTGGCCCTTATGGTATTGGTCCCTGGCACATTTTAATGTCACTCTCCTCACTCTCTCTCTCCCTCCCTCCCTCCCTCCCTCTCTGTCACTCAGAACCCTGTTTGAAATTATATTTTTATTACAATATACCGATATGTACTATCCGGATATTGTGAACTCAGAATCATTAATAACGTGCAGGATTACAAAATCTTTAAACAACTCAGAATTCAATAATTCAGCTTACCGGTAGATTCTCCAACAAAATTTAAATTGCGGTTGAACTCTCAGCTGAGAAACCTTAGGTTGGCAAATCTAACCGTCGGTTAATATTTCGAATTCATCGATAACTTTCAAGCCGAGATTAGTCGACCTTTGGATTAGTCAACCTTCGGTTGAAATCTGCGTAGTTGATTGATCAACGGAATCGCATGACCTAGTAATCGCCCCTGCGATTTCTGTTCTGCCTTGACACCATCTTTTCAATAATGAAACTAAAGGCAGTATTGCAAATGCATACTTATCATGTTTAATTTTTAAATAAATTCTTATAAATAAATTTGGAATTACCATTTTGATTTCATCAGTTGATTAAAAAATCATTTTCTTTAATATAAGTTTAATAAACAATTATCTGATCAAACTAGTAGTATTAAGTAGAATAAAAGTAACTAATGCAATAGGTTTATTTATTTTTTATAATGAATATTATTATATATGAAGATATTTCCATATGTTTATTTCTAATGTATATGGGGCATTCTCACAGTCTTTGACTTTCGGGAATAAAAATCTGGTGAAATTAAACTTGCTAAAAGAAAGTTTTAATCAGATAGACGAATGCCTTAATGATTCAAAATAAAAAAGGCCAGCAGCGAAAAATATTTTATTTAACTGAGGCTTAAGTTAAACTTGCAAGTTTAATTTTCCTTGCCATTTTACCACTATAACTTTCTATTTTCTTCTAAATGTTTACTTATAATGAATTTGCATAGTACCCACAGAACATCCAAATAAGAAATAATAACAATGTAGTATTTTTAGTACAAAATTTTGGTATAACATTGTCTTAAAGGGGTGTTAAAGAAGGGACAGTAAGGTAAAAAAAAGGGGGGACGGTATAGGTAAAAGGGAACGGTAAGGAAAATTACCACCTATTTTAGGCAAATCATGTTAAGACTAAGTGATAGCCACAATGTTCATTGATTTTTAGAAAGAGTTATTTGCATTGAATTAAATAAAAAAAATTAATTTTCCTCGAAAAGTGCAGGAATAAACCTTGGGAACGGTAAGACTACCCATAAAGTCACGATGCTTGAAATTGATATTTAAATGCTGATTTAAATTTTGCAGTAAATTTCCTCTCAAAGAATTTTAGACATTCTTTTTCCAGCATGCTTCTGCATGAGAAAAAACTTGAAAAAAATTCTGTGGCTGCATCTGAAGTGATTTTCTGTATAATTTTAGAGGAGGGACGGTAACGAATCTAAAACCCAGGGACAGGGTTTTAAAAATATCAACCCTAAAAATGTGTGCAGGTTCAATTTTGCTACATATTTATATAAAACAATAGTCTCAGTTTTGGAAACAAATTACATCGAATTACTTTTATTGAAACAAGTTTATACAGAGAGCTCCAAACTTAAAAATCAGCATCAGGGACACGGGACGGTATAGGAGTTTTCCGGACATTTGGACCTCCAACATCGTCACAAACTTATTTATCTAGTTAATATTGTTATGCAATGATGCAATGGGATGTTCCCCAGTATATGAAATAAAACACAAAAATATGTACTAAAATAAATTATTTTTCAGGGACATAAAAGTCAAAAGATTGTGAGAATGCCCCATATATTTTTATTTAACAAATGTAATTACAGATTCAATTAATATCTTGGATAAAATAGCATGCTGGTAGCAAAAAAAAAAAGGCGAGGCCTTTAAAAAAAAATCATACGTTGATTATTACACATTTTTTTAGAGATTATGTTTAATAACTTTAGAAGGAGGCCGATAACATGTATTAATATTCTTAATGTATTGCGAAATTTAAAAAATAAAAACTTCTGAAAAAAATGTATCTTTAAAACAAAAATCATTATTTCAAACTTACTAAGTATGAAATAAAAATCATTATTGATCTACTGTGAACAACTGACTACATATACAAAATTTGGTAGAAAATTCATGCTTTAAAGCAACTATGAACGGTACGGCGAGGGAACTCAAATGAAAGAAAATTTGTTTTCTATTTTTTCATTATTATTAAAAAGAGAGAAAGAGATTTGAATCATATTTTTTTATTAAATTGGTATTGAAAGTACATATTTCTATTTGGATTCGTTAGATGGCGCCACTAAAAAATACTTTGTAAATCATTAAAATTTGAAGCTTCGTTTTCGACACACAAATATAATTTTGTGTTCATAGAGCAAAAATATCCGAAAAAAGGGGGAGAAATGTGACACATTCTTTTATAATACTATCTTTGATAATTAATGCTTTGTTTAATAAATAAATCCCAAACAGCTTTGTTTTTTTTAAAAAAAAAAAAGCCTCAACGCACAATTTAAAACGACCGCCATCTTTCTTTCTATTAGGCATGCGCGTTTCACTAACCTACCATTCAGAGCATGGTTGAGTTGGTCAACTCCAGGTTAGTGTTTACCTCGAATTTCGTCAGGTAGGGTAAACGGTGAATTGGATTTCGCATTCAACCGACAGTTAAGCTCGAAACGCGAGGTTGAGGTTGGCGGAGAATTACCGGGTTAGTTAATTAGGGTAATTTTTGCTTTAGATGCTGGTTAATCGAGTGAGGCAAACCCGGATTCAAGTACTCACGTAAAGAACAATATATCACGGATTCGCTTGAAAGCAAACATTTCAGCAACAATAAAAGCTATGAATCGTCATATTTGAATGCTCCATTCCCGATTGTTGAAGAGATCGTTCTTATATTAGAAAATGACAACACTAATGATTATTTTCAATACGACACGCTGATACAACTAGTGTCTGTAGCAACACCATCAGTCCCTAACTTTTATCAGATACTTACATATCCGCAACTTTGTGATCACCAAAGTGCCTCATTCCCGGTTGTTGAAAGAATTATTTCCACTGTGGAGAATAACACTCATGATTATCCCCAGCCTGCTATACTGACACAACTAGTTCTTGTAAAAGCACCATCAAAATCTGCCGAAACTGAACTTTGTGATGACCAAAGTGTGAGAACTTCCTCTCGGTATGTTAGCCTGAAATATTGTTTTCGATTCAGGTAGTGAAAGAAGGCAACAGAAATAGATCCAAAGTAAGCAATTCGAATGACAGAATTATTGAAAATGAACAATTGGTTACCACTCCAAAAGAAACCGGAATTATAGACAGGGAAGAACTATTGGAAGAAGCTGTAAATATAGAAATTAAAGAATTATCGGAGGATGAACGTATTAGAAGCAAAAAAAGACTGAGAAATGAAAATAAGTGGAAACGAAACATAGAAAAGCTAAAAATAAATTCTGGGCAAGAATATATTTTCACGTTAGGAAAGAAGCACAACGCCAAAGAATTACAACCTGCTTGTGGAGAAAACTGTACATTTCAATGTTCTGTTAAAATAAACGAGAATAAAAGAGCAGAACGGTTTTGAAAATGTTATGATTTAGGTGATAAAACTGTTCAGATGGAATATTTAGCCCGGAAACAAAAAAAAAAAAATTCAGAATAAAAGCTATAAATTCTACAAAAAGACGTTCACATGTGCACACTTTTTTAACATAAAAGATGATAAAATACGAGTGTGTAAATTATTTTTAATGTAACACTGAACATCTCAAATTGTGTTATTGATACAGTATTAACCATAGTTGCCAACATCTTGCGCTTTTTTGTACCACAAAAATTTTATAGTAAATTTTACCTTTTTAAATCGCCGTAATCTGCCGATTAAATAAGGCAAAAATTTCTATTAAATTTTTGTGGTACAAAAAAGCTGAAGAGCAGCTATGGTATTAACCCTTTCAGGGGCAAAGCACTTTTTTTTGCTAAAATGTTAAAAAGATTGAATGACACCGGTATTTATGAACAAATTTATATGAAATTAAGTAAAAGCTTTTCTTCGCTTACATTATACAAAGCAAAGTTTAATTCCTTAATTCTGGTGCCAATGTGGCATTTGGGAATTAAAATTAAGTGGTATATATAATATACCGGTGCCCTTCAAGGGAATAAAAAAGAAAAATGAATATGAATTTATATCTCCTGAGGGGCAGGGGGAACATTCAAATACAGTCAATGAAATGAGTGATGCCTTACTCCAAGGGGTAATTAGCCACATAAACAATTTCCCGCGAACAGAATCACACTACTGCAGAGCAATCACAAATAAAGAGTATTTAGAAGGATCGCTAAATATAAGCATTATGTATAAATTGTAGGTAGAACAATGTTCTGAACGTGGCATAACCATTGTTAAAGAATATTATTACCGAGAGTTTTTCAACACCAAATTTAATTTGGGTTTCTGTATACCCCCCCCCTCCCCCCCCACAAAAAAAAAAGTTTTGTTTCGTGTGTGAAATATTTAACAATCTAAGTGAAGAAAAGAAAGTTGCTAAGGAAGATGACTTCGAGATACATCAGGAAGAGAAGAGATTATCCGACATGAGAAGAGATTATCCGACATGAGAAGAACAATGACAAGGTGCTGGCTTCAAATAGGAATAATATACTTTGTTCATTCGATTTGCAAGCTGTACTCCTCTGCCAAATGGGGATGTCTCTCGATTTTATTACAAAGGTAAGTTCAATGTATTTAACTTTACCGTTTTCAATATTGCAGAAAAAAAACAAGATTCTGATATATATGGCGCGAAGGGGGGGCAAAAAGTGGGGCAAACGAAATCGCAACCTGCATTTTCGACTACATAAAAAAATATTCTCATAGGAAACATACAGCGATAACTGTTCCGCTAAAAATAAATTTTTGGCATCTATGTACATAGTTGCCAACCTCCCGATTTTTTTAATACCAATATTTTTATTTAGAAATATTTATTTCATACAATCGTAGAATTTCTGTAATTAAATAAAGCTAACATTTTTGTAAGAATTTACTGGTATTAAAAAAATCGAGTGGTTGGCAACTATGTATGTGCTTTTATGCTATAGAAAACGTTGCTGTGGAACGAATAACTCATAAATACTTAATTGTTGGTCACACTGAGAATGAAGGAGACTATGCATTCATGTATAGAAAAGGAAAGAAGTCCAAGTTTGAAAAGCGGAGCACTTTATGTACAGTCGTGGAAAAAAAAAGTAAACACCCCCTACTAACTCCTCAACAAATTAGCGTAGAAGAAAGTTACTGTACCGAACGATTGGAAATAGTCAACTTTTTAATGATGTATATAAAATTTGCGTAGGGGGCCATCTACTTATTAAAACGAACCATAACTTTTTTTTCAATAGCAGTACACAATTCTAACAGCATAAATGAACTCTACATCCTTCAATTAGCCTAAAAACAAATTTTTATGCAATTCGTACCATAAGTTTCCGAGAAATTAATTTAAAACGAGCGTTAAGGGCTGTACCCAAATTGAAATTCCGTCCTTTATTGTTAACCGAGAGAGGCCCCTTCTTGATCAAGGCACCTTAAGCAGCATATCAAGCAGTCAATGAAGCTTGCTAGATTACATGCGACAGCAGAAGAAATTTCAAAATATGTAGTCGTTTCTATCACAGACGGCCCCTTAAAACATCTTTGTGCCGTTTTTTAAGCATAATTTGAAAACTACTTGGAAGAAAAATGTGAAATATTGGATTTCCATAAAGCAGGATTTAATAAAACTAAATTCATCAAAAAAACTGTAGGTTGCAATTCATAATTTTTTCGAATATTAATTTCATAATTCATATCATAAAATTATAAAAATTGCAAATTCAACATATTTATGATTGGGTATATTGGTATTATTGCTACACAAAAAAAAATAGCACATTAGGAGCATAATTCCAGGAGATATAAATAAAAATATGAAAACCTAATTTAACATTAGAAGCACTAAATTTTGAATGTTTATAATTCAAAAACTTATCATTCAAATGACTTGAAATTTGGTGTCTAGGCATAGTTTGAACCGAAGATTTGAAATATCTGGTTAAAATTGGGTATTACTATTGAAAAAAATGAAGTTTGAATTCGTTTTAAAAAGTAGATGCCCCCCTAAGCAAATTTTATATACTTCATTTAAAAGTGGACTTTATTTCCAATCGTTCGGTACCAGTGACTTTCGTCTACAATAATTTGTTAAGGAGTTAGTAGGGGTGTTTACTTTTTTTTTTCCACGACTGTACCTAGTGAATTAGTTATGGAAAAGTTAGCTAAAAAGAAAAGTGCCACCATATTCAGTAACTGAAATGTCAACACAAGGCTTTATAGACTCGAAGAAAGTAAGTGAAGTGATGGGTAAGAATTACAGTCTGAATAACATAGGAGAAAATGTTTCATGGAATGAATTTAAAGTTTTAACTATTAAGAAGGAAACAACGAACAAAATGAGAAGTTCTGGTGAATGTAGCCTATAAGCAGTCGCCATCCATTTCAGTCATGAAGAATGATCTGATTACTTTGTGCGAGCAAAACTTGATTCCAAAGAAGTACCATTCCATTACTACTTCATGTCTGTAAAGGGAACTATTACGACTAGTGACAATGACAATTGTGATTCGAAATAAGTATCTACCGGGTGTCCTAAAAAGGACTGACTGATTTTAAAATTCAATAACTTGCAAACGGTGACGGATATTTAAAAAATTCTTGCAGGAGGTTTATGCATAAGGTCAAAAGTTTTATTACAGTGATTTTCAATTTTAGTTCGAATTACAAACAATAGATGGCGCTGTAAACAATAGTCGCTAAATACAGGCTCGATTTTTGGTCCTTTCTCTTGTTCTTTGCGGAAAAAGGAGATGGAAATGTATTATCCGGGCCACGAAGTACCAAAAATCGAGCCTGAATTTAGCGTCTATGGATCGCAGCGCCATCTATTGTTTGTAATTCGAACTAAAATTGAAAATCACTGTAAAAAAACTTTTGACCTTATGCATAACCCTCCTGCAAGAATTTTTTAAATATCTGTCACCGTTTACAAGTTATTGAATTTTAAAATCAGTCAGTCCTTTTTAGGACACCCGGTAGTTATAAATATTGATGATAATTTTGTAGTACTTTCAATAAATATTTACTAAATTATTCTTAATTTCCATTTAGAAATACTTCTCTAAAGCTTTCGTACTATTTTTTTCATTCAGTATCGCTGAGTTCTAAACGGCCCAAAACTGTACTACTCTTCTTAATGCTGTCCTGTATAAATAGTTCATTTTTCCAGGTAAACCCCAGGATAACTTTTCGAACCGGTTCTATATCCCAGATATTATCAAAAATATAAAGAGCAACAGTAGGACAAGTGAATTTAATTCTTCTATGACGTCAATGATTTTTATATAAACGTCACCTAAAATATAACCAAAAGTTAGGGTAGTTAACACAATTTTTTTTTTCATTCCCTGAGCTACCGCTTAAACTATTGAGCAATGAAAAAACGATAAATTTTAAAATCGAAATTATTTGAAACTGTTTTTAATCATATCCTATTGTTCTTCTAATGGAATTATGAATAAAGAGGAGGAAACATATAATGTACTGTCTACCAGTTGCGAGTGAAGTAACCGAGGAGGTTGTCACAAGATGGCGGCTGATTTTTTAATCGTATCAACAGTTTGATTACCACTGGGGCAAACTTCCCATCATTAAATTTGAATAGAAAATTTCGTCTTATTTAAGAGCTTTATTCATGGTAATATTTACTTACAAATATGGTAAAATTTTCTATTTGACTTTACTGGTTTGTTTGCTCCGGTATTATAATATTTTTCACTGACACTGAAAGGAGGATGTCTAAGTTGACACAACATGGCGAAAACGCAGGGCCTGACAACCGCCAAAGTAAAGTTCTACCAGTAAAAATGAATATATTTTTCTACCATTATTTATGGCTGAAATTTTGCATTTAATAAGGCGTTTAAATAAGAAGAAAATTTCTATTTAAATTTACTGGTGGATGTTTCATCTGGCAGTAATCAACCCCTGCGAAAGCGGTTACAGTTGAAGCTACGCTATTTCAAGGCCATATCAGTTCCTTTTTATTAATAGTTCCATGGCTATACTGAGGCGAACGTTATGCAGACTAAAGCCCGATCATATTTTTCCATTCGCGTAACCTTCAGTGTGCGAAAACTGGAATATTGTCTCTTTCTGTCTCTTTGTGTCTCTTTCTGAAAACTGTCTCTTTCTTGATTGTTGTGTATGCGAAATCTGCCGTTGTTTCCTATATTATTTCTTGCTTATTTGTTTGATTGTGCGATTTTCTTTCATAGGAAGCAAAATGTTATACTTTTGATTAGTGCTTGTTATTTCGCTTAGTTGCATTGTTTTCTTTTAACTTTTGAAAACGCAAATGTATTTCACCTTACACATTAACCCTTTAGTGCGCAGCTTTGCATATATACAACACTGTTTTGAATTTAATAGATTTTTTTATTCGCATATACCTAATTCACACCAGAAAATTAAAATAGCAACATTTGCTTTAATTAAAAAACAGATATTCCGTATTTAAGAAAAGCGAAATCAACCATTGAAACTTTCTGGTGTAAAGTCAGATTCTCTGAACTACGTAATTTCTAGGACGTATTCTATTATGGGAATTAAAGGGTTAAAGGTTAAGTTTTATAAAATAAATGAGATAAAATAAGGTATTTGGAGACATATTTATTAAAGTATTTACTAATTTGCATTATTTTAGCGTAAAACAGCCACACGACAGTAGTTTTTACTTGTATTGCAAATGTGCAACTGAAGAAAAGATTGACGTATTATATGAAAAATATATCTCCTGATTTTTTTTTCCATTATTTTTCCTGTGTTAGAAACCTTTCAGAGTATCATATATAATTGTTTCGAAATAAAATAAAAAATCGCGCATTTAAGGGTTAAGTACTGGTCGATTTTATTTTTCAATTTATGGATTGCGAACGCCCATTTAAATAACTCTCAAACCGCCACTGCTAAAGAAAATTTCCCCAAAAGAACTGGCTTTGTTCCATCGCCGAAAGCGCCACAGCTTCCAACACTAAAGTTGCTATCAGATTGACCAATTTTTCGAACGACCAACTTTTCAATCGACTTTAACTCCAACTTTTCCACGTACAAAGTGAAAAAAGGGTTTCAATTGTCGTGCTAAAGTTGGAGGAAAAACCGGTACTACTGTTACCAGTTGTTACTATTTATCGCTCTTTCGTTGGTGCAAATAAACTTTCCGGAAACTTTGCGATCAGTGTTTCAGCTATCTCTTGATATGAACACCTTTTCAATGTTTTATTTATATACAAACTGTGTTTTTATGTCCCATGTATGTGGTTTTTCTTTTACGCATTACATCAAAACTCTTTCTTGATCATCATTCCATATCAGCTTAATCGCAGCGTCAGCTATCTTGGTAGTTGGAAAATGAATGACGTTGAAAACCGCCTATCTCTGATTGGCTGAAATGTTGGAAGTTGGGTGAAAAGTCGTGGCTAGCTGAGATTTTTTTAGAGCTGTGGTAAAAAAGTTGGGGATACTGTTGTTTGCTATCACACTGGGTGTTGAGGCGGTTTCTCGCAGAAAATTGGCATAAATCAGGAGTTGGCTCTAAAATTGCTCGAAAAGTTGGTGAATCTGATAGCAGCTTAACCCGCTAAACCCCTCTAACTTCTGTTGGTATGCAATCCTGCTTTCTATTCACGCAAGACTCATTTGAGCTCTGCGTAAGATGTACAGAAAATAGTTATTGTACAGTGTGCTGATTTTCGATTCAATTCATGCGTATGATCTAACTTAAAGTTCATGTTGCAAATCAAATGTTTACTACTAAAATGTTAAGATATTTTAGAATCGCCTTAAATAATAAATATAAAAGAAACATTTTTTCTCATTTTATCGTTTGTTAAATATTTTCTAGCGGGCAAACCCATAACTTAAATGTTACACGTATAACAAATAGAAAGCCTTTTTCGCTTTATTGAAAATCCATTTAGGATGTAATTTCGGATCAAATTTCTTTAAAAAACATGAAATGTTACAATTTTTTCGTATCAATAAGCAAAACTTATTCCAAGCTTTTGATGAATGATACGTAGTTTACGAATGAAAGTATGGATTTATAAATCCGATTTAATATTTTCTTTCGCATATTTATTGTAAACCTACATAAAATTTCATTTGGAATCGCATGAAGAGCAAAAATGGATATTTTGTTATGCCTTCTAGATTGATTCACGTTCGCTATAAAACTACGACTTCAATATTTTCCCACATTGTACGAATACATGTGATTTTCTGACGTTCGATAACAACTCTAAGCAAAAAGAAAATGAGAAACATTTGAAGTACACGTTCTAAATTTTGCCAAGTTTAAAATTACTTTTTATAACTCTCTTCCATTGAAGTTAGTGCATGGAAAAAAGTCTTTTTTTTTTATTTCACATCTTTGTATTCCCTTTTCAAAAAACGTGTAGAGTTGAAGAACAGTCCCTTTTTTTTCAAATTATTACGTGTTTCGAAATTTTCTTTTCTTTAGTGATATGGATACAAATTACAGCGTATCGCAAACCTTGACACGTACTTGTGTACGTACTACGTATAATACATCCAATCGCTACGAGAGCTAAAGGAAAATCTCCTCCTGCTTTTGTAATGGTAGGATGTTCTTTGGCGCCTAAGCATAAAATATTATGTTTTCGAAACGCATTGCGTTAGTTTATTTTTATGGCGCTTTTAACAGCACCTTTTCTTAGTATTATGGGGGAAAAATTCAGAAATTCATATTTCTTGACGTTGTACTCTAAGGAATTAACTTTTTCATATTATAACCATTTATGCTCTAACAATAATCTAGAGTACCTACCATTAAATAAACTTGTACTAAATTCCTTTAACACATCGATTGGAATTAAAACAATTTGGAATGAGTTACAGATAATTTATACTTGCTCCAAATTCGTGGTACAAAGCAAAAATATTTCTAAGTTGATAATTTATTTTTCAATGATAACTGCTCACACTATATTAATTTGAGCAAAATTATTCTGATAAATAAATCTTAAAAGTTGTAATTTTTCAAAACGCTGAAAAAGTGTCCAGGGCAGGATTAGAAGCAAGAACCTTTGGCGTAAGCTCTACCAATTGAGCTATCCTGAACAAAATTGGTACAGCATTGCCAGTTTACGCCAAATGTTCCTGCTTCGAATCCCGGCCTGGACACTTTTTCACTCAGTTGGAAAATTACAACTCGTATCTTTTATTTGCCTATTAGAATAATTTGTGTTAAAATTAATATATCGTATCCAACGTTTCCTGGAGTTCCGTTACCTGCGCTCTAATCTGATGAGCCGCTGCCATCGAAATACTCAAGGCCAGAGGACACGAGTGTGACGTCATCACTAATCGACCGCCTTATCATTAGTGTTGGAATTCACACCGGAAATTTTTGAATAGCAATTTTCTTTTATTTTATTTGGCATATCTATCATCTTATAAAACAATAACTATTTAAATTTACTGGTGAGAATTCGGAATCCCTAAATAAAAATTCAGCCTGTTGCGGAATGCCACAGTGTTGCCGCATCTGATTTTTTATTGGGGGATTCCAAATTCTCACCAGTGAGTTTAAATAGTTATTAGTGTTTTATAAGATGATAGATATTGCACAAATAAAGTAAACAAAAATTTCTATTCAAAATTTTCCGGTGTGAATTCCAACACTGTGAGAAGTCTGTCGATTAGTGACGACGTCACAACTCGTGTCTTCTGGCCTTGAGTATTTCTATGGCAGCGGTTGAGCTGATTCAGATGTCACACCAGATGTCATAATGAACAAGATTCTCTAGATGAGTTAAGTCTACCAGAATTGTCCAGAATATCTCAAATGGTAGAGTATTGACAGCTTGCGCCAAAGGTTCCTGATTCGAATCCTAGCCAGGACGCTTTCCATTCAGTTAGAAAATTACAACTCGTATGATAACTGTTAGATTTTTAGATGTTAAAAGACATGGTCTGAAAATTTTCAGTTCGGGAAAAATATCTATATTTAAAATTTCAGGCCATGATGGTTAGATACTTTCAAATTATGCAATACAACGGAAACACTATTTTAAAGAAATCGGTTGAGTAGAGTTGTAAATATTTTACAAAACTACTCTAAATACCGATTTAGTTCATTAATTTTAATAGATGAAATCTTTCTAAAATGTATTTATGGATTATACAAATCGTCTAACGTATTTTCAAAAGTCTAGGGAAAATGATCTGGAAGATGAAATTTTCATTAATTTACAATTTGGATTAAAATATTTTGGGCATTGACGTATAAAAAAACAAATCTCTGTCGATGATTTAAGAAAAATAACTTAAATGTCACTTTCTCCGATCATAAACATATTAAAGGTAAAGACGCAAATGGGATTTCTTTTCGCCACAGATTACGAAACTGCTGTAGGAGCAAAAAATATTCGGTTCAAAACGTTAAGTGCACTTTTCCATGGCTTCTCAATTTTTTTATGTTTTTCTGCCTTTTTTCCGCGTAGGTAAACAGAACGATATAAGAAGTCCTGAAACGGAAGAACTCGTGCTTTTAAAGCAAATATCAATCGAGAAAAAAAGTCTTAACATTTAATTCGCGTGACCGTTTATCTTTTGTTGTTGTTAATCATATTGTGTCGCTGGGATTACTGGGAATTTTTGCTGGGAATTTTTTTCTTTAGAAAGGGAGTAAAATTAATAGAAAAACTAAATTTCGCGTTGTTTTTTATTGCTTAAAGTATTTAAAAATATTTTTTGTTGTTAAATTTGGTTACATATTACGTCGGAAATCTGCAGTACTGGGAATACCGGGATTGCTGATAACCATGGCTCGGTTGTTGACGAATGCTAATACATAACTGCCAACTTTTACGCATTTTTTCTTACCACTAAAATATAAATAAAAAAACATTTCCCTTAATTAATCGCCAAAATCTGCAATTAAATAAGTCAAAATTATTTTAGTGGTAACAAAAATGCGTAAAAGTTAGCAGCGATGCTAGTGTAACACTACATATTTTAAAAGGGAGGTTCTCCCTGAAAAATTGTAAACAATCTTTTTTTTTTTTCTTAAATCCTTTAAAATGTTATTTATGAAAATCGTTTAGTTCCACCTAATATATATGTCGTAATAACTAGTTTAAAAGACCTGTGGCATGGCTTACAATAGTTTCAAAAAGTTTAAACGTGTTTTCCTTCAAACAATTTTTTTTAATCGGCGTAGATTCTCACGCTTGAAACGTTCAAGTTAGAAACGTTTTGTTTGGCGAATTAAATTATTACACATGTTTAATTGCAGAAAAAAACTTTTTAATAATTTCCATTTTTTAAAACTTTCGAAAATAAAACATTTTTGCCGAAAATTGACCTCAAACTTCAAACAGTCGCCATTTTTTAAAATTTGATATATCTTATCAATTTTAGTTTTAGCCTTCAACTAATTTATTTTACGAACTCATGTGTAGCGCATACCGTTCATAGTGACCTTTTGAAGGAGTTTATACCGATTAAATTACCGGCATCTTTACATGAAAATTTCACACATTTGGGAGAAAGTACAATAAATTCAAAGTCAAAAACCATTGTTTTCTATGTAAATTATTTAAACAAAAAAAAATTCCGAAATACTCTAAAAATCAAGCCGTATCGGAAGAACGTCCCTTTAAGGCAGGCATGTCAAACACGCGGCCCGCGGGCCACAACTGGCCCGCCGACCATTTATCTGTGGCCCGTAAAGCCTTTGCCACTTTACATTTATTTAATTATCCTTTGCCTAGTGCCTGCCATCTGTCGAGTTTTTTCGGGGATGTATCAGATTGCATTATTACAAAAATCATCAGAGTGGAAATTTTTAAAAAATGCATTAAAAAATTATTTCAAAAGGTTTTTTGAATTTTAAGAAACAGTTTAATCTGTTTCCCTCACCTCCAATAATTTATGTTCAAATTATTGTTCAGAATTTATTACTGCAGCTAATTAAACTTAGTACCATTACATATTAGCGCCATGGGTACGGAGTTTCCAAATTTCTGTAATTATTCATCAATCAACTAATTTTTTGAAATACAATATGCAACCTTTTGTTATTTTTGAAGTCAAATAAAATAATTTGAACCAGGAAATGTATTTAATAAATGAAATAAAAAAGTAGCGATTAAAAATGACATGTTTTATTAAATAGATTTTCTGATTCAAAATATAATTATTTTTATTTTTTACTTTGAAAAAATGCGGAAGATTGACAGCTATGCCTATGCTAAATCTAGATTAGCGTGTACAAGGAATTTTTAAAATAAACTCAATTTATAATATTCAGTTATTATTATTATTATTTGTTTGATAAAAGTAATTGTGAATGTTTTTTCGAAAAATTAATATAAACTTACTGTATTCTTAATGTCGGAACTTTGCGTTAAAATTTCTTTAACATAGATGTGTCTTGTACAGACAAATTTTATTCTGTGCAATGGTAATATTATCTTTTTTTTATATATATGGCCCGCGGCTTAGTATATAATGCTTAATTTGGCCCGCGGAGGTAAATGAGTTTGACATGCCTGCTTTAAGGGGTTAGATACGTTCTCGGCGGCAAAAAATTGACATATTTTGGAATTATTTTTTTCTTTAGAAAGGGGGTAAAATTAATGGAAAAACTAAATTTCGCGTTGTTTTTTATTGCTTAAAGTATTTAAAAATATATTTTGTTGTTAAATTTGGTTACATATTATGTCTGAAATCTGCAGACCTGTACCAAAATATCCGGTCTCGATGGGCAGCATCTTAATTTCCCGGGGAAAAAAATAAATTATTAAAGTCAGTTTCCTCTTGTAAAATAAAGTTGGAGCAAAGGACTCAATTTTGAATTTTTTACAAATAAACTGTGCTATTTTTAAAAAGAAAATCCTTTTCCGTTTAAAAATTTGACATTTTAAACTTATTGGAAAAATATAAAAAATTTAATTTTCGAAAAATGGCTCGGTGGCCATTAGACAATGCTATTTGTGGACAAAATATGAGATGAGCGCAAATTTTAAAATAGCGGGAAAAGCGCAGAAAATCTCATTTAAAGTTTTAGGATTCAAAATACTTTGATCGTGTGCCTGCTCATATTTTTGCTCATATCTTTCCTAATAATTGAGATATCACTTTAAATCTTTTTGCCCATAATTGTACACACTACAAGGATTTAATTTCTGTCAAAAACAAAACATCGATTTTTTTCGAAGTTGAGAACATATCGCTCACCCGCAAGAAAAGTGACACATCTCGCAAAAGTTCATTTTGTGTTTTATTCCATAAATAGGTGTCATTGGTTCGTCTTGCTGTAGGCAAATTATTCGTGTCGTTATACCGAAAACCTCTATATTACACCATATGTCACTTTTCCGTTATAGGAAATGCGCAATGATGAAACAAGAAAAACGACACTTCTCACAAAAAGTTTTCCATTCGTTCATACTCTAGCAATTTATAAAACTCTTTATTGCCTTAGTAATAAAAATATGAAACTTTCCTTATTTGGCAAAGTATCGCTCTGTTGGTGTTTAATATATTGTCAATTGATTAATAGTTAGGTCATAGATTGATAGTTACAACTTTATATTTTGTCAGGTAGGTAGTGATCTTGTCGAATGTAATTTTTGGAATTAATATATGAGGGTCAATTAATAGTTAGGTCCTAGATTAATAGCTACAACTTTACAATTTGTCAGGTAGGTAGTGATCTTGTTGAATGTCATTTTTGGAATGAATATGAGGATCAACGCGGAGCGAATAAAATAGGTACTGATTTGTGGATGTATTTACAAGACATTGCTTCACGTGTTGACGGTGAAAATGTGGAATTTTACTGTGATAACAGCGACGAACAAAATAAACTAAATGTATTATTTCATTATTCCTGCCTGTTGTTAAAACACTAAAAATCTATAAAATAACAATAAAATTCTTGATCTGTGGACACACGTAAAATGAAGGCGATACTGTCCATTCAGTAATAGGAAAACAAATAAAATAAAAGGTACGGCCAAATATACATCCCTTGACAGTACGTGACGTTGATTAGAAAGCCAAAAAGACAGGGCGTCATTTTTCAGTGAAATGAGTTAGTTTATTCTGATTTTTTAGGTTTGAAATGATTGAGTGGCGAAATGGGGTGTGCTTAGAAATTAACTGAAAGATAATGAAGGTAACGTTCTTCAGTTTTCAAGAATCAAAATTTTAAGAGCTGATAAATCAACACCTTTTTTCAATCAACGTAAAATATTCTTATGACCAGGGGGATTTTTCTGAGTTTGAAATTAAAACTAGAGTTAAAAGAGAGCTTTTACCTTTACATAAAGTGTATTTAAAACCCTTTCCTTTGAGTAAACGGAAGAATCAAGATTGCTTGTCCTTTAATTGCTTCTAAGCATATTCCTCAAAGTTATGTCCCTTTTTTTCTACATTGTAACATTCACAATGAAGATACCGACCTACTTCTTCTATTTTTCAATTGTTATAGCAAATATTCTAATGACTTGATTACGTCTATGTGACTTATTAATCTTGTAATGAGTTCTTGTATACTTATTTATAGTTGTATAATAATTATAAAAATGTTTTGAAATATGCTTTTTCTTTTAATTTCCTAGAAATCTTGTTATGAATCTGTGGTTGATTCTTATATTGATGCAACTTAATATTTTTGATAACTAATAATAATATATTAAAGTTAAAACACTGATTTAAAACAAGAGCGAATAAACATGCGTCCAGCATAGATTATGTAACACTTTCCAACACAATCGGTTTACTGTAACAAAACTTCCCAGTTTGTTAAGGTGAAATATCATGTCTAAATAAGCAATTTGAAAAACTCATACCGAATTTAAAAACTCAATTTCTGCAATTACAATCAAGTCGGAAAAATATCAGTTTTTTGTGCAGCCCTGTATATCTATGGATTTGTATATATACTATATAGTATGCTAAAAGTTAGTTCAGTGAAACGCATACCACATTGGAAAATTTCCATTCAGCCATTTCCGTGAATAAACGGAAGTGTACTTGAGAACTTTAGTGCAGCCCTGTATATGATCTATGGTATTTATCGACACCAAGTAATATTTTAAAAAATAGTTCAGTATAAAAACTTGTACCATAACGGCAAACGCACTTAGATTATTTGTTTATAGACTTTAATAGTTAAATTTCTTCTTCAGCCAAATTCTTTTGTGTGTCCCTGTAAATGAACGATAACTTCTATGCACACCATGTTCTACAGTAAATTCCGTAGTACACCTCGGTGATATATATAAATTTCAGTATGTTCAAAATATTGTGATGTCATTAAAATACACCCCAAAAGATTTTTCCCCATAACCATAATGTAACCCCATGCACCGGAATTCTTTTGAGTGTCTCTGTAAATGAACCATAAACGCTATAGACTTGATTGACAATAGAAAATATGCGATAGTGATACCCAATAACATCTAAGAATTTCATGGCAATTGGACTATATTTACGCGAGTTTGAGCATAGACGGATAGACAGACAGAGAGACGAACAGACAGGCAGGCAGACAGACGGGCAGACACAGACAAACCGAATTCATAAATACTTTCCAACTTTGTTGAAAAGCGTTAAAAATCATCATTTTTGCACGTACTATTTTGAAAGGCAACTGGAATTTTGACACATTGTGCAACAAGAAAAGTGTCACAACTCAACAAGGGGTGACATTTATTAGAGTGGTGGGTATAAATTTACTAAATCCACCTTATCTCTTTTATATTTTGATTCTTATGGGTTTTACGCATTTTTGTACCCTTTTACAGCTGCATGCAGAGTTAAGTACTATCGTTCTATGTTACATTAAAAAAAAATGCGAAACTTCCCATTTGCCTCTCCTGTAAAATTTACTTTCGTCGAGATGGGTCACTTTTCTTAATCCCCTTCAACCCCAATTCTTCCCCAATTTTCAACCCCTTAAATGAATGCATTATCCTTTGAATTAAGCTCATATAGAGATATTTAATGTAAGATATACAAAACTGGAAGCTTGTAAATAGCACACACATAAAGTAGTCCTATTTAAATAACATTAAATTCAAGATTTGATTGTTTCATATAGGATATTTAGTCAAAAAAGCTGGTCAAAATTCGAATTGAAAAAATCTGACTGATAGCAAGGTTCTCACACCCCTTGGAATTTTCAGAGTCTGGCGCTACTATTAATGTTAAGAAAATTCTGTTTAATTTTTTTAACACAGAATTCGCAACCGCCTCGTTTATTCACAGAATTTGCAGTATTTTTCTACAGTTAAATAACGTGAAACACTGTTTAAAAATTTGTGCTAGAACTCTGTGACAGGAAATTACATCTTGTTAGCTTTAAGTCGAATCCCCCCGAAAACAAGTGAAAGCCATCCTTCTATCTCTTCTTAGAAGAGGAGCCATCTCAGTAATTAATTATCCAGTCGTTTATTTCTTCTTAGTGCTTGCTAAAGAACAATATGCGATTCTATATTGTAATTGCCATGTGTGTTGTGGAGTTGAATTTTTTATAATAAATTAAACAACTAGTGTATGCAATACATTTTAAAATCCTATTAACGTATTTAAAGTTAACCCTTTGCATTGCATTGTCGCCGCTGCGGCGATATCATCTTTCTTTGCAAAATTTGTTTTTGGCACCAGTAATAAAGGAAAATAAAATTTGCCTTATTTAATGAGAGCATCTTTGAAATTGTGTACCTTGAAGGAAACTTCTTTTAAAAAAGTAGTGTCGACCGAATAAAATTTGTGTAAGAGACGCCGGAGTCCAAAGAGTTAATAGTTATAGAATATTTTCTGTTAAATATATTTACAAAATATAATTTTAATATAGATTTTTGAAAACAATGTTTTAGTCATTTGTCTTCCTGTATTATCATCCTATCAGTCAAAATAGATAAAGAAGTGGCCAAACAAAATACCCATAAGGTTGTTGGTGGTTGCTAGAGTGCGAGGCCAGCTGAAACTGATCTATTGTCATTTGAAAATACCCCGCTGTCGAACAGATGAACTAAAACGTAAATTTAGATATTTAAAATCGAAAATTTTTGGATCGCTGCAGTTTAATAAAAAATCGATTTCTCAAAAACAATGAAAATTGTATTGTTGATTACAGGGACGTAGCTTTAGGGGGGGAGGGGGGAGCCTCCCCCCCAATATGTTCAAGTATTAGAGGGCGCCACAGAAGGTATATGGGCGCCGTCAGGCGCCCGTAAAAAAGGGTTTATCAGTAGCAAAAAGTAATTATAAAATTTTATTTTAAATTTAAAATTACAAAGTGGGTTACTTTTTACATACAAAACTTGTATAAGGTATTCAATTTTAGACCTGTTACTGCCTCTACACCCCCCCCCCCTATTCCGAAGAAAATTTTTACATCAGGAATGAAAAAAAATGAAAGCAGGAATTGTAATCAATTGCAGGATAGAAGTACAATTATTTCCTTCTTATCTCGGTAGTTGTTGTTCACCCTTGGCAGTAGAAAGAAAGTGAAAAGTAACTGGAGGGATTAGAAAAGTTCACAAATATGTTCAATAGTAGGGCGCCACGAAGCCCAGTAGTATAGTGGCCAGAGCATCTGTCAGCCGCGCTGCAGGTCGAGAGTTCGACTCCCGACTGGACAGGGTTCACAAAGCCTTTCATCTCTTCGGGGCCGATGAAATTAGTACCAAGCTTGCTTGGAAATTAAACACCAAGGGTCCCGCGTTTGGCTGACCACCTGACCTGGACGTATACTGCATAGCACCTCGGGGACCAGGGTCAAGAAAACAGGGATGGGCAGTGTCGACCCAGATCCTTCATGGATTGTATAGTCACAGAGATTAGTTTAGTTTAGTAGGGTCTAGGGTGCCACAGAATGTTTAAGGGCGCCGTCAGGCACCCACAAAAAAGGGATTTAGATTACTACATCTAGTTTCTAATAAAAACAATTTATATATATGCGGAAGAAAAAATTCCGAAAACAGGAATTGTAATTAACTGCTGAACAGTAAATGTAATTTGATCCTTAAAAAAAAACTAAACTTGTGGCTGTACAATCCATGAAGGATCAGGGCCTACAGTGCCCAACTCTGCTTACTTGACCCTAGACCCCAAGGTGCTAGAATCTGATCCTTAGAAATACAATTATTTCCTTCTCACCTAGATTGGTCACCCTCAGCAGTAGAAAGAAAGTCTGGAAACAACTGAAAGTGAGTGTAGGGGATGAGCACAGTTTTCCAATATATTCAAGTAGTAAGGTGCAATAGGTTTAAGGGCGCTGCCAGGCACCCTCAAAGGAAAGTGTTTAAATCACTACCTCTATTCCCCTACAAAAACAATCTATGCATGCAGAAGAGAAAATTCTGAAAACAGTAATTGTAACGAATTGCGGGACAGTAAGTGTAATTCGATTCTTATAAGTATAATTATTTCCTTCTTATCTCAGTAGTTGTTTGTCACCGTTGGTAGTAAAAAGAAAGTGAAAAGACGTGGAAGTGACTGGAGGGGATTAAAACGGTTCACAATTACGGTCAAGTAGAAGGGCACCACACAAGGTTTAATGGCCCCGTGAGGCACCCATAAAGAAATGATTTAAATAGTAGTTACAATAATTTGTATAAGTACTTTACTTTCTTTATAATTTTAATTTAACATTTAAATTTACTTTTAACATACCATATTTGTGTAAGAAATTTAATTTTAGAATTGTTACTACCTCTATTCCCTGACAAAAGCAATTTATATAGGCGGAAAAGATAATTCTGAAAACAGGAATTGTAGTCGATTGCGAGAGAGTAAGTGTAATTCGCTCCTTAGCAGTTCATTTTATCCTTATCTCAGTAGTTGTTGGTCACTCTTGCAGTAGAAAGAAAGTGGAAAGAAGATGAAATGACTAGAAGGGGTTAGAACAGCTCGGAGTGGGTGGAGGTTGTCTAGAGGACTGCACGGACCGAATTTTCTAAGGCCGGACACGCCCCAATACAAAACAAAATCTTGGTTGGTTTTAAAAACTAAAAGCCTAAACCTGGGGCCTTTAAAAAATTAAAAAACCAGAACGGCTCAATTTCTGCAGAAAAATCAGATTTTTCTTAACATATAATTAAGATTTTCTTTTAAAGAATGCTGCATACATATATTTATGCATACATATTTATTTTCTTTAAAACTTGTTACATCGAGGTCCTTAATTTTTTATTATCTGCGCAACCCGTTTGAAAGTTTGACTTTATTTCGTCTTGTACCGAATTCCGGCCGTGCAGATGCAGACATTTAAGGTTGTCATATAGCAATTCTGCTGAAAGAATCCTCGGAATAAAAATTTCCTCCACCTAAAGTTTGAATTCTTTGAATTCCCCTCTTGTGCAAAATGTGACAGCGGTGCATTCCGGTCATTTGGAAGATTGAAGATATGTGTTTTTTGAAGTGAATGTACACACACACACATTATATATATATATATATATATATATATAAACTAGTGTCTCAGGCATGAATGTCTCAATAAGAGTAAATAAACGGAAGAAATAAACTAGGTGCCTTTTTACAAAAATGAAAACAATAAAAATTTACGAAGGAAGCAGATTATGTAACTTAATTTATGAAATATTTGTTTTAAATTGTTGATGATTGAGCAGAAAGTAAGAGCATTTACAGTTGTTCACTTTATTTAAAGCTCAAATTCCTTCCAAAATATTGCTTTTGACACATTCGTAAAATCCTCATCTGTTCGCATGTAAAATTTCACGTATTTTTAACCAGTTCTCTAAGAATCAAACAACACTGGAATTTTTCTGTAAAAATCAAAACTGATATTTTAAACAGGCTTTCGAGACGTGATGGAGAGAAAAGTGATCACCAGGTAACAATAAAGCTACAATTCCGTGCGTGTTTCACATATTTAAAAAGAAAAGAAAGCTTTCTCGGTTCGTCGGTTCATTTGCATTTGAATATGAAAATCTGAAAGTTTGATGCATCTAGACATGAAATCAACATTCTAACTGTGTTGCATCAAGTATTTTTTTCATTTTCGAGAGGGTGGAAAAAAATCTAAAAAAATCCTTCTTAGAACAGAACTCATTTAACACTTTTTAACTTTGTTGAAAAGTTTTTGTCTTTGTTGCATAAATGTGTTCAAATGGATTAATGTCTGCCAAATGTGGTGGACGGCAAACTTTCCAAAATTTAAGGTATATCGTAGCAACTATACCCTTATAATAGATTATTTACAATACTGCTTTGAGTTAATGAGGAATGTCTAAATATACTACCAAACTAGTTGGATGTGCCAATCCCAAAACTTTCTTCTATCTCATGCAGCTTAAATTTAAAAAAAAAAAAAAACTACATATGTTAATACTTCTATATTATTAGTTCAATACTATACCAACTTAGATTTTCATCTTAAATTTGTACTTCATTCAATTAATTGGAGTAAAAACGAGTTAATCTGGATCATGATATTTATTAAAATCAATAGTTTTTCGTTATTCTTTTCTACATCGGCTGTTTTTGAATAGCCGGCTTAGAAGGACGCGAGTTCCCGTCGCTGCACGAGGCGCCGATGGACAATAGAACTACAAAAAAAAAAAAATTATACAACAATCGCTATCACAGAACCCCTTTTCGACGGAATATTTTTAAATTCAGGGAGGAACTGTTTTAAAATCGGGGAAGACAAAAAATTTGGTTCATTTCTATAGATAACTTTATACACTTTTGGATGGTACAGTAAGAAAAATGGACAAAAACTGCTATTGCAGCACCCCATACAAGCAGAATTTTTTTCAAATTCAGGGAGGACCTGCTTGCCATAGCTAATACATATTACACAATAAATTATAGTTTGAATTCTATGCATAACTTCATACACTTTTCTATGGTACAATGAAAATGGCACAAAAATCGCTATTTCAGCGCCCCCTTCCGTCAGAATATTTCCATATTGAAGGAGGAGCTGCTTGCCATAGCCAAAAACATACACAAAAAATTGGCTCAATTCTATGCATAACTTCATGCTTTTCGATGGTACAATGGCGACACACGGACAGACAGACATTTTGTATAAAAATGTTTTTTGGTATCTCTGACCCCAACGTGTAAATCCGCCGAAAACCAGACGTCAAAAAAATTTAGATTACAATACTTTCTTCTATTGAAGACAGTAAAAAGTAAATCGCCTGTGAACCTATAGCTTCTGAGCTTTTTTTCTTCTGGATTTTTGAATATTTAACTAATAATACAGATACAAAATGTAATCAATTATGAACAATCTTACCGCTTGGAGTCTTTACATCCCCACGCAATATATATCTACATTAGGTAGGTATATATTGTGATACACTGATATATCTACATATATCAATCGGCAGTGCAAAATGTTTTGAAAAGGTGAAAATATTAATCAAGATAATTGTTGTGTAAAGTATCATAGAAGATGAATTATACATGAAAGACATGATGATAGCACGGATTAGGGTTACTATATTATGAATTGTAGGAACCTTAGCATGGATAAGACAACGTTGCGCGGGGGGGGGGGGGGCGAAAATGAAAATTATAAAAGGGTGCCAAAGTCAGGTCCTCCGCCCCCCCCCCCAATAAAATTTTCAAGCTACACCCCTGGTTGATTATGTTAAATTATGGATGTGGCAGAAATGTAAAGCGGGTTGACAGCCTAAGGAATTCAACCACTTCAGGGGCGGTAGGATATATTTTATTCTACCTAATTTTAATCAAAATTTCCACCAGAAACTTTTAATTTTACAACTTTGGCGGAAAAAAAGATTGTAAATTTGTTTTTCTGTATTTTGAAGTAAAATTTTCTGAAAATTCCGGATTGAATTCAACATTACAGGAACACAATTACTTTCTCCTGAAAGGGTTAAAGAATGTAGTGGTTGCAGTAAAAGTCGAACAATAAAATACTTAACTTCATGTGAGCAATACCTATTAAAACAATGACATATGCTGCAAAGTTCGAGTTCATAAGCTATCGAAAAAAGTGATGCATCAGCAGTAATCAAATAATTGTCAAAATCTTCTGGAAGAGCATCAAAAGTTCGTAGGGCTTTCATCAGCGCACAATGCGATTGCAAGCAAAGAGACATTGAACCACTGACCGTAACACAAGCTTTATCAATTTTCGTGGAAGCTAATTTTCCCTAAGACAGTACAATATTACTAGCAAAAGCCATGCTTTGTTTAGATTCGCGAAGCATATTTAATAAAATAAATATTTGAAAGTAACAATATTTTTTTACATTATTTTTTCATCTTTATTAAGCAAAAACTGTTTTGGAGCATTTTAATTTTAGAAATGTAAATTCAGCCAAATAACCAAGAATTTCCTCAGAATTTTTTATTTATGATATAAGACTGGCATAAATAAAAATATTTTCGAAGCAAAATTTTACAAAATATTTATCTAACGAATTTAACAATTAATTTTATTTGTTTACAATTCTTTTGTTGCGACTTCACACACAAAAAAACAAAAACTTTTAAAATGCGTAAGTATCGTCTGCGTAAATAATTTCACATAATAAGAATAAATTGTGTATTTGAATTCTAACACTGAAAAATACTTTTATAATTGAATTTTCACAAATTTTAATTCATTAAAAATATGCTATAATTTCATTAAAAAAATGTATTTTAAAAATTTCATAAAAGAAATCGTAACTCCATGACTTATTTTTTCTTCTGAAAATATACGTGTTTCATTTTTTATTTGCAAAAATGCGTCCGTAATGGAAAAACATGTAAAATAAATTAAAATAATAAAATTTTTAACGTTAGTCTGTAAAATATATATACTGGGCAAATCTACAGATCATAATTTATTTTTATGTTTAATTTCAAGTCAAAATACTGAATAATTTTTTTGTGAAGGGTACGACAAAATGTAATTTGTGTAGCCTAGCAGAGGATTCGCTTCGCTCATCCTAATAAGAAGTACGAGACTAAAACTCTGTGACAATGAATAACATGGATAAGTAGAATGCTACCTGGTCCAAGAATAATAGTCTATCATAAAAACGTGTGCAGAAACAAAACTGCAATATCTGCTGGACCATACAGGTGTCCACTTTCAACGGTATACAATGGCTAATTCTTAAACCGTTAGGCATAGACATATAGATCCAATTACAAAAATAATTTGATTCAATATACAAAAATAAAATTTTTAAATGAGTTAAAGCCGTATTTCAAAAGTGATTTTAGGTGTATAAAAACATTTCCAAAAAAGTTGCGAAATTAAATTTTTATACGGTCATCGGTCCTATGAGTTATATTTAGTAAAAATATTCTATTGCACTAAGAAGTAAGACAAAAAAAAAAGTTCCATGGTTCTACGATTAAAACTGACCGAATAATCGCTGTTTAAAGTTGAAGCGTCTTTTTTTGCTACAAAATAGGAGTTATTCACAAATTTACCAGAAATATAAATGATTGTCAGATATAAAAAAAAAAATAGTTCAGAGTAAAATTAACATTACAATATAAATTTGAAATCTATTTTCATTCTGACATATTAAAGAAAAATATACAACTTGTACTAAAATTATAAGTTAAAAAATAACAGAATTTTTGTTAAATGATGAAAAGCAACAGTCGCAATTCTTTACAAAATGATTTTAAAATGCTATTAGATTATCTCATCTAGAACTTAATTAATAAAAATTAAAGTTATCTTAAAACTTGCTCAAAATAACTTCCTTTGGCTGCAATGCAGAAATGTACACGCGAAATAAATCCTTCTCATACTTTAAGCACTTTGTGTACGATACCTCGAATCATGGCCTAACTCATCTGTGTTCAGATACAGAAAATTGGCATAAATCATGCAATTCAAAGTTTCATAACTCGGTCAATTTTAGTGTTAGATGAATGGGACTTTTTTGTTTTACTTGTTAGTGTAATAGAATTTTTTTTCCTAAATATCACTTATAGGACCGGAGGGCTGTATAAAATTTTTAATTTCTTAACTTTTAAGAAATATTTTAAATGCCGTTTTGATCAATAAAAACAATTTTTTACCTCATTTAAAACATTTTTGTAATAGGAACTATTGTATTTTTATGACTAATGGTTTGAAATTAGCAATTGGACACCAATAAGAGTGGAAACCCTGTATAGCATCTCGTCTTTGGCAATATCACTAAGAAATTGTTTTAAACTTTTTCAAAAAGGAAAACACAATTTAGAATCTATTTCAAAATGAAGCTGTGATGGTTTTCAGAGGCAAAAAATAACTAAAAATTCGAAGACAATATTGAAAGTTATGCTAATAATTTTAAAACCTGTTTTATCCCTATAAGATTAACTACGAAAAACGGATAAACACTAGAAAAAGCTTCAAAATTTCAAAGTATAACTTGGTCAGTTTTAATCATAAAATTTTTGTTTTATTTGTCAGAGCATGGAGAAAAGTTTCTAAATATAATTTATAGTACTCAGGAACCAAATTAAAATTTAAAATGTGCAACTTTTTGAAAAATAGTGACAGGAATATTTCATCAACATATTCGTAACTCTTATCTTAGTTTGACATTTTAAAAATTATTTTCTACATATTTTACAGAAGTAAAAAAAAATAAAGCGCGTTTCTGTCTTTAGGGACAGTTTCTATATCTGTCTACTCCTCTCTCTTTATCTATCTATCTATCTATATATATATATATATATATATATATATATATATCGCACACGTATGTACCTATACTAGAAAAATGTAGTTTTAAAACTTAAAAAAATTGAAGCATTATATATGAATAAAGTTACGAAAATATTTTGCCAAGTTAACCCTTTCAGGCGAGGAGTTCTTAAAATGCTGAAATGATTCATACCAGAATTTACAAACGAATTTCTTACAAAATAAATGCTTGCCTTTCTTCACGTTCATTATAATAGCAAAATTTATTTCTCTTATATTCCTATTTTAAACTTCATTTAAATGCCTCTTGGCAGTTTAAAATATTCTGGGTGCCGGTTGGCAGTTTCGAATTAAAGTTTGGTTGTCACATTTGTAATCAACGGCCTTGAAAGGGTTAACCTTCCTACCATATTGAATTTTTTCTCAACCTTGATAAAAACATTTCACACCAGAATTTTTATTTAAAACTATTTGTGATATTTATTTAACTTAGTTCTCTGTAGATTCTATTTAACTTACTTTAAGAAGAAATTTCTGGTTCGAATCGAATAAAATAAATTATAGAAACGGGTCGATTTGGCCCATTCAGGGTAGGAAAGTTAAAGAAAACTATCCCTCAAACATTAGGCCACTCTTACGTTGCTTTTAGGAGTTTCTCAAGAGATACAATTCTGAACTTTGAAACATCAGTAACAATCTTCACTGATTTACAGCTTGACCGAAGAAAATCACAACGATGCCTATACTCCTGCGAGAATAATAAACTTCCCCTAGAGTGCAGTAATCGTCTTTATGTGATAACAAATAATGGTTTTGGTGACAAAATACTTGGATTATAGGTTGGTTTTATGATGTGCGATGTAGATCTGAAATCGTTGTTCCCTTGCGAACTTAAATTAAATTACTCCATTTAACTAATTACTCTTTACTTTCTTTCCACTTCTTTGCAAGTTTAATTAAACAAACATTTCTAATTCATTTTTTTTTTTTTATATTAAAGTGTTCGATTTATTGAAAGAAGAATGTGAAAGTCAATATAAAATTAAACATAGTAAATATTGTCTAAGCTAAATATTTTTTGCTTTATTGGAACTTTATAGCGATATAAAGGTATGGAAAATTATGTATGTTTAACAATAAATGCGGTAAATGGCGATTCCGAATTACTATCCCTCCATTTATTCTCGTGTAAAGTACTCATCTAATTTCGTGATTGTCTCTTTCACATGATCATGAATTAAAATCATGAAACTCGATTGAAACTTGAAAAACGTAACTATACAGCTTAATTAATCAATTTATTTTACTCATTTTTTTAATTTTATCATATGATATTGCACTAACTTTAGATGCTAGGAGAAAAGTTGTTTTCATAGACCACTGAGTAATTTTTTATTCAAGATAAGTAGTATACTTCTTAAAGTAATAGGCTTATTTAATGTTTCTATATAATCACCAAGGACACTTATGTATTTATTATAACGTTAAAATCACTGCTGAAAAAAATCCGTGTACTGCATATGGAAGATCTCTTTCGCGGCTAATGTCACTACTTTATTAATGCCAAAGGGCTGTCCTCTAATAGCCTTCTGCAATACCAGAAAGTGGTGGAAGTCCCTTGGAACCAGGTCGCGGCTGTAGGACCACGGAACAAATGATTTTCTTAAAACAACAAACAAATTAGTTGTACCAACCTGGATACGTAACCCCATCCAAATATTTGGTTTGACTGACCAAATTATTTTGTTAGTTCAATAAAATTTTGTTGAACTAACACTGTTACCACCTTGTTCAAATATATAAAATTATTCAAAAATAAATAAATAAAATTTTATTGAACTAACAGAATTATTTGATTAGTACAACCAAATATTTGGATGGTGCTATGTTAACCAAACATTTAGTTTTTTTAACTAAATAGTTTTTCCGTCACGGATGGGCAAGGTCTTCTTAACCGAGGGTACCATACACTTCCACGAGCCGTATATGGATTCCAGTACGCATCGTTACCCATGTCCATTCATACCTTTCAATATTTCTCACTTACACCTTTGATCCCGATCGTAAAAGCGATCTGCTCTACATATCTATGGGACACACACTGGGCTGTTCGTCCAAATTTGTTGCCTAGCGCTGCTCCCGCGTCATCTGCATTACCTGAAAAGTTTGTCACCTAATGGTGCATAGTAAAAACCGATCTCACGCATTAAACAGATATCTTCTTTGTCTCATTGCATTATGATTTCTAAGGAAAAAAGTAAGATTATTTTCAGACTTCCCCTCATATGTTCTCAGATTAAGCCTAGATTAATTAAACTATTTGCAAAGCTTAATCAGTCAAATGTTAGACTATTAATCATGATTTTGAAATTAGATATATATTAGATGCAACGTTTACAAATGAATCTTTGTCACTAATCAAACTTAATTTCAGGTTTCATATTTTTCATATGATGATCAGTCAGGTCTCCAATTTCCCTCTCCAATGTTGAACCTACTGACAGAGAATGTATTCGTCTTTTTAAATATCGCTTAAGAAAATTAATATTTTTTACTTAATTTCTGTGTACTCTTCTTAATACATTGAGGACGGGTCGTTTTTGCGAAAACGAGCACGAAATTTACGTTTACAAATGTCGTTAGAAATTAAAACCTGCTCACAACCAATCAGAAATAAGCATGCCTGGATTACACCACCTTTACTTATCCTGACAAAATTTCCGGTTCCAGTAATATTTTCTTCCGTCAATCCCCGAAAACGTCAATTCACGTGGCCCGTCCGTTAAGTGTTAAAAGAAGTCTCTTTTTTTAGTTGACACAATATTTCTAAAATATATGCTTAATTTAACATTTTATGTGTTAAAATCTAAGTGAAGCTCAAAAGCCATAAGTAAAATTTCCCCCCTTCAAATAAAATTAAATATTTTAGAAATATTTTGACAACTAAAATGGAAAGAGACATGCTTTAACCTTTTGTCCCAAATTATGAATTCGTGAAAATTTCACCTTCCAAAGTATTTTTCGTGGATTTTTTCAAAATACTTTAGAAAATTTATACAATCATTTAATAAATTTTAGAAGGATTTTATCAATCAAGATTAATTATTATTATTATGAATTACAACTAATCGATGTATTATGACAATTTTTTTATGATACTTTAAATTATCGTCAGGGCATAGAGAATTTAAGAGTAAACATAAAAAGGAGCTAAAACTACCAATTTCTTGAAAAGATATTTTAAAAATACGAATGTATTCCACACCCAAAGGTTTAACATTAGCGAGAGCTATTTGAGATCTGATTGACCAACAATTTTAACATTTCGAAATTGCATAGGTCAAAATATTGTAGCTTTACGATGATTCTAAAAAAAAAATGTAAATAAATTGTCGAAAAAATTTTGTCCTTATTTCATATCCTATCAGAAAATTCCCTATTTTAAAAGAGTAACCAAACATATTAAAATTTCGATTTATCTTTTTATTAGTTCATATCATTTCATAAAACACAGAAAATTTTATGTTGTATAAAATGCAGTGTGTTTCACTCCAAGCCGACCCGGATTTTTGTTCTTAATTTTAACTGTGATGAAGATATCATAACGATGAAACAAACTTACTTTGCAATGTGTAAAATGAAACTAAATTATGGCCACCATCCACATCCAGACACTTGTGCCACTGACCTAATTATAGTGCAATTCCAGCTCTTCCCTTGATGTCACGACATTTCACAGAAAGCAAAGTTATTCTATTGAAAATTTATCCAAAATATCTCCTTTATTGTTTCAGTAATGAACAAAAATCCAGGTGGTTCGGCTTTTGCGAATCGGCCCGGTACTTTTGTTTGAATAAGTGAATTGCGATCTTGTTTCTATACTTTTTTTTTTCTTTGTCAGAGTTCTGAGCTGCGATAATATATATCAACTTCAGGTATACCTATTGCATACCTACAGGGTGCAAAGTCCGGGTATAGTCGAATAAATCTTAAAAGATAATGGTAGAATCATGGAACTGGTATATGCCTCTAGTAAAAAAACCGTGTGCTATCTTATGAGAGTGACTGCAGCACTCCTAGTGGCGAAATTGGGAAATTACCGTCCCTATCTCTAAAACTACGAGAGAATGCGAAACAAAGTCAATAACAAACAAGCACGAAAAATCATGCGTAAGGCATAACTATGAAACAATTTCCAACACATTCAAAATCAGAGGCGTCGCCATGGGAAATTATGGGGGAAGCCTCTCCCTCCAATATACGTGCATTTGGGAAATTTGAGCTTAGAGTTGGGAAATTCTAGATTTTTGAGACATTTTCTTTTTTTAAAATAATAGTAAATTGCGATTTTTTTTTCTGCTTCAGTGATTACGTTTCTGAGTGGTGTAACAGTAAACAAGTTAAATTAACAAAAGAAATACAAAAAGAAATCAGCCACCCTCAAACCATCATTGTATTTTTCAATTCTACAGAAATATTATACATCTACCAAATCTGAATTTCTCTACCCCTGTACATCAACAGCCGACTCAATCCACCTCATTATGTCTTCCAAAACATTGTTCTTTTTCAAAAATTTCACACTACCTCTCCTTCTCCTCCCCAAAAGAGAATCTAGCTATTTTAATTCAAAGGTATTGCAGCTTCGTTTGAAAATTGGAGGTCACTTCTAGCACAACCAGAAAGGAATGTAGTCGCCTGCTGTAAAACACAGCTGGGCAAGAAGATTTGATGAGTTTTCACCAATTGTACTAAATTTTAAACTAATTTTGCGACTTTCGGACAACCATTTACCCGTTCTCTTGATTTTTGCCAGAAAAATTGGTTAATCCTTTGCTGTCAAGAAAAAAACATTAAATGAGCAAATGTGAATACAAGAAGTCGTTGGTTCTGATAAATTCATCATATTTTACTTTTATTTGTGTGAGGAAGGGGGCATTCTCATTCTTTTGACTTTTATGGGCCTAAATAATTTTTATTTTAGTAATTATTCTTATATTTTTTTTTAATTCATATACTGTGGAACATCCCATTGCATGATTGCATAACAATATTAACGAGATAAATAAGTTTTGAACGATCTTGGGGTTCCAAATACCAGGAAAACTCCTGTACCGTCCGTGTCCCTGATGCTGATTTTTAAGTTTGGAGCTGTCGATATAAAATTGTTTCAATAAAAGTAATTCGATGTAATTTTCTCCAAAACTGGGACAATTGTTTTATATAAATATGTAGCAAAAAAATTAACCTGCACACATTTTTACGGTTGATATTATTCTTTTAACTCTGTCCCTGGGTTTTAGATTCCTTACCATTCCTCTTGCTAAACTTATACAGAAAATCACTTCAGATGCACCACAGAATTTTTTTCAAGTTTTTTTCTCATACAGAGAAAGATTTTTAGAGAAAGCTAGAGAAAGAATGTCTAAAATTCTTTGACAGGAAATTTACTGTAGAATTTAAATCGGCATTTAAATATCAATTTCAAGCATCATGGGTTTATTGGTAGTCTAACCGTCCCCAAGGTTTATTCCTGCACTTTTCGAGGTAAATTAATTTTTTTTTAATTTAACCCAATGTAAATAACTGTTTCTAAAAATCAATGAAGATTGTGGCTATCACTTAGTCTTAACATGATTTGCCTAAAAATAATGGTAATTTTCCCTACCGTCCCATCCTTACCATCCCATTTTTTCCATTACCGTCCCTTTTTTCCTATACCATCCCCTTTTTTTCCCTTGCCGTCCGTTCTTTAACACCCCTTTAAGACAATGTTATACAAAATTTTGTACTAAAAATACTACATTGTTATTATTTCTTATTTGAATGTCCTGTGGGTACTATGCAAATTCATTATAAGTAAAAATTTAGAAGAAAATGGAAAGTTATAGTGGTAAAATAGTAAGGAAAATTAAACTCGCAAGTTTAACTTAAACCTCAGTTAAATAAATTTTTCGCTGCTGACCATTTCTTCTTTATTTTGAATCATTGAGGCATTCGCCTATCAAATTAAAATGTTATTTTAGCAAGTTTAATTTCACCAGATTTTTATTCCCGAAAGTCAAAAGATTGTGAGAATACCCCATACATCAGTCCTATTCGTTCATATTTATAGGTGTTGATGAAATTTGAAACAAAAAGTCTAGTATTGTTCCTTTAAAGCTGTATTAAAAAATTATTATAAATCTCAGCGAGAAAGAACCCTTCATAATGGGAATAGAGTTTTCTTGCAAGATTTTGGAGCATCTTAAAATCCTTTCTAGGGTGAAAAAGGTAAAAGATGGACGATGTGAATTTGGAACAGAAATGAAAGCAATCCATCAACTGAAGAAAAAATTGACATGCACTGTAACACTGACACGTTGCACTTGTTAAAATTTTGAAGAAATAAAAGATTTCCTTTATAGGCAAGTTCACAAGCAGTGATGAGTATTTGGATGTGACTGAAGAAGCTGACTTCCGAAAGCACAGTAGGAAAAGTTCCACCAAAGAGAATAGATAAAAATAATAGCACAGCAATGAATGCTTCGACAATTTAATAATGGTGTTAAATGACAATGTTCCCTATATCAAGAGAATATTACACCAATACATTCCATATTTAAATTACAATTCTGCTAGGAGAATTTGAGTATCACTAACTTAGAAAAAACTTTAATGTTTCTTCATGGATATGAAAAACCAGATGAACATGACTTGCAGAGTTATATGGGAATAATATTTGATTTATGTTCAAACCAAACGTTAACTCGCTTTACAAACTTTTCACTCGTGCCATTAAATTCAGGTCACGCCGTCAAACTGTGAGTAATATATCTTAACATTCAAGGCAGCTTATCCTTGTGGTGTTGCATCTAATAAAAGAATCTTGAGTCAATTAAAATTTTAAAAATAATGATAAACTACTACGAGTAATGACAGACTTGACAGCCTAATTCTTTTAAAATGTGAAAGTGAAACAGGGGATTTTAATAAACTGGATGATATCATCAGGTGGGCTTCTTTGAAGGCCAGAAGAAGGGAAAAAGGATTTATTATTATTATAATTATTATTAAATAAATCAATATTTAAAATCTTTGTTTTTAGTTTCAGAATTTGGAAAGGAATGTTTCATGCATAAGTACCATTACCATTAGTACACACGTTGCGCATATCATTTTAATTGAAAATTGGAGCAATTTGTTTCAAGTTGGGAAAATTTCGAATCCCCCCCCCCCAAAAAAAAAAAGTTGCTACGCCCCAATTCAGAATACTAACAAATCTTCACAGTTTACTAAAGTGAAAGATGATACCTAAATGAACAATTTGGGAAACCCACAATGCATTTGAAAGCCCAATTTCTGCTATTACCATGAATAGTCGGGAAAATATAAGGTGTTTTTTTTTGTGTGTAGCCCTGTATATGATCTATCTGTATATATATATATATATATATAAAATATGCATGCTACATAGTATGCTAACAGTTAGTTCAGTTGAACGCATAGCACAGTTGAAATTTTCCATTTAGCAATTTCCGCCAATAAACTGATATTGTTGAAAACTTTTGTGCAGCCCTGTATATGATATATAGGATTTATACACACCAAGTAATAGTTTAAATAATCAAATTTAAAGACTCTTACCACAACTGAAAAACGCACTTCCAGCAATTTTTGTTTGTAGGCTTCTATAGTTCAATTATTGTTCATTTTCTTCTGTAGCTAAATTCTTTTGTGTGTCCCTGTAAATGAAGGATAAATTCTATACTCACCACATTCCGTAGTAAACACCTTGTAGTATACTTCAGTTATAAATATCAATATGTTTAAAATAGTGTAATATCATTAAAATACACCGCAAACGATTTTCCCCCATAGACATGTCACAGTAAACCCCAATAACATATATGAATTTTATGGCAATTGGACTAAATTTACGCAAATTGGAGCACGGACGGACAGAGACAGACAAACCGAATTCATAAACACTTTTCAACTATGTTGGAAAGTGTTAAAAAGTAGAGCGTACTCGCTTTAGGACATTATTAGTATAAAGCGATGTCTTACATATCTTTATTAGAACTCTTAAAATATTAATTTTTGTGGTAACTAATCACCGGCTAAATACGTCTCTAATCGTTTATAGAAGTAGGGCATTATAAGGCAGATGCATATTTACTAATAAAACTAACACATTTAAGCAAGTGTGCATGTAAACGTTATTTTAATTTTAAAGTAAGCCAAGTTAAGTACATTCAATTGTGTCTGCCATCGATAGCAATACACATGCACTCACATGCATTGTTGCAGATGGTGGGTATATTGAACGGGCTTAACTTGATTTTCTTATTAAAATAAATTTCATCTCATTTACATGTGGGCATTATAAGGTATGTGTATATTTACTAATAAAACTAACACATGTAAGCAAGTATGCAAGTGTAAATGTTATTTTAATTAAAAAAAATCAAGTTAAGTTCGTTCAACTGTGTCTACCATCGATGTCAATACACACGCACTGTAAAAAAAAATTGTGAAAAAACAAGCTGATTTTCAATCATACATGTTTTTTATCAACTTCAAACTGTTAAAAATCACCATAGTACATTTTAACAAGATTAGTTTGATAAAAATTGTATTTATTGTTTATCCACAGTTTAATTGTATTACAACTGTGTACAAAATTTTCTTGTATACACTAGAACAGCTGAATGTAGGGCATATCTGTTTGTGGCAACGATATTTATTGTTTCCTCACAATGTAAGGGTACTTTAACGCAAAGAAGCTGTATGCGTCTGTTCTTGCGTCCGCAAAGAACAGCTGCATACAGATAATTGATGTGTATTGTATGGCAACAGCGCAAAAATTCAGCAACGAAGTGAAATGCATCGAGCATCAGTCACGTTGATAGTTGATTTCAAATTTTTGCGGCCTTTTTGCTGAAGCACATGACTTCGACGTCGACAACTGTATCTCCTACCATGGATTCATCTTTAATGTAAGTATGCCTTTTTCTTTTTTAGTTATGTTTTGTTTTGTTGCATTTGTTTTTACGCAATGTACGAATGCAAGCAATGCCGTATTACTTTATCCAGTATTAAAGAATACGCTTCACATTACAAATTTCACGCGCATATTCACAACATTAATTTTCCATGTTGTGTTTCAAATTGTAACAAAGTGTTTATAATGTTTTCTGGATTTAAGTCTCATATTTACCGAACACATGTAGATTCTGTAGCAGACTTAAAGCCTGAAATAACATCAGATATATCATGTCAGGTTGCATTATGTACAGAGAGATTCACAAACTTGAAAACATTTTCAAAGCATTTACGGAGCCATATAAGAGCAGGAGTTACCTTAAACTGCCCTTATCCGTCGTGTAAGACTACTTATAAAAAGGTGTCATCATTCTCTGCACACATCAGCAGATATCACCCAACAACTTCTGAAAATGTTGAATCTCCAGCTGTACATAATCCTCCAGGCAATTTTGATACATCTGATGTTGAAATGCCAGCTGTACATAATCCTCCAGGCGATTTTGATACATCTGATGTTGAAATGCCAGAAATCGGCGATTCAAATGACAAATTAGCGAGCAGTATAGACTTAGCACTGCAGGATTTATCCCTTTTCTATCTAAAATTACTTTCGAAACACCATGTGCCCAACTCCACCATACAAATAATTACTGAAGAAATAACTAAAATTATCGAAAACGTTAATGAGACAAACTGCAAAATCTTGTCAACTAGTTTAAGAGAAAAGGGAATTGATAGTGCTGTAATTAATTATGTAATTGGGGAGTTAAATAACAACAATGTCTTATCAAGCCAGCTTAAATTAAGATCCGAATATTGCAGGAAAAAAACTTACAGCGAGTTGTTTGACTATGTCGAGCCTATTTGTTTACAACTTGGGCAAAATTAAAAAAAACAAAATTGCGATTATCAATATATTCCAATTCTTGAAACCTTAAAATCTATGTTTAAAGATCATTCTGTTAGGGAGCAGTATCTAAAACCTTTAATTTCAGAAAAGGGTATTTTCAGAGATTTTAGTGATGGTTTAGTTTACAAAGATAACATTTTTTTTCAAAACAGTAAGGACTCATTAAAAGTTATTCTCTTTCAAGACTGTTTTGAAGTAGTCAATCCGTTAGGTGCAGCTAAAGGTAACTATAAGATCCTATCAGTCTATATGACATTAGGAAACTTGTATCCTTTTCACCGATCACAAATTGATCCATTACAGTTAATTCTCCTTTGTAAAGAAAAGGACGTTAAATATTTCAAACAAGAAAAAAATTTTCAAACTTTAATACATGACCTTAAACACTTAGAGACTGTAGGAATTGATATAGGTGTTAATAAACTGGTAAAAGGTACAGTTTTGTACATAGTAGGAAATAACCTAGGTAGCAATTATATCGGGGGGTTTGTAGAAAATTTTTCTTGTGGCACAAACTATTGTAGGTTCTGCACAACTACCGGTTTATTGTTCAATGAAGCGATACATATTTTGAGCTCTGAACGCCGTACTGTTGAAAATTATAATCTCGCTATCGATAATTTGAAAAATTTAAGTGGTTCAGAAACACATGTTAATGGTGTAAAATCAGATTCAATCTTTAACAGCCTGAACCACTTCCATGTATGCAAACCAGGTCTTCCTCCTTGCATTGCACATGACCTATTTGAAGGTGTGGTGAGCTATGATCTGTCGCTGTATATGAAATACTTCGTAGAGGAGAAACAGTGGTTTGATTACAAGGAATTTAATTATGGAGTACAGTCGTTTGACTTTCATAATGATGATGCAAGAGATAAACCACCACCAGTTACTGAAAAAAAGTTAAAGTTAAGTGGACATGCAGTGCAAAATTGGTGTTTTCTTCGGTTTTTTAGCCTATTCATTGGTGACAAAATACTTGCCACCAATGATAAGGTTTGGAAACAGGTTTGCATTTTGCAAGAAATAGTCGAACTTCTTTGTGCATTTAAATTATCAGAAACTCAAATTGCCCATCTAAATCGAATCATTGAAGAGTACTTATATTTTAGGCAAAAGCTTTTTCTTGCAACTCCTCTTAGGCCAAAACATCACTTTATGAGGCATTACCCTGAATTGATTGTACAGTTTGGCCCATTGTCCCATTTATGGACATTGCGTTTCGAAAGTAAGCATACTTATTTCAAGGAATGTGCTAGGCATGCAAAAAACTTGCAAAATATCTTGCAAACTATGGCTGAACGCCATCAGTATTTACATGCTTATTTAAGATCTGGCAGTTATTTTAATTTGAATGCACAAGGAATTCAGACTTCATTGCTTTGTTCTAAGCTCTTAAAAAAGGGTATTTATGATTTAATAACCAATTGCCATCATTTACATGAAATTCAAACCTTAAACGAATGTAGAAAAGTAAATATGCATGGAACTATGTTTGGGGGTAAATTCTATTATAGGTTTCTTGTCTAGACACTCTTCTGTTGAATATGGCCAGATATGTCATATTTTACTTTCTGTAATATACTTTCATATTTTACTTTCTGTAATTAAAAGAAAATCTGTTACTTTTGATCCTGATCTCAGGGTTTATGTTTGTGCTAATGATTATGAAGAAAAATTTGAATGCCTCGAGTTTTCCAGTGTTATCAGTGAACCTGTTCAAATTTATAAAATTTTTCATAAAGAAATATTTGTTATGAAACGTAGCATACCAGAGAGTTTTTAATGTTTTAATATTTAATTTGTTCATAGTAAAATACAAGATCTTTCCTTACAAGTGGCTAGATGTCTGATCAATCGGACTTTTTTCTATTTAGGCTAATGTCAAACGTCTTTTTGCACGTTTTTTCCCTAAGGTTATTTAATGTATTTTATATTTATAAATACTAATTTTAATATTTGTCCTCAATTATTTTTAATTTTTTTAAACCTTATATTTTGTTAAGCAATATTGTTTTTATTAAATAGTTCCTTCTAATACAAATTTATTTTATATGAATTTCATACTGTATTAAATTCAGATTATTTTTGTAATTAAGTGTACTAAATATTTGTAAAAGTACAAAAATTAGAAAGAATTCAGCTAACAGCTATTACAAGGTTTTATTTAAAAAAATAACTAAACTACAATTTGACGTAATAGCTTTTATAGCTGTAAAAGATGTTTGCTAAATTATTAAGTTTTTGGGCTTTTCCTTAAGTTTGTTTTTTAATGTGATATATTCAGTTCAAGATATTTATATATTGTAATCCTCTGAATATACTGCATTAAAAAACCAACATAAAGAAAAGCTCAAATGCTTGGTAATAATTTAGCATACAGCTATAACAGCTCTTATCCCCAATTTAGGAACATTGAATACATTTTGTTTTTAATTATTTTTAATAAAACCTTGAAGTAACTGTAAGATGAATTCTAATTTTTGTACTTTTCTTTTTATTGGTTTTTATACATAGTGGCTAAAAGGATTTTATTTCTATATATTTTTTAAATCAATTGTTTGGTATCTTGGAAGTTTAAATTTCTTATTCTCCCTTCCCCCAACACCTTTACGTCGAGTGCTAATGTGAAATATTAGGTATTTTAGACTTCTTTTAAATAATTTTTTCTCTTATTATCATAACATTGAATACGCAGTTGTAATAACTTGGAAGTAAAGTTCATCTTAGGCAGAGGAATAACCTTTGTTTTTTTTGGGAAAGCCAATTAAAAAAATTATCAAACATGTGAAATTCTAAACATATAGCAATTTAAAATGCACACAGAGTAAATATAATTAATAATGAATATTATAGATACAAATATTACTAATTATAATTAGTATTTGTAAATATACAAAATACATAACTTTCTTCTAAAAAGCAAATGAGCTTAATATTGCATAAATGCACTAAAAATTATATTTTAAAAGGCGAAGTTGTGAAAAATCGTTTTGTCCGCTTACTTGTTGGTGCGAACAGTGGTCGGACGTCTAGCCACTTCTTTATTTTTTTGTGTATTTATCCAGTGCATAGCATAAAACACTTATTCAGATAAAGTTTCTCCATTTTTTGTTATAAAATAATGTAGCAATAGCAAAAAAACCTCTGTGAGATAAAATAACTATACTGTAAAGCCTAGCAAACAAATATTTTTTTTATTCATTTTTTTGTGACATTTAAACTTTATAGTGCTTTAAAATTTACTTAATATAAATTGAGTTAAAATAGCTATGCTTACTTTGAAGCAATTATTTTTAAAAAAATCTTAAAAAATGGAAAGAAAAAAAGAATAGAAATAAAACATCAAAGCATGTATAAGTCTTAGTGTTGACTCCAAGGGGGGAAAATGGCCACCGGGCGGGAGCGGGAATTTCTGTAAAAAGCACATTTTTCTCAATGATGCTCTTGTGCCTTAAGATTTTTTTTTATTATTATTAGTTTGTTTAGACTCCCTTTTTATCAGTAGAATTTTATATTTTCCGGGAACAGATTGGATTTCACAATTGTTTCCCGATAGCCGACAGATGGGTGAATTTCATGTTTTTATTATTAATCAACTGAAGAATTTTTTTTTCTCCCATGTTTGACTGATAAATTCATAATTTTTTTTCAACATGACCCATGAATTATTTTAAAGCGAGTGACTAAAGATTTTTTTCCCCCTCCAACGATCATTTGATGAATTTAAAATTTTTTCCTGGTAGTGGAATGGTAATTTACACAACTTTCTGCCGCTCAACTGATTGTCTAATTTCGCAGAAAAATGGTCAACGGTATAGGTGAAAATTAGCAGTCGCCACTAGCCACATGGCGATTAAAATTGTAAAAATGGCAATTAAAAAATCGACCATTGATCGCCACTTGCCAAGTGGCAATTAAAAAATCTTATTGACCGTTAAGTGAAATACAGCTTTTTTCATGGAAATATGTATCTCTACTTTGATTACATCTAATTGTCAAACTGGTTAATTCTTTTTCCTACCGGATTCAAGCAGATTTCAATGACTTAGCTGTATTTTCAATATTTCAGCTTTTTGCCATTTTAGATGTAAATTTCCAACTGGGCGAAAAATGTCCGGACCAGGATTCGAACCCGGGACCTCCTGGCTGAAGCCGCCAGTGCTCTGCCATCTGAGCTATCCCGGACGATTCTGGTCGAACTTTTTCACCCAGCTAACCTTGATGATTACAGCATCTGGTCTGAAACCTGGTTCAGCTCAGCAGAATAAATCTCAGGTAATGGAACTCCAGAAATCGCTGGATACGAAATTACACTAGATTAATATTAACACAATTATTCTAATTGGTAAACAAATCATATTAGATGTAAATTTCCAACTGGGCGAAAAATATTCCAATTAGAATAAAAATCTACCAATTAGAATAATTGTGTTAATATTAATCTAGTTTTTGCCATTTGCTTGCTCTTCAGTTTGATTTTAAAGTAATTTTCTTGAATTTTGACTGCTTCCCTGTTCTTATCATGAATAGTTGGCTGGTATAAAAATATATTATAGAGAAATATGTATATATACAACGATTATAGTTTATGTAGATGTCAAGAAAGTTTGAAACATTTTAGTGGCCACTAATGAAACTGAGTTTACCGGCCACTGGCTACTAATGCAATAATTTCCCAGTCACCGGGTGGGAATTTCTGAAAGCAATTTTTTCTCAAAATGATGCTCTTGTGCGTTCTTCAGATTTATTATTATATTATTAGTTTGTTTAGTCTTTTTTTTTATCAGTGGAATTTTATATTTTCTGGGAACAGATTGAATTTCACAAATTTCTTCCAATCGACTGCTGAATTTCATGGATTTTTTTTTTTTCTCTCGTGACTGACAGACGGGTTAGTTTCTTTTTTTTTTTTTCCCATGTTTGGGTAGGATAAATTTCATAGTTTTTTCAATATGACCAATTGACAAATTTCATATTTTAAAGAGAGCAACTAAAGAATTTTTTTTCCCCTCCAACAATCAATTGAATTTCTAATTTTTCCCTGATAATGGAATGGTAATTTACATAACTTTTTGTTGCTCAACTGATTTTCTAATTTCACAGCATTTTATTTCTACCGATTACCTAATTTTGTGTGTGTGAGGGGGATGGGGGTGGAATTGTTACCAAATCGCAAGTCTTTCAAAGTTTTTCCATATGGTCGATTGGTGAATTTTGTAATTTTTTTATTTGACATGTTATAGAAGTCTTATAGTTTTGACTAAGGGAAAAAATGGTCACCGGGCGGGAAATTCTGACAGGCAAATTTTTCTTTTTTCTTTTTTTTTTTTTTTTTTAATTGGTCTCTTTTATCAGTAAAATTTTACTTTCCGGTAACAGATTGAATTTCACAATTTTCTCCCAATCGACTGTTTTTTTTTTTCCTCGCGACTGACAGCCTGGCTAATTTATTCTTTTTTTCCCTCCCATGTTTGACTGATAAATTTCATAATTTTTTCAACATGACCACCTGACAAATTTCATAATTTTTTTATTTGACATGTTATAAAAGTCTTATAGTTTTGACTAAGGGAAAAAATGGTCACCGGGTGGGAAATTCAGACAGGCAATTTTTTTTTTTTTTTTTTTTTTTTTTTTAATTTGTTTGGTCTCTTTTTTATCAGTAAAATTTTACTTTCCGGTAACAGATTGAATTTCACAATTTTTTCCCAATCGACTGTTTTTTTTTTTTTCCTCGCGACTGACAGCCTGGCTAATTTAATTTTTTTTTCCCTCCCATGTTTGACTGATAAATTTCATAATTTTTTCAACATGACCAATTGACAAATTTCATATTTTATTTTTTTTTCTCTCCACGACCGACTGGCAAATTTTGTGATACTTCCCTGTGCCAAATGACGAAATTTGAATAAATATATGAGAATTTTCTCATTCTACCAGAAAAAGAAATAATTTTAAAGGGTGCATGAAAAATGGCACCAGGTCCGCCAGGCACACATAGTAGTTAAGTCCCGCCAGGTGCTGTGCCCTGCCAAATTGGCCTGGAGTCAACACTATTATAGTCAGTTGATGAAAATTTTATTTCTGTAGTAGAAAATGAGTGGGGGGAGGGGGGGCTACCTTTGAATACTAAATATTTTCCTTTAAATAAATTTTATTTCCAAAAGGGCAACTTTCTGACATAAGTTTTAACTTATTTTCGTTCGAAAATGCTTGAAACTAGCTGGTGTTGTTGTTCAGAAACTGTCATCGAGCTGTTTTTTGTATCTTTCAAAAAAGTGTCAAAGTAGGTGTTTTGAGCCGAATTTCCGCGTGAAGGGAGAAAAAGCACTCAAGAACGGGTGAAAAACGGGGTTGTCACATGATCTAATTCATTGGTTACTCAATAGGTAGTTGATTGATCAAAAAATGGAAAAAAACAGTTCAATTCCAAATTGCTTCCATGGCCAGGCTTTCCAATTTTATACCTTTCCATTAAAAAATGAATTTGTAAATATATCAAAACATTTTGTGCTTGTTGAGCTGAGCAGTTAAAAACAGCCTTAACAAAATAAAGTTGTGTTTTGTTGATAATCTTGTATCCCTAAAATTATAATTTAATATTTATTACCTAAATAAAGATGTTAGCTTGAATTGTATTCTTTCTCTCACAAAATATTTAAAATTCAATAAATATAATTCAAGTAAGAAATATGTGCAGGGGTGGGGAATTTCTAGAAAATCTTACCAGCCAAGGATTTATTTCACCAGCCAGTAAAATGCAATCTACAGTTGAAAATTTTTATGACAAAATTACGCAACTCCAAAATAGTTGGATACTATTACTATAATGCATTTTCATATTTTTCTTCCCTATAAATTTAAAAAATATAAACAAGAGATGAAAGTTTAATATAAAATAGAACTTAGTACCATGTTTACATCGTAATAATTAGGAAAGCTGAAAAATATAGCTAACTACTAAAAAAAAAAAGTTTTCGACATATCTCTATAGTTTGCAGTTTTCAAAAACTACCTAAAAATTCACTCACCCTGTTAGAAAATTCACTCGCCAAATGATGCATTTCCCTACCCCTGAATATGTGGATTTAAAAAAAAAAAAGTTCAAAGGTGCCTTCTTCTCCCCTACTTGTATATTATACTGTCGACTGCTTTTCATAATAAAAAGATTGCCAAACGAAAAGATTTAATTAAAAGGCAGAAAACTGATTAAATATTCCATACCCGTATCAGGTATACATTCTGGCGCCTCTCGTTTTGCCTAGCATTGCTTTTTCTAGCACACTGTACTCTATCTTGCACTGAAGAAGAATCTCATTTGTAATTTTAAAAGCTGTTTGCTGCTTTTTGTGTATTATTTGTGCATATTTAAACGTTTGTTTTTGCCTTTTTTAATATTCTTCCACAAAGGCTTTATTTGCTATTTTTATAAAGGATTTAATACGAACAAGTTGGAAATTGCTCGTCAAACGTGGCAAATGAGGTGCGTTCGTACTATAACTAGCTTTATAATTATTTTTTGCACCCCATATTGTACTGAATGTATAATTTTTTGCACTTCATAAAGCGCATAGTCTGATACATCATTAAAATGCACTTCCAATATTTTTTTCCCATTCCCCGTAATGTAACGGAACACTTTTGACTGTCCCTGTAATTAAACTATACATCCGATTTTCCTAAAATTTGAAATAGCTCAACAAAATTTTGCAACAATTATATCTTTAAAATTTCAGACCATTCGGAAGGCTGTAATATCATTAAAATGCACTTGCAATAATTTTTCCCATTGGCCGTAATGTAAAGAAAAAATTTTGACTGTCCCTGTAATTAAACTATGCATCCGATTTTCCTAAAATTTGAAAGTGCTCGACAAAATTTTGCAACAGTTATATCTTTAAAATTTCAGATCATTCGGAAGGCTCTAATATCATTAAAATCCACTTGCAATAATTTTTCCCATTGGCCGTAATGTAAAAAAAAAATTTGACTGTCCCTGTAATTAAACTATACATCCGATTTTTCTAAAGTTTGAAAGGGCTCGACAAAATTTTGCAACAGTTATATCTTTAAAATTTCAGATCATTCGGAAGGCTCTAATATCATTAAAATGCACTTGCAATAATTTTTCCCATTGGCCGTAATGTAAGGAAAAACTTTTGACTGTCCCTGTAATTAAACTATACATCCGATTTTCCTAAAATTTGAAAGGGCTCGACAAAATTTTGCAACAGTTATATCTTTACAATTTCAGATCATTCGGAAGGCTGTAATATCATTAAAATGCACTTGCAATAATTTTTCCCATTGGCCGTAATGTAAAGAAAAACTTTTGACTGTCCCTGTAATTAAACTATACATCCGATTTTCATAAAATTGGAAATGGCTCGACAAAATTTTGCAACAATCATACATTTGAAATTTCAGACCATTCGGTTGGGTAGTTTTTGCTCTGTTACATGCGGACAGACGGACGGACAGACGGACGGACTGAACGACGACTATAGGTGCTACGTATTTATATAATTACGAACGCACCTAAAAATGGATTATTGTTGGGTTACATTCAATTGACGTTGGATACTTAATGTGTTTATGTCATCAAAAGATTTTTAATTCAATGTTTTATCTGTATTTTTAATGAAGTTTTACTAATTTATCCTTTAAAAAATATAAAATACAGTAGACATCTCAAATCTGCACATCAGATGTAAACGTTGAAATTTTCAGTTCAGATGTAGGGTCAAAATTTCATTTTTTTAATCATTGTTCTGTACATATTTTAAAGACATTTCTCATTAATATGGCTGAACTCATGTTTTTCATGAACAAAGTATAAATTTATTTTTGTAGAAAATCAAGATATTGCTGGTATCTTTGATAATCACAATTTTTTTATTAAATATATTTCAGTACTTTTCCGTTACCAGGGTGCCAGTGCCAGTGTATACTTACTTACATATGTGTGTATGTATATATATATGTGTATTTTATATATATAAATAACACTGGTGCCTGGTTAACCGAAAAGTACCTATTTCTTTCAGTCAAGCATTTTTGTTGTTAAGTCTGGAAACCCAAATTAAAACTTGTTTTATTATTTTGAATGTGAATTAGTAGGATATGTTAATGAGAGTTCCATTTGAAAATTCAAAAAACAAAGAAAAAAATCTATATGGTGTATACTTAACACATTTACGTATAATAATTTAATCCTTTTTAAAAATAAATTTTATTTTACTACTTCTAAGGTTCTACTGTATTGTAAGCATTCAATATAATTGTGATTGTATTATTACATCTGATTATGTTTAGCAAATGGCAATAAATCAATGACCAGAAATGAGCAACTCTAAAATCTGTACAACCTCTGGTCCCAAGCAGTGTAGATTTCAGGGAGTCTACTGTATTTATATTTCATTCATAAATATTTGTTTATGTAACTCTTAATTTTATTAATATTTTGGTTATCCTTGTGGATTCACCCAGAGTTGACTGCCTTTTATTTTATTTATTAAATTTTATTTTTTTTTAATTTTTTCGGGTGATGTCTCAACTGCAAGAACTGTAGAGTTTTTATGTATTTACCTTTTTGTTTGTTTATGAATGTTAAGTTATTGCGTAAGCACTTGGAGGCATTTTTTATAAATTGTACGCTTTTAAAACATTTTTTGAAAATATGACAACTTTTAAACTCTAAATTCTTGCTTTATTTTGTTTTCAACATTTTATTAGTTTTTTGATGTTTACAAAATATTAATAACTTGTAAAAATTGCATGCTTTTAAAACAAATTTTAAGTTTCTTTTTAAAATGCGATTCTTCATATTTTCTGAAAGGAACATTTTTTTATATTAAAGTATTTATGCATTAATTTATACACTAATAACTATACAATTATATTTTAGAAATTAATAAAAAAAAATAACGGGATGAAATGTGATTTCTGATGTTGCATCTTGTTTTTAAAATAATTAGTCAGTTAATTTTAACAGAATGTGAACTGAACTAGAGTTATCTGACAAGTTTTCTATTTGATATTTTATATTATTCAATTTAGAAATGTCAATAAAGTTGTCAAAAGCCAGTTTCTTTAAATAGTTCTAAAATTAAATTCAAAGTTACCATAATCGATGCTTATACTAATGTCTAATAATCTTTCTCTTTTGATAGTTTTCAAATATTGTCTTTTTTTAATAAACTTTTTAGGCCATGTGAAATTGGATTAAATTTAAAAAGCACCGCAGTTAAAATTTTAAAATTTCAAATTAATTGAATTGTCATCTCATTTTATATACATGTATATTTGAGCCACAAGCAATGCCATGCCAAAGTACTAATTCTTTTGTGTGCCAAAAGTGGCACACGTGCTATAGGTTTGCCGTCCCTGACCTATATTATTCTGTTTACACATCTACAGTTTCAGGATAATTCCTCATGTATTTTTGTAGATATTTAACAAAACGTATAAAATCGCAAGTGACTAATCATCATTGTCCTATATAATGTATATTGAAAATGTCAAAATTAATAATAAAAAAAAAATCTCATTTTAAAGATAAATTGTTTTTTCCATAATACATTTTTAAAAGCATAGTACAATTTATTTAAAAAATCCCCATACTTATGTAATAATTCAATATTCGTAAAAAAAATAAGGGGGGGTCTAATATATAAAAATTCTAATTTATAAAATGTTGAAAATATCAAGATAAGCCCATTAAATCAAAATAAGTTTATTTCGACTGCCGATTTCTGTTGAATACAGTAAACTCCCGACTATCCAGCCTAATGTGGCGGAAGGGTAGGCCGGATAACAAAAAAGCCGGATAGGCCAGAGTTCTACAAATATTTACTAACTTTGTGCCCTCCCCCGCCATGATATTAAAAACACATGTTATACACATATTAAGATAAATTTTATATGTACAGTACATACATTTTCAAAATAAGCAAAACATTAACATAAAACGCAATCCTAATTTGTAAAAAAAATGAGTAAATCTTATTTTAATGTTTATTAATAAATGATTGTACAAATATGAAAAGTTATGCATAACATAAGAGTCAAAACTTTTTAGTTTTTGAAAAAGTCCTTAATAGAGGACTGCTTCTCCCTGTTAGCCCTCTTCGGTGACGCAATGTTCCTCCATTTAGGCAAATAGATATCAGTTGGCGTCGATTCCTGCTTTCTAATGTACTACAGCACTGCCCCAATCGTCTTGAACCCTTACGAATGTCGGATGAGATTTTTCCTACAACTCTTTTAATCTTTTTCTTCTGATATTTATCCCTCTACTGTCTGATACTGTACCCTCTATACTGTCTGATATTTGCCATCCATTCTGTAATGCCTGGCAGAGCCAGATAATATAGGCGAACGCCGTTCGCAGAAAAAATTTAAAGTTTGCAGACAGTTTTGATGATTTTTTTTAAAAATGTCTTTAAAAAATAAATATATCAAGATCCGGTCAGAGAATCGGTGCGATGCTCGTCACAGACTCTTGAGAATGTCTGCAGACTATTTTTCAACTGAAGGAGAAAAAAATGTTTTTAAAATTTTAAGACAGTTGCAATATTAAGGTATGGTTTGTCTCAAAAACAGTAGATAAACTGTGAGTAAGAGTTCATCTCTTCCATTCATGGACTAATAACTTTTTTATTTTAACATTCATTTATTTTCGTATTTCAGTTATTTTATAGATTAATAAAATAAGTTTTGCAATTAGTGGTGTACCGAGTAGTGCTTTGGCCGAGTAGCCGAGTACCGAGTACTCGGCCACTGACTACTCGGCCGAGTACCGAGTACCGAATACCGAGTAGTTGGATAATAAGGAAACAAAATGCTGATGTGCACATAATGTGAGCTTAGGTGTACATATGTGTGTACATACATATATATAATATACATATATAGTATATATAAACTAATTAAATTTGAAATTTATTTGTGCACCTTTTAAAGACAATTTTTGACAATTCAAAACAGTAGCAAAAAAAGGAGAATTGACACATAACAAGTACAATTATTAACCAATATAAAATTAAAACATTCTTTCAACCCTCTAATTTATCCCGATACCTGAAATCTGTCTATCAAAAATAAAAATGTTTATTGGTTACTGTAACAATTCATTGAATAATGCAAAACATTTCATATTTATTTTGTAACTGTACCTTATTTTCTTTTGATTAAAAATAAAAGAGAGAAAAATACAAAGAGAGGTACAAAAAGCGATACAGGATTTCTTAACAGAAGACTTATGTAAAACTGACACTCCATTTGCATGGTGGGGGGGGGGGAGAGAACTTTTCCGATTATGTGCAACCTTGCAAAAAAATTCTTATGTGCACCTTCAACCACTGTGTATTCTGAACGTATATTTTCAGATGTAGGCCAAATTTATAGTAGTAAAAGAAATGCCCTATCTACTGATAATGTAGAACGTTTGGTTGCTGTTTTTGCACCATTATTTGAAATATACTAAATTTAATTAATTTTTTTATTACATTTATTGTATTTTCAGTTTCTTTATCCAAAATAATAGTCTTTACTTTTTTTCTATATATTTAAAAAGAACTTATTTTTCTTTGTATTAATCTGAAACTAAATTTTAATCTGGAATTATTTTATGAGGGTTTTTGTTCTTAACTTTTCTATATTTTGTAGACATATTGTTAAATACCGAGTAAATAGTTTTATGAATTATTGCATATATTATACATTGATATTTGAATAACTTTTTACAAATCAGTTTTAAATTCATATCATATGCTTAAAAAATGAAATTCTTACAACTACTCGGTATTGGCCGAGTACTCGGCCAAAATTTCGCCGAGTACCGAGTACTCGGCAAATTGGCCGAGTAGGCCGAATACCGAGTATTTACAGAGTACTCGGTACAGCTCTATTTGCAATCATAAATTGATATCTTTATATCATTTAAAGATTAAAATATTTCACATTTTAATAAATAATTTTATTTTTCATTAATTTTTCTTTTATTCATTAGTTGTCTGTATTAAGCGTACCATTCAATACATTTCTTGACTAAATTTTAATAATGCTTGTAAATTATTTTTTTTTTAGTGGTGTTGCTTAGTGGCACTCCACTCGCATTAACTTTTCATTTTTGCTGTTAGCGGTGATATAGGACTCGGGAGGGCGTGCCGTTTTTTTGCCGAAAAATTTTAAGAAATTATTTAAGTTCGCAGACAGTTTTACATTTTATCTAAGTCTGATGCCCGGTATATTTTTCAGTAATAGAATACGCTTATCTTACTCATCTCCCATTGCAGTTTCCCTCACGGGTTTATCTACCTTTTTGGTGCAAAAGAATGTTCCAAGACCTTGCATGTTTGGAATTTTTTTCCCATGCTTTTGACACCCACCTGGACGGGAACCTGCCTGCCTTGGCCGCTTGCAACATTCTTCATTTTTTTTAATAGTACGGAGGGCCAGATAGTCAGGAGTTTACTGTACTTTTTGTTTACGAATGTTAAATTATTGCATAAGCATGTGGAAGCATTTTTTATAAATTGTATGCTTTTAAGATTTTTTTTTTTTTCAAAATAAAAATTTTCTTTTTAAATGCTTTTAAGGACTAAAAAAAATGGTTTAAAAATACAAAATGATAAATTTAAATATGTTAACATTATAATTAATGTACAATATTAAAATTTTTAATTGAGACTATATTAAATTATACTCCAGTTTTTACTCCAGTATGTAAGAAATGTCGAGAATAATATATTGAAAATATCAAAATGAAATAAAAAATCATATTTTAAAACATGAATTTTTAAAGTATTTTCAAAAATATGGTTTTAAAACCATACAATTTATAAATACTTCCACGTGCATGCAATAATTTGATATTCGTAAAAAAAAAGGGGGGGGGGGGTACATACAAAAAAAAATTCTAATTACAATGTTGAAAATATCAAAGCAAAATAAAAGTTTAAAATTAATACAACCTGGTATAAAAACATGTGTAACACAATCTTTTTTGCCTTTTTTTTACACGAATAACATCCCAAATGCCGATTTCTGTTGAAAATTCCTTTATCTGTTTTTTTTTTTTTTAAATCTATTTTCAAAAATGCGAAAATTTTTAAGCCTTCAAATATATACAATTCACTGAATGACTTGAAGAGGGCATTTCGTACTCTGCAAATCGCCAACCCAAAAGATGCCAGAACAGTTAGTCTTTGGGTTTGAGACACCATCTGCCAAAATTGAAGAAAAAAAGAGATGGCAGCCTTCTAAAGGATAGTCCAAAATATCAGATTAAATATTCCTGTTGCATGTTTCCAAGGGAAAGGTTATTTGTATGATGTGTCATAAATTGTAGTTGTCCTTTCAGATCCAGCAATGAACAATAATTCAGACTATTTCTTCTCTTTAAATCTGTTTTATATTTTCATTATTGTAGTGTTAAGATAAATTTAGAAATGTGCGGCTGCATTCTGTTGAATGATTATGGAGGTGGAAGGTGTTGTATGGTTTTCTTATGACAAGTTAAAATATGTACGACTGCATTCAATTGAATGATTATGGAGGTTGGGCGGTGTTGTATGGTTTTATTATGGCTAGTTAAAATATGTACGACTGCATTCAATTGAATGATTATAGAGGTTGGGCGGTGTTGTATGGTTTTATTATGGCTAGTTAAAATATGTACGACTGCATTCAATTGAATGATTATGGAGGTTGGGCGGTGTTGTATGGTTTTATTATAGCAAGTTAAAATATGTACGACTGCATTCAATTGAATGATTATGGAGGTTGGGTGGTGTTGTAGGGTTTTCTTAAGACAAATTAAAATATGTGACTGCATTCAATTGAATGACCATAGAGGTGGAGTGGTGTTGCATGGTTTTCTAAAGGCAAGTTAAAATATGTACAGCTACATTAAATTGAATGATTATGGACGTGGGGTGGCATTGTATGGTTTTCTTAAGGCAAGTTTAAATATCTATGGCTACATTCTTTTACATGTCTTCTACAAGTTTTTAACTCTACAGAAGAATTTCTTTAAAACAATGTGCACATGCTTTATTAAATTTTGAACTAAAGTGATTTTAAAAATACTAGATAGTGCCTGTTAAGATTTGACGGTAAATAACTTGAATGTTTCATTAGAAAAGTTGTAGTTGCTTTTCAATTTATTGAAATTGTGACAAATTTCTACATTGGTCACCAAAATTAAAGGATAATGAGCAGAATTATGCTCACTTAAGTTATTGCAACCAATGCTCAATGCTGCAATTATTTATCTTAATACTATTGAATTCAAAATTGCACTTCCATGCATACATTAGTGTCAGAAATGTACAAATTAGGTGATTGACAATGTGGTGTGCAATGGACGTATGTTGGAATTCTGGTCTGTAGTGTTGTTTAAAGTGAGTGCGGTGTCTGTGAGTGATCAGCCTATTCATTAGTTATGGCTCAAAGGCATCATTTAAAGGAAGGTAAAAACTGGCGAATAATTAGTAGAATCGAGGTAGGCCAAACACAAATGGAGGTCACCCAAGAATTGAATATCCCTAAGTGTCATATCAAGAGCTTTGAGCTGCTTTTTAAACACTTGATCCATTGATAGACAGCCTGGTCAAGGGAGACGAAGAACGACTGCATCCTAAGACCATTTCCTATCATTGTCGGCTTGAAGAAACCACAAAGCGACTAAGAGATTTGGTTTTAGGCTACCACAGGAACTCTATTTAGCTGTTCTACTGCTGCACGAAGGCATAACAAGGGTCTTTCAATGAATCCAGTGCTTAAAAAGCGGCTCTAAGCTTTTACTATGACACTTTGAATGATATTAAAATCTTCGGCGACCTCCATTTGTGTTTGACCTTCCTCGATTCTGCTAATTATTCGCCACTTTTGACCTTATCATAAATGCCTTTGAGCCATAACTAATGAATACTGACCATTCTGACACCACATTCATTTTAAACAACACTACAGACTGGAATTCCAACATACGTCCATTGCACACCACATTGTCAATCATCTAATTTGCATACTTTTGACGCTGACATATGCACGGAAGTGCAATTTTGAATTCAATAGTATTTAACATAAATAATTGCACCATTGGTTATTAGTTGCAACATTAACTTTGTGAGCATATTTTTTCCCATTATCCATTTTGATGACCAGTGTATATTGCATAAGTAATTCCTATTTCTTTAAGGTGATAAATGTTGCTGTCAGTGTAACCTATTTAACAAAGTGAAATAATTTTAAGTTTATAATGTACAACCAATTATGCTTGCTTTTTATCAGAAATTTACATAAAAATACTGGATAAAGCATTTATTTTTATTTATTACGGCCTGTTCTTTTTTTAATAACATATGTATTTTTTAACTGCACAATTATTAAAAGCTGCCAAGAATTTTATTTTTCAGTCTCATTCTCTAAAAACCATGGTTGGCAAGTTTCTGCCAGAGTGGTTAAAACCAGTGGTTGTAACCGGTTAAAACTGACCGGTTAAAACTGACCGGTTAAAACTGACATGGCAGAAACTAGTTTCTGCCAGTAAATGGCAAAAACTGGCAGAAACTGAGAAATAATATTAAGAACTTTAATGTGCAATGATTCATAATTCACACAATCACATATGTATTTGCTATGTAAACAATTTAGTTAAAATTTAAGATTATGAATGTTATTCAAAGTTTCAAAATGATCATATAAATATACTTTGTTTATGTAATACTAATTTTCTTTCACTTGAAAAACGGAAATTTTCATAATGGTAGTCTGATGCTGTACAAGTTTAACTATTAATAGTATTGTTTAGAGTTGAATTTCTATTTAAAAGTAAAAAAAAAAAGAAATTTACAAAAAATTGTGATATTTTAACAAATGCGTTTTTCAGAGTATTTTTAAATAAATAATGCAATGCAATAACTTAAAGATTATGATTCTTGTGAAAACATAAATAAATAATTGAAGCACAATAAATAACAAAAAAAAAAAATTAATGAACTACTATCTTGTACACTTATTTTACAATATTGAAAAAACAAAATTGCCACTCAAATATACTATTATTACTTTTTCCACAGAACATTCCATAGCACAGGACAAATTTTGCTAATCTTTCTGAACACACTGTTTCTTAATTTGTTCTGAATAAAAGAAAAGTTCGAAAATATTCTTTCAAGACGGTCATTACTTGCTGGCAATGTCATTATTGAGGATGTAAAATTTGAAAAATCCTCATTTTCACCAGTATTTGTTTTTAAAGATGACCACCACACAGAAGGCAAGACATTTTCTAGGGCTTCCTTCGAGAAATGTGTTTCTGGGACAGGAGTCGATTTTGCTTCAAAGGATATTATATATGGCACAAAATTGGAATTAATTTCAGAAAGCAATTTCCTTGCCTTTTCTTTATGTTCATATGTCAATTTCCATCCCATATACTTACGATGAAGTAATTAAGCTAGCATGTGGTAATCGGTTATTACTGTATTAAATCTTCTTTGAACCTTTGCATTTGTTTGTGTTGCAAGTGCAAAATGTGGTTGGAATATTTTCAACTAAGGCTAATGTCAGACGGACGTCTTTTTGCACGCTTTTTTCTTTACGTATTATCCCTACACAATGCTAGCGGCATTGTGTAGGGATAATACTTAAGTAAAAAAGTGTACAAAAAGACGTCCGTCTGACATTAGTCTTAGTCTTAAATTGGAAAAAAAAGTCAGATTTGTTCCTTTGAGTACTGTATTTAAATGAACTGTTTTTTAAATCCATGGAATTACAAGATCCACATATAACTGTAACATTTCTGAGATATTTTTTTACTGTTATTAAATTAATTGCAGAAAGCTATTCTGAGTAAATATTGATTATTTTTCTTTTCTTTTCATTGTTTAATTTAAAATGAGTATTGGATATAGTTTTCTACTTGATTTTTAAACTGAAATTTTAAAATACACTGGCCTCCAAAAGTTAAGGTACAGGGACTGGATGCTTTCGATTGCACATGTTTTGTCGAATATCTACAAAAATTATTGGCGAATTGTTCTTGAACTTCTGGGATGAAAAGAACATGTTTGATTTTATATTTATCAGGTAAGATTTAGTCGGGGGTACAATTAGGGGGCTAATAATAAATTTAATAATAAAATATTTACGATCACCTATGTAACAGGAAAGGCTGGAAATGGTTTGTCACTGTGGTAAATGACTAATTGGCTCCTGTTCAATGTTTGTATGCATTTGTGTAAGCATAGCACTCATATTCGTGAAGATGTTAACGTTTTTGTGAAAAATTCAAAAGGTTTTTTGTTTATAGCATACAGAGTTTTCAACCAAATTTAACGCAACTTTCCAAAAACCTGACAAAGAGTAGTAGAAACATTATACTGCAATTAAAACATGAATATATTGAATATTTGATGAGATATGGGCATTTTTATGAGAATTTTTAACTGTGCATGCACAGAAGATTTCAAAATTTTTATTTCATAATTTGGTAGTAAGCTATTTAGGTCAACTTATATAAAAAGTCCAGTCAAATATCACGAAAATTCACAAAGATAGGGTCGATATAGTGAGTTGCTTCCTAAAAATAGCTTTATTATAAGGGATTTTCCACAACTTTTCAATCAGCTCGCTATATCTTTCTAAGTTTTCACAATATTTGATTGAACTTTTTTTTTTTTTGAAGTTGCCCCAAAATACTGACTACCAAATTATGAAATAAAAATTTTGAAATCTTCCGTGCATGCGCAGTTAAAAATTATCTCATAAAAATGGCCATATCTCATCAAATATTCAATATATTCAGGTTTTAATTGCAGTATGTTTCTACTACTCTTTGTCAGGTTTTTGGAAAGTTATGTTAAATTTGGTTAATTCTGTATGCTATAAACAAAAACCTTTTCGAATTTTTACAAAAACGTTAACATCTTCACGAATATGAGTGCTATGCTTACACAAATGCATACAAACGTTGAACCTTGAACAGGACCCAAATAGTCATTTACCACATTGACAAACCATTTCGAACCTTTCCTGTTACATAGGGGATCGCAAATATTATTTTATTATTAAACTTATTGTTAGCCCCCTAATTGTACCCCCGACTAAATCTTCACCGGGAAATATAAAATCAAACATGTTCTTTTCATCCCAGAAGTTCAAGAACAATTCACCAATAATTTTTGTAGATATTCGACAAAACGTGTGCAACCGAAAGCATCCAGTCCCTGTACCTTCACTTTTGGAGGCCAGGGTACTCTAATAATTGTTTACATATAAAATAATACAATCATATTATAACAAAAATTTTATCTGTTACATAACTCATTTTTTCTAATACAAATCTATTTATTTTTTAATTAAAACTACCCACAATATTTCATTTGTTATTTATACTTTAAAAAATGTACTTAAGGAATTTAATACTACTAAAAAAATCTCAGATTATATATGAAATGTGTTTATGCCAGTTGTTGCCAATTTCTGCCGGTTAAAACCAGTTATAACCACTTTCTGCCACTAGCACGGCAGAAACCCTTTTCTGCCGGCAAAAAGCCATCCCTGCTAAAAACCTAAAATTTGAAACTTAATGCAGCTATAATGATTTATAATATTTTATTACTTGTATTATTTTACATTTTTTAATTATTAAACCATGGATATCAAGGTAATTTATTTTATAGTTCTTATTAATATATTTTTTTCCTTTTTATTTTTTATGGAAAAGAATGACACTTTTATTTTTAGAACACACACTTATATATTCTTGATAATGGTCAGAAAATATAACAAATTGTAGATCAGCTCAATTTAATTGATAAATTACATGCAAAATATTTTGACTTAAATATTTTAAATATAAAATCATTATTTTTTCAAAATATTGAGTGTTAAATTTTATTTAATTATGAAGCATTCAAATAATAATAAAATAAAAATCATAACTTCTCTTTCTAATAAAATGTCATTATTGAAATGAATTATCGACAAAAATATTACAGAAATAATTGTGACGGGTTTGGGCTCAAACCTATGTCCTCTATAACAATTCAGAGCTTTAAATTGCAGCTTGACCCTGCTACACTAGCAGGAACTTGCTCTAGTTCCTTCTAAATTGAAGAGGTAAAGAAGAAAGTTTTCTTTTTTCCCCTCAAAATATTTATAAAATATATATTTAATTTTATATAAAGTGTTAATCTTATTCGTAGTTTGTCAGCTTTTAACACATAAATATTAAATTAATCATAGATTTTAGAAATACTTTGAGAACTAAGAAAAAGCATTAAAACCTTAAGAGTACAATCTTAGTCAGAATAAGCTGTAAAAACTTTTAGTCATGTTTGTTTTTTGCATTCTTTATTAAATTTTATATTAAGAGAAATTTTGAAGTTTTATTAGAGAACAACATAATTGTCATTATGTACTAATTCTTCGAAGAAAATAGATTATTACACTTGCCCTTAAATAAGCAGTTTATATTACATGTTTTCTATAAAGATCAAACTGCTAATTATTTTTTCTATTTTTATGTTTTGAATATATTTAAAAAACAGACTAATGTATTTTATTTTCATTGGAGCTCTTTAAAACAAGCTATTGAGACGTTTGTGCAAAGTGCCTTACCAAATTTGAGTGACAGTATCATGACAGGAGTTGTGGATATTATAATTGCGGGACAACCAAGCGAATTACAAGATCTCATGTATTTCAAAGAAGAAGATTTTTTGGAAAAATTGACAAAGATGCAAGCAAGAAAGTTGTTTTCTTATATTCAGCAAAGCTTCTCAAAAGGTAATGTCTTTAAGCTTAAAAAGAAAAGTATCTGTAAAAATGTATTAAGGGTGTACTTATTTTCAACTGTACAAACTGCTTATTTTCCGACTCATGTTTAAATTCATTTTTGCTCCCAAACACATCCAATTAGCAGGTTCTTTTATTCAGAAGCTATATAATGTGCTGTATTGGTAGATTTTTTGATTAGACAGATTATATTTTTAAAAATGCTGTCAAAGTTGGGCATTAAGTTTTAAAATAATTTGCAAAGAAGTATACCAGAATGGGAAAACAAGACTTTGTCTGTAATAGATGCTTGGTTGAAATTAGAGAGAACTGGATTTAATCTTTTGTTGCATGTTATTGGTTGCAAAAAAAAAAAAAAAATTCTAAAACTTTCAACTGTCCCCCCCCCCCCCCCCAATAAAATATGAGCCTTAAAAATTGATCCTGCATATCAACTCCAGAAAATTTTATATTTTGTATTAAAAGCATTGTTTAAAAATACATTCATTCTTTTAAAAATAAGATTTTAAAAAGAATTTAAGAAGTGAAGCATCTGGGGTTTCAAAAGCCCAACATCATTGTTAATGTTGCTTTCCTTATTCACAATGTAATGTATCTCAGATACTTTGCTGGCTACATTTATTCATAAAAAAATTGAATTTCTCATTGTATGGGAGGAAATTAATCATTGAATACCTTTTTTTAAATGCATTTATTTGAGGATCGACTATATTTTACTTTATGAAAGTTTGATAAGCTTTTCGTTAAACTAATTATGGAATATATTCTTTCTCTGATCAACTGTTACCTTCTCAGACATTGCTTGTATTGGGGAGGGGGAATGGATTGCTTAAGTGAAGCTTGGCCATGTGTAAGTAGTTATGTTAAACAATCTTTCAATGTTTATTAGTTTGTTTTTTCCTTTATAGGAAACCCAAGAGCTGAAATAATTGAAATATGCGAAAAACCAGCAGAGGTGAAAACAGTAGTATCAACTTCAGAAGAATTGGCAATTGAAAGTATAAACACTGCACAAACAGAGCCATTTAATGTGTCTCAGTTGTCCATTTTCACTGGGGAAAATTGGGCAAATGATTTTAAGATACCGTATCAAAAATTTCCACCTAATATCTTAAAACATTGCAGGGAAGGCTCCCAGCCCAACCCAGAAGAAAGAAGTCATATTGTAAGAATTTTAGCTTATGAGATCTCCAAATTAGCTAAAAAACCAGGGAAAAAAAAACCTGGAAATAATTGCTTCAAAATTAATAAAGCAATACCCAAAAACTTTTCAAGATGTTATTGGAGATAAGCCATTCGGGAATGGCTATGCAAGCTTTCTGCGTAGCCTAACACTCAGATTTGATAATATGAATAGGCCAAAGAGAAGCTCTTTAGTAGCAATGTTGCCTGAAACAAAAGAAAAAGCTAAAAAACGGTGCATAAATTTTCAACCAGAGAATTTGCCAAATGAAGAGACAGAAAACACACAAAGAAAAACAAAAATGGCTCCAAACCCATTTTCATAGGAAAGAACAAAATGAGGATGAAGTTATTGAAGCAATGTCAACGACATTTGTGTCGCAACGTCTTACAATAAATACTGTGAAGTTAGTAGAAGAAGCGGTAAAAGAATGGCCTTATTTGACATTAACAAACTATCTTCTAGCACATTTTAATACAGCTATGCAACCATACGAAACAGATTGGGACTGCATATTCCAAAAAAAAATACCTGAACTTTTGGGGTATTTAAAATGTAAAATAACATCAGACACAACAAGTGAGTGCAATTCTATTGCCATCTTACAACTTCTGTGTGCATATTTCAAAGAAGTAAACACCATTGTCGAAATTTATAAGGTAATTTCTTTGTGCTGTAAGTTTTATATTACAGTATTTTCCATTTATTTCGAATTTCATATTTTGAGTGCAAACTTCATTGATAATTTATACATCTTTCTATATGGATTTAATTTTTTAATAGGATTGTGATTCAATAGAAATAATCAACAAAGATACCTGTCCAGTGACCCCGTTTATTGCAGTTTTTGGTAAGGATATTTATTTTCACTATTCAGTTTAATTTTTAAGAATTTGTTTTGAATGTCACTCAATTGGACAAAAAACAAAACAAAAAAATTGTAATGGGGTGGGAAGTTCTTATATTTTATTAACACTTACATTATAATTGGCATACTTTTTTTTTTTTTTTTTCGTTCTGCTTTTACTTAAATTATACACTGTCCAATGTCGTAATGAATTCATCTCCCCCAAATAAAACAAATGACACATATTACAGGGGTCAAATTAATCCTGAAATTCTTTTGAGATGTACATTCTTATTTTTAAATAGTCAGAAAATTAATATTTTTAACTTCTGTTTACTCTTCTTAACCCTTTGTATCCTAAATTTTGAATAAAGAAATTTCTTCACCTGAATAATTATTTATATTAATGTCGAAGATGATATCCAGAAAAACATACAATAATTTGATTTAGGTAATTTTTTCAATTAAAAAGGATTTAATAAATCAGTAGTTAGCCATTTTTGCAAAATATTTACAAGGATAATTAGTTTAATTAGTAAAAAGTACTGTTACTGAAATCTCTCAATTCTTATAAGAACAATGTAAAAAGTAAATTGCCTTTTTTTTTTTTTTTTTTTTTTTTGCAGATTTCTCATTTTTTATTTTTTTTAATCGATCAGCAATTTCTGCAGAGGTGCACAATGAAAAAAAATCACGCAACGCAAAATCGCAATCCGTAAATAAGATCTGAAAAGTCAGTCAATCATATAAAATATAGTTCAAACTATAATTGTTGAACGTCAAATTCACCTTGAAAAACATATAAAGTACGATGTTACATTCTGATAAAATTTACTTAAAAAGGTGCTAAAAATACATAACAGGTTTTCACAACATGAAAACCGTCAAAGATCTTAAAAACACCCGAGCGCTTTCAACTGCACTGCAACAGTTGTCATCAGGGGAAAATCAGAGGAGTGAAAGTAATTATAGTAATCCAAACTGACAAATCTAACAAATTAGCAATAATGAATACTCAAGATTATATCTCAAAAATGGAGGAATGTATTGAAGAAATGAACTGCAGAGAATTGAACAAGGACCCTAACCCCACAATCGACCGTAAAGCGCAAGATTTAATTAAACATGGCACATGGCCTACTCAAATGAAAGTTAAACTCAAAATCAATAAAACTGCTGTCACTCCCAGGTTAATTGGACGTTTAAAAGATCATAAGGACAACTACCCTCTTAGACCTATAGTTTCCAAGTGTTAGCACCAACATATACCATAGAAAAGTTTTCGTACCGCTACTTAAAGAAATGTTACCTCCAACCAATCTTGTAGTCAACTCAACCAGAGAGTTTATTGAGAAAATAAAGAACGAAAATATATGTGATAACAGTATACTTGCAAGTATGGACATCAAATCCCTGTACCCTTCAATAAATGTAAAAGAAATAGAAATCCTTATAAAGCAATTCATAGATAATAACCCGGCATATAACGATGACATAAGAACAACTTTAAATTCAAGCATTAACTTGATTACAGATAACAATGTCTTTCAATTTAATAGGAAATTTTATAAACAAACTGAGATTGCCCCAATGGGCTCACCCATTTCAGGATTATTAGCGGAGCTAAAACTTAGACCACTTGAGAAAGATATTATATGTAAATCAAATCTAAAACCTCAACTATGGCTGCGTTACGTCGATGACATATTTTTAATTTGGAACCATGGTATCCCCGCTTTGAATGACTTTTAAATACAGCTAATAACCTAGATTCAAATATACAATTCACATTGGAAGTCGAAGAAAAAGGATCCTTACCATTTTTAGACGTAGAATTAATAAGAAATAATACAACATACAATATTGATAGGAAAATTTACAGGAAACCATGCAATTCAAATAGTACAATATCCTACAATAGTAATGTCCCACTTAAATACAAAACTGCAGCTTATTAATTTTATATAAATAGAGCCATTGAATATTGTACAAGAGAATACCTACAACCAGAGTTACTCACCATCAAGAAGATTGCAATAGAAAATGGTTCCCCCCCCCCCCCCCCAATGTATCAATAAATTAATCTTTGATATTCAGCATAGAGAATCAACCAGAAATAGCATTAAAAACAATCTCAAGTTTTATAGTTTTAATTATATACCTAAGTTATTTGAAAGGATTAGTTATGCACTAAAGAAATATAATATATACGTAATCGCAAAACCATCTGCTAAATTAAAAGATCTTGTACACCGGAAAATAGACCCAATCCCTAACGATGAAACTTCTGGCATATATGTAATACCTTTCACAAACAAAGTTAATCAGAAAGAACTCAAATACATAGGAATGACCACTAGAAAATTTAAAGACAGACGAAAAGAACATATTACAGACATAAAGTATAACAAACCCTCTACTGCTCTATCCAGATTAAACCAAAAACAAGATATTCACATTGATTTCAGTAAAGCAAGAGTCATAGCCCATACTTCAAATTACTACACATCAATAATCAGAGAATCAATAGAAATTTTAACTCAAAGGAAGAATACTTGCAACGATACTTTATCCTACAACATATCTAAGATCTGGTATAGCATACTAGATATTTCTAGCGATTTTGAAACATAATCATTTTCATTTTTACCCCCCCCCCTCCTCCCTTCCTTTGAAATAGACTCGTCCACTGATACTTAAGCAGAGAATTTTCCATGAACTTTCACTCCTCTGATTTTCCCCTGATGACAACTGTTGCAGTGCAGTTGAAAGCGCTCGGGTGTTTTTAAGATCTTTGACGGTTTTCATGTTGTGAAAACCTGTTATGTATTTTTAGCACCTTTTTAAGTAAATTTTATCAGAATGTAACATCGTATTTTATATGTCAATCATTTAAACAAATTGTGACTTTCATGAAGCGGTCATGCAGAAACTCTCACGATCGAGGAAGATATGAATTTTGTCGAGCTATCGGGGAAGATTCGAATTTCGTCGAGCTATCGGGGGAAGATTCGAATTTCGTCGAGCTATCGGGGGAAGATTCGAATTTCGTCGAGCTATCGGGGGAAGATTCGAATTTCGTCGAGCTATCGGGGGAAGATTCGAATTTCGTCGAGCTATCGGGGGAAGATTCGAATTTCGTCGAGCTATCGGGGGAAGATTCGAATTTCGTCGAGCTATCGGGGGAAGATTCGAATTTCGTCGAGCTATCGGGGGAAGATTCGAATTTCGTCGAGCTATCGGGGGAAGATTCGAATTTCGTCGAGCTATCGGGGGAAGATTCGAATTTCGTCGAGCTATCGGGGGAAGATTCGAATTTCGTCGAGCTATCGGGGGAAGATTCGAATTTCGTCGAGCTATCGGGGGAAGATTCGAATTTCGTCGAGCTATCGGGGGAAGATTCGAATTTCGTCGAGCTATCGGGGGAAGATTCGAATTTCGTCGAGCTATCGGGGGAAGATTCGAATTTCGTCGAGCTATCGGGGGAAGATTCGAATTTCGTCGAGCTATCGGGGGAAGATTCGAATTTCGTCGAGCTATCGGGGGAAGATTCGAATTTCGTCGAGCTATCGGGGGACGATTCGAATTTCGTCGAGCTATCGGGGGACGATTCGAATTTCGTACTGCTTTATAGTCAGTGCTGAAAACTGTTATTCAGTTATGTATTTTTATGTTTACAAAATATACTCATAATTTTTTGCATATTTATAGGAACTAAATCGGCTGTAGTTTTCATCGAAAGAAAATGTTTTAGTCAGTATATAACTCCAGATAATGCTTTAAAGATATGGTTTGCCTCTTATTTTGTCTTCAATCTTGTGTATCCAGAAGAGTGCCAGGTATCAATGGAATTTATTCAGAAGTAAGAGATATTCTCAAAGAATTTTGAGTTTTCAATTATTTCACTGAGGTAAAATTTAGTTTGTTGGTACAGTGCAAAGTATCAAATCCAGATGTTTGAAATTCAGATTTATCCAAAATCCAGACATTTTCCTAAGTGGCTCCCCCTTTTTTTTTTCTGTTCATTTTTGAAATATCTCAGCAAAAGGCAAAAATATATGTACACTGGTCATCAAAATTAAAGGATAATGAGAAAAAATATACTCACTAAGTCACAATGCCCCATGCTGGAATTATGTTAATTATATACAGTTGTACATAAAATTGCACTTCCGTGCATGCATGCATTAGTGTTCAAAATGTGCAAATTCAGTGATTGACAATGTGGTGCGCAATAGATGCATGTTTGAATTCAGATCTGTAGTGTTGTTTAAAGTGAATGATTTGAAGGCATAATTTAAGTGAACATCAAAGGTGGCGAACAATTGGTAGGATCAAGGGAGATCATTAATGTTTTTGTGTAGATTTGAGAATACAAATGTAACTGAATTAAATTTTAATGAAAGTTTATTAAAGCTAATATATGCAAAAATATTTTGTATTCGGCAAAATTCCTAAGAGTTTAATCAGGGTTCCTACGGGTCAGGGAATTCGAAAATTAGGCAAAAAGTCAGGGAATTTTTGATATACTACTTCCATCAGAATTTCTATTATCGTAAATGAAGAAATTTTGAATTATTCATCCAATCTAAAATTTTTATATAAAATTTATGCAAACTATATAGCAATATAAAAAAATAATTAATTTCTACCATATCTAGATTAAAGTCCATTGTGGAGGGTTCTACAACAATATATAAGCTGAATTTTTACTGAGAAAGGTTAGGGAAATTTTTTAATTAAGTCAGGGAAAACCTGGAAAAACAGGGAATTTTTTTACCAGAATTGTGTAGTAACTTTGTTAATACAAAATGGAATATACGTGATTTTTTTATGTTGATGTTTTTGATATTAAACAATGTTCTTATTAGTCACTTCTGTGTGAGAAGCCCAGTTAATCTCAAGTGAATGCCTGGATTGAAGTTTACGTTGTATTTACTTGAAGTAATTTTTATGCATATTTTTGCACCAGATAATTCTTTCTACCCACCAAATATATAAAAAAAATTCTGGAGTTCTGTGGCATTCTGTTTATATTGTATTCCACAAAATTTAATGGGTAAAGCTCAATTTAAATGTTAATTTTTTTCCCCTTGTAGGGGCTTGATAGGACTTCCTGCAGACTCATCGAACAGCAAGCGTGGATGTAATAAAATTCTTAAACTTATTAAGGATTTAACAAATTATAAAACCATGTGGACAATCACAGAGTGATTGTCCACATGTTTTTAGAATGTGATTGTCCACATATTACTGAAGAATAAAAATAAAACTTTTTCTATATCTTCCTGTGATTTTTTTTTTTTTAATTGAAATTTAGGATTATAATGTTGCAATTTATGGATGGGAGATAAATGTCATCAGGTAGATGTTTAATGCAAGTTTTGCACTCGGTAGAAAATTGGATGTTTATCAATCAAGTTGGTGAATTTTGTAAAAATACTTAAATCAGCTAAATTTGTCTACATGCAAAAAAAATTTTCTATTTGCCTTGCCAACGAGTCTATTTTATGTATCATACGAATTTTTAATAAACACAAATTGAGGTCCTCATTTTCTCTGGATAGCTCTTATATTGAAGACAATTTACCCATTTTTGAAATTTTAAATTATATTAGCATAACCAGGTGGCCAGCTGAATTCAATTGGTTATCCCGTCAGATATAGATATGTCTTAAGTTTGAACATTTTTCAGAAAATGAAGAAATCTTCTGGCCAACATATATCCGTTAGCTTATGAAGTTGGACTAAATTTTGAGTTCAGATTTATAATATTGTCAACCAATACTTTATGAATATTAGACAGTTTTCTTGTTTTTTCTCCCATATGAGATATAAGCAAGCTGAATAAGGGTGCTATACAAGGAAGCAACATATATTTAATAATACCATATGTGTATTGTTAATAATGGAAATTGGAGAAGTCTGATAAAGATAGTCAGGGAAAAATCTGGGAACTGTAAATTTCTATAGACACCATGATTTATGAAATTTCAGGGGTTTTTTGGGGGGGGTCTTTATTTTCCCGAGTATTCAATTTTATTTTACCACACTCAAAATTGGAAGGTATACATTGTACTTTTTTTTAATTTATTTTTTACTCTTGCATATTGTATTATATTTAATCTGAGCAAATTACTAAAATTTTTATTTATTGTTATGAAGCTGACTATATTTGTATTGTAGTTTGTTGCAAGAGTTTGGTTTCGCTCAGCAGTATATTTCATGGCAATAACTTGGTGAACTTGTTAGGATTTCATTTGAAATAATTTGCAACTAAAATAAGCTAACAGTAACAATAAAGTATTTGGATTTGAGTAAGTAATTTGGTCTATAATTAGTGAATTCACTTCTTTCCACTCTTCCTACACACTCCTGCATTTAATTTAAACTACATTATTGCCATCCATCACCCATGTTTAGTGTGCAATACATGACCATACATCCAAGTATGAACTATAAGTAGACCATTTTGAAAGCGAGCTCTGCAATGTAACTTAAGTATGCCATTATCATTTCTCATACTGTTGAAAATGTTAAGATTTTTAACCAGTTTTAAAGGTTGAAAAAATTTTAATATGGAATTAAAAGCTAATTAATTTGGTACATGAAATTGAATGTTTACAAAATGCATTAAATACGTACGATTTAGCAGTATAAGTTTCTGATATGATGGAGGTGACTTAAGGCTGTTCTCAAATCTAAAAGGGCAACTTTCTGACATAAGTTTTAATTTATTTTTGTTCAAAAATGCATGAAACTAGCAAGTGTTGTTCAGACAGTATGTAATTGAATTGTTTTTTGCAAACCCAATAGATTTTTCAGAAAATAGTGTTAAAGTGAGCGTTTTGAGCAAATTTCCGCACGGAGGAAGAATAGCTTCTCAAGAAAGGTTGAAAAACGAGTTTCTCATGTGATCAAAATCGCTTAACCCATTGAGCGTTTCACTAGATTATAAAAATGTACCTTAAAAAGGCCTTGAATAGGAAAAAAGAACTTGTTCGAAAAGGTAGAAGGGGTTATGTGATTTTGTAGTTGAAAAGTGCTAAGGCATTTAGTTCTTTCCCCTTCTTTCTGACACTGAATGATTGAAACGGCTGTCCACTGTCTTTTATGAGGCGTGAATGGGCGTTTAAAACTAGTTGACTAATAGCTTTCGAAAACGATAGTCTGGTTAATCCCAGGCAACATCTGAAAGTATGTAACGAAATAGCAGTTTTCAGGAATACAGGTGTGTGTTCCGTGTTGCTTAGAATAATGTTTGCAAACTGTTAATGTAGTATAATTTGCTTTATATGCTATTAAATTTTATCTAAATTTGAAAAGAATTTATATCTTCGTAATAACAAGCATGTTTCATTTCCTCTAAATGCATTTTTTTTTTCTAAACAGTTTCTGTTACATAAACTTGTAAATTTTATTAATTTGTAATGATTTAATTACAAAATTAAACTGGAAGTAATCGATTTTTTAAATAAATTTACATTTTATAAAACGCACGCATAGCGATAGATCTCACTATACAACGAATCTCAATTAAACGTTTAGTACACTTTAGTTACACTTTTAAATAGGGTTATTCATCGTATCTCAATTTCAATTAATGCTAATATTATTTATTTTTTCTTTTATAAATAATAATAATAATAATTTCTCATTATGCAAATTAGTGTAACATCTGCTTTCTTTGATTTTCTGCGATATAAATCTGAGATAGCTGATATATTGTACATTATCCTGATGAATATACCAGTTGAAAATACATTAAAATATTCTAACCCCACCCCCCACCAAAAGAAAAAGTGATTTGTTATAAAGTATTTCAAATGCGCATTCAAAATAAATGGAAAAAATCTTCTTCTAAATGATAATTCTTCTAACTTATTTTTTTTGTGAGCAATAAAAGAATTAAAACAAATTTTAATAAGATTTTCAAAATGTGCAAATTCCTGTTTAAAAAAAAGAAGAAAAAAAATACAAACTGACAACCTTTTTTCCAGCCATACATAAATAAAAAAAAAAAAAAAAAAAAAAAAAAAAAAAAAAAAAAAAAAAAACAGGCGGATTTTTGGATCTTATAATTTAGCTTCCAGATAACAAATTTGAATTTTTATTAATTCCTATTATTTTACTGATAAATGTAGAACATTAAAAGAAAAACATTTATTGATGTAATCAAAGTGGCAGTAATTATTTCAACCTTTCCTTTCGTCTCGGCAGGCAATTGTTTTAGTATAGTAAACCCAAACATGTTAAGGCGTTTTTTTTTTTTATAAAGTACACTATTTCATATACTTAAATCATGTTTAGAGATAGTAAAGATATATTAAGTTTTACAGAATTAATTAATCAGTAACACTGCACAGTACCACTGTATATTACAATAAAACCGGTTAATACGAGATCACTAGGTACGAAAACAAATTCTGTTTTAGACAGGTTTTACTAGGTGTAATTGTGTAATATTTTGTATTTGGGAACATAAAATTCTCCGTTTAAGGCAGGATTATGTTATACATGGATTTCATTTTTACAGGTTTTACTGTAATTAATTAGTGATCATAGTATTGCATCATTAACGAATTATAGGTGTAATACTTGTGCATATGTATAATAGTCCTCCCCACTTAATCGGGTCACGGATAATCGAATACCCCGCTTATTCGAATAGAATTCTCCGGAACCGAATTTATTCCTATTGGTTCTATGTTATTTTCCCCCGCTTAAACCAAATAACTTTTACGAACCTCCCCGCTTAATCGAATAAGAACTGTGTGACCGATGTTAGAAAATAGGCGCGGAAAGCCCGTTTCAGCTAGAATTTCCTTCCACCTTTTGTCATTTCCGGTTCCTTTACGCTGAAAACAAATTTTCAGTTCTTCCTGCAATGATTTTGGTCGGCAGGTATATAATGGACAGGTCAAATGATTTCCCCACCTTGATCTCACCACCATCGCTTCTTGCTGTTAATCAGGCTTTAATGGCAATGCGTCGTCACTTCGAGGCTCGAGATGGTCGTTGTGATAATTTGTACTCATTCGAAAAATAACTCTATATTTACTCCTTTAAAATTTCACTTAAACAAACCACTTTAAACGATTTTTTAAAGGCAGTATAAGTAACATAAATTAGAAGTAGCAAAGTTTTGACCAAACTCAAACGAGCTGCATTAAGTGTGATGTAAACCATATAAATGCATATACTGACGTTAAATTAATAAGTATTTACTTTATATTAGCATTCGTATTTATTTTAGTTTATGTTATTCTATTAACGATTTATTATTCTGTTAATTAAACATACCGTAGATGGGTATTTTCCCTTTTTATTACGCATATTACAGTTATGATTCCCCGTTTAATCAAAAACCCCGCTTAATCGAATATTATTTCTGGAACCAAAAATAATCGTTTAAACGGGAACGACAGTATTACTGATTAAATGCAAGTTTTAATTTTAACAATGAAACCCTTTAAGACGAAATGATAAGGGGCAATATAATAATTTTGAATTAGAAATTTTCCAAAGAACTTTGGATTTTTTTAAGGCAAGATTCCGCTTAGTACAGGTATTACTATGTATAAATAGGTCAATGGAGAGTCTGCATAGTAATATACAAAATAAATGTGCTTTTTGTAAGTTCCATTGTAATAAAAGTGCTCTTTTTTTTTTTTCGGGTGTCATTTTTCTCCTTCTCACCACCTAGGAAAAATAATTACATTTAAAATTTTCCGATAACAGGAATTATTTTAGGTACCTAATATATTCTCCTATTGAAAATGAGAAAAATACAATCCATTTCAAATATCTGTGAAGAGTAATACCTTCCCCCCCCCCCCCCCCTCACTTTATCTCCCATAAAACTTCCAGCGTCCATCGGCCATAAAGAGATAAAAAGGATTTAAACTTTACAACAATAAGTTCGCAACTCCGCGGGACACAAGTTGAATATTCTTAGACCAGATGGAAACTAAGCACTATTTTTAATAATTTCGAAATGTATTCATGTATTTTTTCTTATATTTAGTACAGTAAGACTCCGTATTTTTTCAAAAATTCTTTGGAGAAATTGAAAAAGAATATTTGTAAAAAGAAACATGAGCTAAAAATCATGTGTCTAGCATAAATTATGAAACACTTTCCAATACATTCAGAATATTGAAACAAAACTTTACAGCTTATTACGGAGCAAGGTGGTGTCTAAATAAATAAATTAGAAAACACATAACGCATTTGAAAACCCAATTTCTGCAATTGCTGTCAGTTAGTTGGAAAAATATCTATTTTTTGTGCAGCCCTGTATATGCTCTATAACTTTGTATGTATGCAAAAATTTAGTTCCGCAGGAAAATTCCCATTCAGCAATTTCTGTCAATAAACGGAATTTTACTTGCGATAGTGATTCCCAGTATATGACCTATTGAATTTATAAACACCACATAATATAAAAAAAAAATAATAATAACAACAGTCAAATTTAAAAACGTATACCGCAACTGATAACGAACTTATAGCAATTATTGGTCATAGGCCAAATTTTTTGTGTGTCCCTGAAAATGAAATATAAACTCTATGCACATCATATTCTACAGTAATCGCCTTGTAGTGTACAACTCCTTAGTGAAATATAAAAATTCCAATATGTTTAAAATAGTGTAATATCACTAAACTACACCATACACGATTTTTCTAATTCACCGTAATGTGACGGCATTCTTTTGCGTGTCCCTGTAAACGAATCTTACATGCTACACATTTCATTTTCAATGATGAACATGCCAAATTAAACAAAAATAACATATATCAATTTTATGGCAATTGGACTAAATTTATGTGAATTAGAGCACGGACAGAAGGAAAGACAGACAAACCGAATTTATAAACGCTTTTCAACTATACTGGAAAGAGTTAAAAAAAAATCAAATGACACTTTTTATCACTTTTTAAGATTTATCCTTTTTTTAAGTTTTAGGATTTGGATGAAACCAGTTTTAATTTTCCTTCTCAAGATATTTTTATTTTTTTCATTTAATTTTTAAACAAATAATATTAATAAACAAATAGTAGTAATTATTATCTCTGCGTATTTGTATGTATGGAAACTTTGAAAACTTTCTCCAGCATAAAAAATAAAAGCTCATAAAAATAAGAACGAAGAATAGATTGTGAGAATAGATTTCAAGAATAGATTGTGAAATACTTTCCAACACATTTATCTATCTATAAAACTGTACTGAAATTTTACCGGTAAATAAGGCGCAAGATATGTGGCAGGAAGATATGTGAGTAAACAGTATGGTAAACATATAACACATTTAGAAATCCAGTTTTATCAATTATCTTCTATAATAATAAAAAAAAATTGTCAATTAGCACCCAAACGGCCATGTATCTTGTTGGTTTGCGTATCCCTGTATAAAATTTTTTATGTTCCACAAACTTCTATTGGTATACAAATATAGTTCAGCGAGAAAATGCATCACACAATTAAAACTATTCTCTAAGCAACTTCCATAGTCAGTAATACTTATATTTTTTTTTTTCTGCGTTTCAAGTAAAGCAGGTGTATCTGTTCTTTCGACGCGCTACTTTGATAGCTTATGTATAAGAACAGCGAGTTTTATATATTTATGGAATCTTTGACCAAGGATAGTCTTTGGGGTGAGAAGGAAGAGAGTGGGGGAACATAAAAAAAACTTTACATACAGATATTTTAAAGGGGTTAAAATAAACATGTTGACTAACAAACGGAAATTTTATCATCTTGATCTTTACAATGTAGGAGAGAGCAGAGTTAAAGGGGTCGGGGGGTAACAAAGTATGAGTAAAAAATTCAGTATTTAGCGCAAGGAAACACAATTTAGGCAATACATTGCATAAATAAAAATGTTTTACAAAGATCTTTGAAAATAGTTTAATATATAAAATTATTGGTTATGGTGGTCCATTATTGTCAGGGCCCGACTTATGTAGGTGCATGCGGGGAAGCTTCCCGGGTCCTCCTTTTTAGGAGACTCCCATGAGAGTAGTCAGGATTTTTATTTAAATGGTGTCAAATGTTTAAAATTAAATAAAAGTGACCAAAATTCATACATTTTCGAACTTTTAAGAAGGAAGTGCGGTCCCCTTCCCCACTCCGCTTTCAGTAACCTCTCCACCTACGCAAATATCATTAGAAAACTAATGATTAATATTTTATTATGACAATTTAGTATTCTATAGTTTTCAAAAGCAATTCTTTATTAACGTTTTTCTCTTAACGTGGCAAGTTAAAACCAATACTTATAACCAATTTAGGACGTTTTCTTTTAGACATCTTATAACGTACGTAGATAAGCAAAGTAAATGTTTGCAAAGAAATACTCGTATCAAACAATCTATCATTTTTTTTTCTACTATTTTCCTACAAGTATTTTTTTCTTAAAGTTGTGATTATCTTTTTGTGACACTCTGTATACAGATGTAAGCAGTACCGGATATAAAACTTATGCATATAATACAATAGTATGAAGTTTACTAGCTACTTCCACATTATTCACAAAAAAATCTATAGATAGATAGATAGAGGGGAGGGGCAGAATGATTCTTACCTTTCCCCCCCCCCCCCATAGCCTAAGTCGGACCCTGCTCCGTATATGGTGGTTAATTAATGCTCTTCCGCCTGCCCTACCGCTAACTTTTGTAAATATTATTTAGATGAAAAACAAAATTGCTCGTTTAACAATAAAAACTTTGACACATTAACGAATTAATATATAAGTGTAAAAGCTTGACAAATGCAGGTATGACTATGTAAATGATTTGAGACCAAATGTTTTTTTTTCTTTCACTTTTTCTTTTTTTCACTTTTCGACAAATAAATTACATGAGAAATACAAGCGTTTTCCCATTGTAACCTTTATCGGGCTTCCGTGTGCAGAATTTTTTTTTCAAAACGCCAACTTTAACAGCATTTTCTAAAAGACTTCCTTCCTATGTTTATCGAAAATTGAAAAAAAATGTTCGACTTTATAGTTTCTGAATAAGAGTACCTGCCAATTCCATGTGTTTATGAACAAAAGTGAATTCAGGAATGTGTCACAAAAAAAAATCAATTTGGAAGATTATGCAGTTTTTGTACGGGGCATTCGCCCACAGCCCCCCAAATTTAGTGTCATAGACCTTGAAGCAATTGCAATAAGTTGGATTTATATGATGTAACAATTATCAGTCAGCATGAGCAGGAAAGAAATCAACATTAATTGTAAAATATATTTGTGATCTCTAAGTAATCTATAATTAAAAATGGATATTTAAATACGTTAAAATAAATGTGCATTATACAGTATTAGTGTAGTTTAATGCATTAAAATAAATGTTTTCTTAGTTTAATTCTCATGGTAACGAAATGAAAAGTTCAATCATCAAAATCTAGTTTAACTTCTTTTTTTTTCCAGTTTCAATACATTCATTTCATTATGATTGTTTTAATCATACTTATCATATAGTATTAGCATTAATTCTGATCATATAGTATTAGTCTATATGAGATATATTTATAAAAAAATAGATTGCCATGATTTAATTTGTCATTTAACAAACATGATTGTACAAAGTAAAGTAATAATAATAATAATAACAATAAATTAAAAAAGATAATGCTTTCATTTGCATTATTGTAAGAATCTTTTAGATAATGATCCTTCCCTGTTTTTAAAGACATATACTTACACTTAATCATATCTACTGCTTTAATTGCATCCATTCTATTGATATTTTTGAATAATTCTATACTTGTACTGTTCATTGGTATCTTTTTAAACAATATATAGTTACACTTGAATATTTTAGGCTAATTGTGAGCTTGGGGTGCCATCGCGGAAAAAGTCTAGTACTGTTTTTCCATCTGACCTTTGTAAATATTACTTGCATTGCCATGAAATCGATGTATGATATGGAGGCCTGTTCACTATTGGAAATAGTGAGTGTGGCCTTTATTGTTGGTTTACATGGATGTATAAAATAATTCGAATAAACTCGAATTACGGTCTAGATCGATATCTGCTTATAGTACTTTTTTTTTATAGTAGTATATTATTCCAACCCGTAATAATTGATACACATTGCTAATGTGCACTGCAGTCTGTTTCCCATAAAAATTAATAGTAATAATAATACGCGTAGTGTTTACTGATCATTAACAGAGGAATTCCAAGACAACCGAAGAACAGTGCACTAAAAAAGGACGGTTGAAAAAGGGCACTTTTGTGAATATTTAAAATATTTTTTAGTAAAGGGTGGATTGCTGAAATTAAAATAATTTTAATATCTATAAAGAAAACTGTCTTATTTTGAAATTTGGTTTTCACACTCGAGTTCAAAATTTAATAAAACATTACTTTCATTATATCTTTCTTAATTTTTCAAATGGTGAAGAAAAAAAAAGTTTTTACTTTCCAGTTCTTTTTTTTGCGTGTGCGTAAAAAATTAAAGGAAAATCAAATGATTAACAGGAAGAACGATAATAGTCCAATTGTGGGAAATTTTGTATGACAGTTTTATTTAATGGCTTGAACGACGTAATATCGTTTGCTTATCTTAGATGGAGGAATAAGATGAAATAGTCCTTTGACAATGTAGTTAAAGATAGGTCGATACACAGCTGAAGATCGTATATTCACAAATGTAAATTGAAATATAGCTCTGAATAAACGGTCTGTGACTATCATAAATTTTCCCTTCGACCTACAGATCCCATTTTTGTAATATGTCTGTTAAATTGTATTAAGACAAGCTTAATAAAACTAGTTTCTAAATTATTTAGATTTTACAATTTTCCTTGTGTATTCAATTTTTCCATTTCTTTAAAAACTGTTATTGTATGCAGATTTTTCAACAGAAAAAATATTTTGGAAATTCTTTGAAAAATCGGGTCAAGCCGAGACCCGCAAGAGACAAAACCTAACCCGAAACAAAGGATATCAACCCGATTTGCAGCAAAATTGTAGAAGTTAATCCAACCCCCGACAAAAAAAGAAAGGTTTCCCGACCCGATGCAGGACTCTACGCCATACTCAATAAATTTAGATCCTAAGTATTATTTAAATTATTTTCGAGAAAATATTTTCATTTCTGCTGGGCATTCCTTAAATTTTGTTTTCTTTGTTGAAACTTCAAAATTTTGACTCCCACTTATTGTTACCCCCCTCCATACACACACACACACACACACGTACACCCCGCTCTTAACTCTGCTCCCCTCTTACATTATAAAAATCAAGATAATGAAAAACCTTCACTTTTGAAAAAAGTACTTTTGTTTATATTTTGACCCCTTTAAATGTATGTAAAAATTTGTTTCTTTTAATTCCATGTCCTCCCCCTTTCTCTTCACCAAAAGGCTGTCTTTGGTCAAAGTTCCCATAAATATATAAAAGTTAATAGCCTTATACGTAAGCTATCCATGTACTAAATTGAGAGAATCTATAGATTGTATTTTCTGTTTACCACCCCGCCCTTTCTAGTTGCTTACTAATGAACAGCCGGCGTCTCCAGCAGAATATATTTTTTCAATACACAGCACCTATTTATTAGTGTCCTTTAAGTGTAACGCTATGTATAATATACTTTTTTGATATCAATAATAGATATGCGGACTTAGCACGGGCTTTAGTTGAAGCTTAGAATTAGTTTTCTATAACTGAAAATATATGTAACTTTAATAACTAATAGATCTGAATTTTAGGTTCATCTAAGTATATATAATAATTATTATTTTTACCACTGATTTTTTTTGCTAAGACCTTTTCACCGTTGACCTTTTTACCTAAATTCATTTGAAATAGAGTATCTACATTAAAATATACTGCAAACGATTTTCCCGCGTAGATCATTATGTAACGGAATTCTTTTGTGCGACTCTGGAAATGAATAATAAATTCTTTGCATTTCATATTCTACAGAAAGCATGTTTTAGTGCTGCACTTGAAACGATTTTTTCCCATTGGTCGTAATTTAACGGCATACTTTTGAATGCCCCTGTAAGGGAACTGTACATGCTACATATTTCATTTTCAATGGTGATCGTGCGATAGTAAATGTCAATAACACACAAAATTTCAGGGAAATCGAATTATATTTGCGCAAGATAGAGCACTGACAGACAAACTGAAGTCATAAACCCTTTTCAACTATGTTGGAAAATGTAAAATAAATAAATTCCTCATAATTTAGAATTACAAATTGTCATTAGTGTGTGACTTAATCGGAGAAAAATTTTCTTGATTTTACGATATCGGAGGTAACATGCGCATATCAAATATCACGAATTTGATTTTTTTTTAAAGTAGACCATTGAAAGTGATTATTTAAAAGTATTTAGGTAGAATAACTAAATTACTAAATTCTTCTATAAGCACGCTTGCGGAATGGGGCAAAATTTGATAACATACAGAAAATGTGCAACAAAGTTTTTATTATTAAAAATAACCATAAGTTTAATAATAATTCTTAGGCTACAATAAAGATAACTCTTCGGCTATCAGTTTTTATTTTCCGTTGGGGAGGGGGGGGGGAGTTATTCTAAGATTTCTGCTGTGATGTCAGAAAAGATTTTTTTTTAATAATGCCCTACTTTATTTTTATACAAACAATCTTTTATGTTACATTGTGCAATATTCATGATTTAATAATTATTGATTAATACTAATTTTAAAAGAACTAGTTTAAAACATAAACATTTCATAATCCTTTTATTAAATAAGCGACAATGAAAAAAATATGTAGCAAGCTACCACTATTTGGAATTCTACTGTTCCTGTGAACTGTTTTCTTTAGAAATCATCTTTACAAGGGAAGGGGTGGGCTGTCAATCATAGTTTTCTCAAAGCTCAAAGCGTCACATACAGGTAGTATTTCGATGTCATTCATGGGTTGCAAGAGTTTGGATTAGATAACAATGGGAGATATTTACTCTCTTTCAAACCTTACTTCAAAGAAAACTCATAGAAACTTTTAAAGTATCATTGGAATTAATTACACTGGAATATTTGGTCAACTCTGTTGTATTTAGTAGAATGATTAGGTAAAAAATAATGATAATTGTAGATATCGTTCAGGGAAGTGTAGTCTCATAAGCATTTTTCTGGCTACACCTCTGGTTCTTCTCTGTGAAACACAACTGTGAGAATAAATAAGATTTAGGGCTTTTTAATATGGCAGTTTTAATGTAAGAGTCGCTATATTGGGGCTCGTTATATAAAGAAAACACAAATAATACACAATGTTTTAATTTTCCAAGCGGACACAGCCAGTGAATAAACATAAGAATGGTTTTTGGATTCTCTCCCCCCCCCCCCCCTCAACTTTCAAAAGAAATATAGAACTTTTTTCATATTAAGCCAAGTATTTGCTGTAATAATGCTAAAAATGGGATACTGCTTATAAATATACTAATGCACGGTACAAGTATCCAGTTATTCAAAAATATAAGTAGGTCGAATATAATGAAAACTACACATATAAATATGTGTAAAAATACACCTTTATTTTTTAATGCAAGTAAAAACAAGGAAGAGTAACTTTTGTTAAGATTATCTGTCTTTAATGCATATGAATGCATTACCTATCTTAAAATGATTATTATTGTTTACTTTGCTTAATCATATTGGTGAGATGATAGGTTATATCTCCCAACCTGAGAAGTACTGTGTAAACATCATTTTATTGATTGAAATAATTCTTTCCTGGCAAATCTCTTTGTATGTAAACTGCCATATAAACAAAAGGAAAAACGAGATAAGAACAGAAAAAAAAAAAAAAACATTATGATACGTTTGTAGAGATTTTGAAATACAGCCTTCACGGTAGAATTATCATTAACTTTGTCTCATATGATTAAGGAAAAGTTTCAAATTGAAAAATAAAATTACTTTACTTTTGCTCTAAAATATTAAAAAAGCATTGCAGATTACTGCGAGCAATTGCACTTAATAAAGCCGTCTATGATGTTTAATTGCGTGGAGTTTTTGATCTACTTCCAACAATTAATAGGCTACTTCACTCACGCGAAAGCACCCGCTCGCTAATGTTTATTTGGTGGAAGAATTTTTTTAAGATACCTCGTTTTTATTTCCATTTTTTTAAACGAATCTTTTGCATTGGCTACCTAAGATCGATCTATAGAAAGACCGTTTTTTTCTTTTTCGATTTTGTTTAAAGTTTTTTTTAAATTTATTTAGGATACATTTACTTTCGGAACCGGTTTCGAAAGTAAAAGTATCCCCATTAAAAAACCTTGCAAATAAAATAGAAGGAGTAAAAAAGTCCTTTGTACAGATCGACCTCAGCTACTCAAATCGAAGAAAATCGTTTAAAAATACTGAAATGCAAGCACGCTATCTTTAAAAAATTCTTCCTTAGGAATAATATTGAATCTAGGAAAAAAGGTGACCGGAAAAAACGTGACAGAAAAAACAAGAGCGGAAAAAACGGGATAAGGAAAAAACGAGACCGGAAAAAACGTGACAAGGAAAAAAAGGTGACCGGAAAAAACGTGACAAGGAAATGTTAAATATTGAACTTGTCGATAAATAAATGCTAAAAACTAAAGTAAAGTTTTTCCACTGTCAGTTTCTTACAGCGTAGGGGGGGGGGGGGGGGGCAGAGTTAATGGGTGAGTTTGACAACTCTAAGATTTGGTCCAAGAAAATACAATTTTAACATTTCATTAAGAGAAGTTTAGTATGACTTCTACAAAAGACAAGTTAGTGCTATCCACGGAGGGGGGGGGGGTATTAAGGAAATACAATTTATTGATTCTTTCAATTCGCTATTGATAGTTTATGTATGAGTAAAGATGTTTTATAAGGCGGAGGGGGAGGGAAAAAATTACATACACAGCCTGTAAAGGGAACAAAATAAAGACTAAGAGAGGAGGCATTTTCTTTAGAGGAATTTTTTCATTATCCTGCTTTTTGCTCGCAGGCTATCAAAGCCCAAGGATTAATGTGCACGCAGGTTCTGTATGTATGTATGTATGCACTTACGTCTGTATGTACGTAACGCGATAACTCTTGACAGAAACATCCGATTTGCTTTAATTTTTTTTCCAGGTTCATTGTTTCCAAATTCAATATTTAACACTTCCTTGTCACGTTTTTTCCGGTCACCTTTTTTCCTTGTCACGTTTTTTCCGGTCCCGTTTTTTCCGGTCACCTTTTTTCCGTTTACCAATCTACCTATAATGAAATTGAAAACCTATCTACATCGATGCTTTTTCTGGCCCATTCAGCGTCATTATAGACAGGTTTCACGGTGCTAGTTTTAAATTATGCTAGAATTTGAATAAAATTTGCGCAACAATAATAAATAAAAATATTATTTTTGAAGTGTAATGTTAAATTGGATATTTGAGATTATTATTACACAACAAAAGTGCTGTAAGTAAAGAAAAAAAACAGTTTAGTTATTTAGTATTATAGTTAAATGAAAAAAATGACATACATTTGGAAGTAAAAAGGAAAGAAAAGAACGTGTATATTCATTAAAAGAGCAAAATAAATAAATATTACATAATAAATAATGAACATGCAAAATAAATAAATATTATATGGCAAATGATATAAAATAATAATTATTATAGTAATGAATTAGAATCTTATGGACAGAAATAATAAAGTAAAATAAGTAAACGATGATATTCTATAAAATTACCTAGTATATGGTTCGAAATACAATGCCATTCTTAAGCATTAACAGAAAACGAAATCCCCTAAGGCATTCGACTTAAAATACGGTAATCCAGTTGACAAATAGTCTGCCTAACGCCTATTATGTGCGTGGAAAGAGGGGGTGATTGATAAACGCCTTCTTTAACTCCCAGTCTCGAGAAGTGGGGGGGAAGCACAAACGCGCAAACGCGTTCATAACCATCTACAAGTAGAATATTTTGACCGCCTATACGCGCTTGTGACCATCTACAAGTACAAAAGTCTGACCGCCTATATGCGTTCATGACCACTTACAAGTACCAAAGTGCGGCCGCGTATACGCGTGCGTGACCACGAAAGGGTTAAACTCAATAGGTAATTTATTTTAATTTTTCAACTACATTTCAGCAGTGAAATTACGCTTGAAATTATTGAATATTAATGATGTGAATTATCACACTGCTAACAAATCGTAAACCAACTTAGTGAAAAATGTCCAAGCCGGGAATCGAACCCGGGTCCCTGGAATAGATCTCCAGTGCTCTACCACTAAACCACAAGGACGATGTCCAGCCTGGCATTTCTCACTTATATAAGTCAGTAAGGCTGCTATCGCAGCACAAGATGGAGAAGTCTTCATGATTTATTTATCAAGAAGTGGAAAACACAGTTCTATCCCAAATCGTTTCTGTGGCCAGGCTTTCCCGTTTTATATCCTTCCGCTAAAAAATTTTGTGAATGTGTCAAAATATTTTGTGCTTATTGAGCAGAGCGGTTAAAAACAGCCAGTATGTATGGCAGTAAAACAGTATGGCATTATAATTTCTCGTATTGTTGAAAATGTTAGATTTGTCAAACAAGTTACAAAGTTTGTCATACGAGACATTCAATGTGTCACCAAACTGGCCAATTTCTTTAAATCTCAGATTTAATTTAATGAATGTAATCAAATGGATTGCAAATGACTAACCTTACAGAATTAATACAAATTTAATTAGAAAAATTCTTTTTCAAAGTAGCATTTTATTTAAAAGCATTAAGGTTAGAAGCATACGTAATAAGTGTCCTAAAAAGGACTGACTGATTTTAAAATTCAATAATGTGTAAATGGCGACAGCTTTTTTTAAATCTTGCAGAAGGTTTATTTAAGAATACAAGCTTTTTTTTTCTGAGATTCCTGGTTTTAGTTCAAAGTAGGAACAATAGATCATGCAGCTAAGCGTTAGGTACTAACTCAAGACTAAATTTTTAGCCTCTCTTCTCCCAGCATTAATGCAAAGAGCTTAAATATATGGAGCGAGTCCAATGCACTCCATCGATTTAACCTTCTTTTGCATCAATGCTAGGTGAAGAATGGCCAAAAAATTGGCTTTGATTTAGCACTGATAGCTTGCAGTTGTTATTTGGAACTAAAACTGGTAATTGCAGTAAACAAAACTTAGGTCATCTTACATAATCATCCTGCAAAAGTAGCACTTGCAAATTACTAAATTTTAAAATCAGTCATTCTACTTTAGGACACCCGGGATAAAACTTCTGTCTAGTACAAATTATTTCTGCTCACAGACTGTTTTTTAAATGTATGGGAAAATTCTGGCAGCAAAAGTTGCCAGAAAATTTCTGTTTGAGCAAGAAATATCTGTGCACACAGACTTTTCTTGTACATACAAAAAAATTACTGGCAGCGAAAGTTGCCAGAAAATTTCTGTATATACAAGGAATTTCTGTGCACACAGACTTTTCTTGTACATACAGAAAATTCCTGGCAGCAAAAGTTGCCAGAATATTTCTGTATGTACGAGAAATACCTGTACATACAGGAAATGTCTGGCAGCAAAAGTTGCCAGAGAATTTCTGTATGTGCGAGAAATATCTGTGCATACAGATATTCTGTATGCACAGACATTTCTCGTACTTACAGGATATCTCTGGCAACTTTTGCTGCCAGACATTTTCTGTTGTTTTACAGAATTACTTTTTACAGTGCGGACTCGCATGCATTGTCCCAGATGGTAGGTATATTGAACATACTTGACTTTATTTTCTTATTAAAACAAATTTCACCTTGCTTACCTTGGTGTATTAGTTTTATTAGTAAATGAGTGTCATAGATTCGTAATATTCAAAATATCATAACGCGGTAACTTTTAGTACTAAAAGCACAGAATTTTTGTTTCTTTGATTGGTTTACATGTTAGAGCATGAATTATATTTTCAAACGTAACCTATAAGACCCAGTTACCGTATAAAAATTTAGTTTTCATAACTTTTACGAAAATAACTATTTTGACATGATCAGCTTCTAAAATGATGGAGAACATTATTTGAAACAGTTTTACAACTAGAAATTTAAAGCTAAAATTTAACGATTTTGGAATTAACTTTTGGAAACGATAAGAGGAGACATTAGACATCTCCTCAAACACGGCACTAAGAGGCTAGTGGTGAGATATGGCAAGAACCTAAAGAATATAACTCTAAGTTATATTTTTTAAGTAATTCTTTTCAAGGGTACAGAAAAAAGCGATTTCAATCGGGGTGTCGCGATCGCTAAAATAGCCTTCGATTTATCAAAGTAACACATGTTAGCAAGTGTGGATGTGTAAATGATAGTATGTAGATTAATATGTATTGCTGTAATTTACCATAGCATAGTCCCTATTAAATATCAATCAATTGAATAGTCTGAAATTATATACGTGGCCTGTCGGAAAAGTATCCGACCTTTGGCCGAAAAAAATATATAAGTTACCTGACGGGATTGGGATCCTAATCCTATTCAAAGTAGGCCCCTTGCGCCTTCACACGCTTAGACCACCGTTCCTTCCACTGCCGAAAACACTTCTGGAAGGCTTCTTTTATAATGTTGTTCAACTCCGGGCTCGAATTCTGCATATCTCATGTCTCCTCTCAAAATGGGATCCTTTGAACGGCGCCTTCAATTTCAGAAACAATCAAATGTCGCAAGGAGCCATGTCTGGAGAGTAGGGAGTTTGGCGAACGACTGGAATTCCATGTTTCGCCAAAAAAGTCTGAACCAGGTGCGATGAATGAGCTGGAGCATTGATGAATCTTACGACAGCTGATGAATCTTACGAATTCTTTCTCTTTGAGAATCGCCAATCTTTCACAAAATTTAATGCAATACCTTTGCTCAACTCGTGCAGTCATATTGAGAGAAATCGAAATCCGACGAACACGTTTGACAGCATTTCAGTCACTTGCTCACTGGAAGTGGGGGGGGGGGGGAATTCAAGCATGCGCTTTAACCCTTAAATGCCGAGGGTTGCTTTTCGGCAACATACCCAATTTAGGCTCTAAAATATTATTAGAATAATATTGAAGCTATAATGCCTAATGTTGCCAATAAAATATATTCTGAAAATATTATTAAATCGATTTTCAACATATAGATGGCAACACTTGTTCTGTTTAAGAATGAAGATAATTTCTTTTTTCAATTGTTGCTACGTGTTCTTTTTGTTTTGTTTTGGAAGCTTGCAAAATACCCTATTTTGTTCTGCAGTGAGCAAGTAAAATTCATTTCTTATTATAGTTCCTAAAATTCTTGTGTGTTTAATATTATAGAATTTTATCAAGAAAAATTATTTTTTCAATTAAACACCAGTATTGCCGATTAGTAACAAACTGTTTTTTAGCCGTAAACCATACTTAAAACAAAATATGATTTTTTTAAGCATTTTTCTCATGATTTATTTAAAAAATTAAAGCCGAAAAACATTACTACAATGATTTTTGAAAAATCGGGCATTTAAGGGTTAAGCTGTCTCCTCCCAATCTGCACACTGGCGCTGCCTTAAAATTACTACTGCGCGCGGGAAAAAATCAAGGTCGGATAGCTATGAGACAGACCTCGTATTAATTCTCTTGAAAGAATTTTTCAAATATTCCTGAATCGTTGAAATATAAAACCATATTTTTTACATCATATCAGTTCTCCCATTTCTACGCAACTAATATAATATAATGCAATACTGAATAGATGCAGGAAAGGAGCTATAATTCATTTGAAAAGGCTATTTCTGCCATAATGTGAATTATCCAGCACTTTCTAAGAAACAATGACGCAAAATTATTTTTCAAAAACTGTACCCTGGAAATAATTAAGTCATCGAAAAGGCTATTTGTGTCATAATGTGAATTATACAGCCCTTTCTAAGAAGCAATGACGTAAAATTATCGTTTTTCAAAAATTGCACCCTGGAAATAATTAAGTCATCGAGCTTGAGCCAGGCAGGATTTAACCACGAACTAATGTAAACAAACCGGATATTTTACGTCAAACGTGTCAAATGAGATGCGTCGTACTATAACAAATTTTATAAATATTCAGATCTTAGTGCAATAGCTAATGCACTCTTATGCATATATGAATGAATACAAAATTTATTAAGATTATTATAGAGTAATTCCGGGATTTATGCCGCAAAGTCCCATGGTAGACATAAAATTAAAAAAATCATGCTGTGTTATTTAATGTTAACTTTACAACACATGTATTGCGAAAAAAAAATTAAAATCAAATAATATTAATTTTTTTTTTTCTAAAACATTACATTGTGGCGCGTCACCCGTACATTCAGGCTGAGACGCCGCACTTGTGCGGTAGTTATGCCGCGCTGGTAATAAGAACAGGATGAAATCATAAATAAAATTTTTTTAAAATATATTCATATCTGCACTATAACTATGTAATAACAAAAATAAACTAAATGAGTACAATGAAGTATATTAGTAGATTCAAATTAATAATTGTTTGCCTACTTTCACTATTAAAATTATCGACTTACTTTTTTACATTAAATTTTAATTGTTACTTCAACAAAAACGTAACATCGATGTATTAGAGAGGGAAAAGAAAAAAATAAAATTGTATTTACATAATTTTTTAACCCTTTTCGCTTCCACCGGCAATTACACAAATATTATTCGGTTGGCACCACTTTTTTAAAAGAAGTCACCTTTAATTAAATTATCATGAAAATGCTCTAATTATAGAAAGCAAATATTACTTTTCTTTTTTACTGGTGCCAGAAACAAATTCTGTATGCTCTTTTTGAAGGTGCATGCATATATGCACCCATGCTCCCGAATGGGTTAATAGACCTGTTTTTTCGACCGCAATCTACACAAAAAGTGTCGAAAAAGTAGTGTCTTTATGTAACTACATTTGACACATGATGCAATAAAGCCAATTAAACTTCCTCTTTTTTGGAGTAGTTTTCTAAATATTCCTTGGAAACCAAGGCGGCGCTAGAGGGGGTTCCGGGGGGCCCGGGTCAAAATTCAATGTCGTCGGGAAAATATTTTGACTTTTGAATTTCGGCCCGGTCCGGGTTGGGTTGGGTTGAGTTGGAGTTCATTTTTTTTCTTTGCAAGTCGGACTGACTAAGCTAATTCTTACGGGTATGATTCGATTTCTGATTGAATTTTGATTCCTGTAAGTTGAGTTCATGTGAACCCGATTTTTCAGGAAAAAGGGGCCCAAATTCCTTCAGATAAAAATCTATATATTTGATACATGGATGACTCTTGACATGTATATTTGTCAACATAAAAGATAAAATTTATTCTGAAGTATGCTATTTCTTTTATAACTATATTAAATTGTGGACCAATTTCCACTGAGTGTGGATTTCTGGTCGGCTTGGTTTGAAGTGTTTATAGTTCGGTTAAGAATACGGAGGACGAAAATTTTGTCGGGGTCGGAATGGATGGTAAGTAGAGTGCTGCATCGGGTCGGGCCAACTGAATCTGACCCGACTCGCGGTCTGGACCAGATCGTGTTGGGCCTAATCTTATGTCGTTGCGGGTCGGATTCGAGTCGGGTTAACATTGTTTCAGGATCGGGTTGGATGTTTACACTTTACTGCTCTTGATTCGAGATTGATTTCTCAAAAGAATTTACAAAGTTTTTATTTTAAGATGAAAAACTATACATCTGAATATCAACGAGTACATGTACACTATGACGCAAAAGTTTAGACAATGACGTCATTCAGCTTTAAAATGTAGAATTATGACGTCAGAATTACAAAAACCTGTAAATATATTCAAAAACTGATTTAAAATGCTATGTACAAAAGACAGTCGTTTTATTTGCTATAATACTAATTTTTTTCATAAAAATTCAAATGTGCTTGTCGCAAAAGTTTAGACACTATTCTAAATTTCTTTGAATATTCGCTGGCATATACAAATTTAGAATCGATGATGTCACAAATTTGGAGTACTTAAGTTCTGCAAACGATTGCGCTTCATAGTCGACATGCCGAGAGCTAAAGAAATTCAAGTGAATGAGGTTTCAAGGATTTGGCAGTTGAAAGGTGAAGGGAAGAGCGTTTCTGAAATTTCTGCTATTATTAATAGGTCAAAAAAATCTATTTATCGAGTTTTATCGAGTGGTTCCGAATATAAAGCAAAATGTCGGTCTGGGAGGCCACGTGTGACAAATGTACGAGAGGATCGCCTGATACAAAGGCTAGCGAGTACTCAACAAATGAGCGTACGTGGAGTTCAAAGCTCATCGGGACTCTCTGTATCAAAGGATACGATTCGTAGACGAATTTTGGAAAAAGGAACAATCGTTTATAGCAAAATGCAGAAGAAACCAGCTCTGAAACCATATCATAAGTTACAAAGACTTATGTGGGCTCGAAAGCATATGTCATATGGAGAGAAATGGCAGTCAGTCATATTTAGCGATGAAAAAAGGTGGAATCTGGATGGTCCAGATGGTTGTTTATCGTATTGGCATGACTTGCGGAAGGAACCTCGACGTTTTTTTAGTCGCAGACAAGGACGGGGCTCGGTGATGGTTTGGGCAGCCTTTTGCTATAATGGACAAGTATCTCTGACCTTCACCAGTGGTCGTCAAACTTCACAGCATTATACACAGACATTAGAAGAAAACCTACTGCCATTTGCTGAGCTTCTAGGGGGTCCTCAGTGGGAATTTCAGCAAGACAATGCTTCAATTCACACTGCAAAACATTCAAAATCTTGGTTTAATTCCCATAATATAAGAGTTCTCGACTGGCCAGCATGTAGCCCAGATCTTAACCCTATAGAAAACCTTTGGAGCATCATGTGTCGCAAAGTTTATAGCAACGCTAGACAATACTCTTCTGAAAAGGAACTTAAGACATCTATTGAGAATGCATGGTACGATATCGATCCACAAACTATGCAATATTTAGTTTCTTCCATGCAATCTCGTGTATATGACGTAATACATAAGCATGGATGCGCAACCAGGTTTTAAAAACTGTTTATTTCGATTTTATTTAATTTGTGTCTAAACTTTTGAGACAGCAGTTTATTTTTGTTACCATTTAATTTATTGCAAAATGCACAATTCCACTTTTCTTTGTTATAAATATTGTTTATATGTACAGCACATTAATTTCAAGCAGTGATTTGAAAATTGAATAAATATTTTTCAAAGTATGTAAGAATTTCTTCATTGTCTAAACTTTTGCGTCATAGTGTATATTGAACTTTTTACGAAGTGAAGTTAATTTTGAAGTTAAAACCGATACTAGACGTATAATTGTAGACTACTTTTACATAGAGGCATTACAATATGGATATATATACATGTATTTATTTTTTCTTTCATCATTTAGTGTTGGGCTTTAGTTGAGGTTGGAGTATTTCGGGTTCAGGTCGAAATGTGGAGGATGAGATTTTTTTTGTCGGGCCCAGATAGCGTTTCGGGTAGAGTCCTGTTGGGCAAACTATTCTAATCCAGACTGGTAGTTTGAGTCGGAATCGGCTAAACTGAATCTTTTTTCATAGAGGTTCGGATTGACTTCTACTTTTCGAGTTTGGTTAGCTTTAATTGTTTCTGGCGGATGAATTCGATTCTACCCGATTTCTCAAAGGATTGTCCAAAATATATTTTAAAATGAAAAATTACATTGAGTATCAACAAGTTCATGTACATATATATATATTGATTTTTTTTTTTTTTTTTTTTTTTTTTTACATAAAAAATATAATTGATACTAGAGATATAATTGTACGCTACTTTTCCATTATTCCATTACAATATGGATTTTTTTTTTTTTTTTTTTTCGGAGTGGGATTGAGTTTGGATTGAAGCCTGTCGGTGTTGGGTCGAAGTTTGCCGGATTCGAATCAACTAATATTTTTAAACTGGTTCAGGCTGAATGAATATAGAATTTCCAGGTTCGGGTCGCGTATAACCCAAACCGCGCAGGACTCTATGCTCTCAAAATAATCCGTGAATTAAACTAATTTTTCCCTTTTATCTTTCGCTAAAACATGAAAATTTGCGCTTTAATATAATCATCCCCCTCCCCCCCCCCTATATATATATATAATATAGAAAAGACACCAATTACCTGATATACTCGCACCTAAAGCTGCATGTTCGTCAAATTACATGGCTGTACCAGCAGCTGTGCTGCCTAGTACTTTTTCGTATGAGAAACGGAATTTATAAATCCATTTTATCAAAAAATAAGCAAAAACCACGAACCTAAGCCCAAAACTTCTTAAAATTTTTCGGTCAAAAGGTAGCAATGTCTTAAGAATATTTAATATGAATTTTTATATGAATATTTAATATGAATATTTAATATAAGAATATTAAGCAATGTCTTTGAAGAGAAATCTCTTCAAATCACTGGGATATTCTAGTATTCTCAGGACGGGCTCGGGCATGGAAATTTCGGCGCATGCAGACTAAGAGCATGAGCCAATGCTCTACTAGAGTCCTCCATCGGGTCGAGTCGTCCGCTTTTACCCGCACCCGACCCGACCTTCGGTTCGGGTCGAATTGGCAATATACTTTTGTTGCGTGTCGGATCGACTTTCATTGTTTCGGATTCCAGTTGGGTCTTAACTCTTGCGGGTCCAGTTCTGGTTGACTCGATAATTCAAAAGAATGTCAAAATATTTTTTAGGTTAAAAATCTATATACAATAAAACCTCTATAGTGGACACTCCCGAAAAACAGTGAACACTTTTGCAATTCCTAACACTTAAATATTTGTATATTTTACCTCTTTGAACAGTGGATACTTCCCAATCTACACACATGTAACGTATAGGTTTGCATAAATTATCACAAATACGATGCATGTGTTATTGTGTGTATTAAAAACGAAAAGTTAATAATATTTTTCATATTTTGAAAGAATTGGTTTTAAAGAAATGATAACATATTATCACACTTACCATTTTATTTCTCATGCAGTAATGGAATATATACTCATTCATAGTCTATTCACATGCGTATTGGTTTTCATGTAATAACCCTTATGCGGGACGATAAATGTTCCGCTTTTTCACCATACCCAAGTTACATGAAATTTTTACTAAATTAAAATTTTATTCCTAAAGTCTGAGACGAGAGAATTCAACCACAAGTCAGCCGCAGTAAGTCGTCACAACGGCCGGATGTTACTGAATACCCTATATTTTGTCTAGACCTCGTGTGCATTTCTATTCAATGTTTATTCGATTGACCGCAATCTTTAGGTGCCTATACGAAATAAGTTGAAGAAGAGATGAGACATGTGAAAATCCATCTGCTCACTTCAAACCTTTTTAACTTTATAATAAAAAGTGTTTGGTGCGTATTTTTATAAATGAATGGTCAAAAAAGTGTTTTTTATGCTATTGTTCAGGTTAACATAGTATCAAGCTAAAAACTGTTGTTCGCCGGGCGGGTTATAAAAGCTAAACACCCGTGCATTTCTCGGCATAAAAGCAAATTTAGCATGCCGACCCGGTGTGTCTGCTTTCTTCAAAATTTTGGCTATTTTGCCTTTTTAAATAAAAGGTGGAACATGTTTTTAAATAAAAGTCCAAAAAAATAAAAACAAATATATGCTGTTTTCTCTCGTAATCTCTCTTTTACTAATAAAGGAGGGACGTTAGCAAGGCATTACTCGTGGGGAAAAATTCTCATCCAATACGGCCCCGAATGAATAAAAGATAGTCCCGGTCCAGCCGAATCTACAGAAAAAATGAAAGACCCAGACCTGTCCCTGTAAGAATGAAATTCCTACTCGTCCCAACATCTCAAAAAATAAAATTTTGTCCCAGCCCGACCCGAGTCTTCGGATAAAAATTAAGCTCTCAACAATCTTAATGAACGGAAATTTCACCGAACTTGGGCTTTTGAGACAGGCTGCCTGGGATCGTGGACTCTTCTAATATATCTCACGAATTCGGCTAGAGTCGGCATGGAATCGGATTGCATGCATCCGACCCCGGATTGGAGGTATATTTTTCGTTGCGGCTCGGGTTGACAATCTACTTTTTTGCTGCTGGTCGGATTCGGATTGACCCGATATTTCAAAATAATCTCCAAGGTATTTTTTTTAGGTTACAATAAGATTACATAAAGATACAATAAGATTTGCACGATGGACACTCCCGAAAAGCGGACATATCTATTTAGCGAACACTTTAAATTTCTAACTTACAACTTGATTCCTAACTTTCCTTGTATATTCGTACACTTATAACTTTGATTACTGGGCACCTCCCAATCTACACACCTGTAACATATGTATTATGCATAAACTATCACAAATACGATACATGTACATTTCTGTTTATCAGAAAAGAAATGCTGGTAATATTTTTCATATTACGGGACACGAAAAAAAAATGGTCCTTAAAAAAAGAATAATCTCTAACATTTCTTATATGCATTTTATATCTCATGCAGTAAATTGAATATCCATTCATATTCAAATATATTTTTTTCTTTTTGAAGCATAGTTCTGGTCAAACTTTTTTTTTGAAAATCCTAACAACCCGACTTGCAAAAAACTTAAATATGACCATTAAGAAATTCTAGTGTTCTTACTTTTTATTTTTCCCTTTTTCTCCTTTGGTTTTAGTAAACATAACATGCCTAACATGGTTAGTCTGTGCAAAAAGAAAAGGAAAGTTAACACTTAATCATCCCGTACAAAAGACACTGCGGCAAGTATACCGGAATTGCAGTGCGGCATGTATCCCATTTTGCATGGTACAGACGTTGCACATCAGTTACTTGCCATCGCTAAGGAAAGTGGCGTAACCATACACACAGTTCGCTATGCAAGCACTACACTTAGTTTTGACTTTGAAATCATGCATGCATTTAGTAATTAGCGAATCAGAAGTATTTAAGCATAAAGTGTTTAAAAGTGTGGATAGTGAAATCATTCACTTACGTCAAAATAATGATTGTACAGCTACAAGTAAACATAGAAATGGGATTCACGCTATACACTGGTTAAAATAATCTCATTGCGCACCTATACTGCGCGTTTGACGACCATCTATCGATAATTACAAGAAATACAAGGGATGCGGAATCTATCCCGGATGCGGCGACTCTCCCGGAGTTACTCTATATTAAATTCAGTAATGCGGAAATAATAGGACTCCATCTTAAATAGGGCGCCATCACCACAGCGACCTAGAATCATTAACTGTCATGGGATATCATTGAATTAATTACGTATGATAGGATTTAATAGAATGAAGAAAACTTTAATATCTTTTTACGTTTTGATTCGATTTTCAAAAAATTTGAAATGACTCGACAAAATTGTGCAGCGATTATACGAGTATATATTGAATTTCAAACCATTCGCGGGTAGTTTTTGCGCTGTTATTTGCGGACAAACGTACAGACAGACGGACGGACCAGACGGCGACTATAGGTGCTGCGTATTTATATAGTTACGAACGCACCTTAAAAGAGAAACGTTTCTTGATCTAACAAAAAGCTTTGCGAAAATGTAATTTAACCGTTATGATTTTTTTTTTTTATCTTGTCCGGAAAAACTTATATTTGAGTCTATTTTTTGTTAATTATCCACTAAAAAAATAGTTAAATTTATTTATGTTTCTGTTGAACATAATGTCACTCCTAAGTTACATAACAAAAATTGCTCAAAAAATAATTTTAAATTATACTTACTTTAAAGTGTTTACACTACACAATAACAATTAGTCAACGATATAACGATTTTTATAATGCTTTTAACCACTTCCGTACCAGCATATGTATATGATTACATGTAAAACCAGTTTTTCGGGCATTTAGATTTAAAATATCAAGTAGTAGTTTTCCGAAAAATGAGATGCTTTGATTCATATTAATAAGAAGGGATATAGGAATCGATTTTATATATAATATACAGTAGAACCTCTTTTATCCGAAACTCTTTTAACCGGAATCCATTTTGAAAGCTTTTTTTTTTACTATCATGTGTGCAAAATCCAGTTTAAAAGTTTTTTTTTATATATATACTATCATATTTCTTGTGTGCAAGCGGTCCTTTCCGAACGACGACGAGTACATAAAATATTTACGATACCTTTTCTTAGAGTTCGTTTGAATTTAACTTGAGCTCCCGTAAGCTGCGGAGTGGAACAAAGAAAACAAACAAATTAGCGATTCTGAAGCTTTTGAATGTTTTGCAAAAGGTTTGGCATGGCTGGAGCTGCAGGAAGACTGTGATACTGGTGAGCTAATAATATTTAAAAAAACTCCGTGATAGAGCTTCAAAGCAAAGGCAATCGAAACGGCGACAAACAAAACATTTTTAGGTAGATTTCGTATGAAATACTACCTATTGGGATCGTTCCTATGTTAGAATTTCTGAAAAATTTTTGCAGATCTACACCGATCATGACTCCTAGAACCCAAAACCACCCTCAGTAAAAAACTTTATATCTATCTATCTATCTATATATATATATATATATCACTTTCTTCTGGACACGATAACTTTCGTAATTCTGCACCAATCTCTTCCAAACTGATACATAAAATCAAAGGGCATAAAATCTCGGTCAAGTTAGTTAATGGGCAAAATCGGACCAAGGGGATGGAAATAGGGAGGGGTTTTGTGAAAACCGAAAAAACCCCATAACTTCTTAATTTTTGTACATATCAAATCAGTTTAAAGTTTTTATTACTTCTAAAAATAGGGCCAAAATTTTATGTATCACAGATTTTTGATAAAGTTAAAAATGGGCTCAAGGGGCGCAAAAAATAGGGTTTTTGGGAGAAGAAAATTCATAACTCCGTCAATTCTCAAGATATCAATTCCAATTAATTTTATTATAAATCTCTTCAATATTATCTACAACTTTTATACTCACAAGTTTTTGATAGGACCAATTCGTACCGAAAAAAAAAACGAAAAAAAAAAGAAGGTTGAAGAAGAAAATTTTTCATAACTCCGTCAGTTCACAAGATATAAAATCTCCATGAATTTATCATATATCTTCTTAATATTGTCGTCAACATTTATATAGACAAGTTTTTGATAGGGCCAATTCTTAAAGCAAAAACAAATTAAAAATCCATAGCGGTTGAAGAAAAAAACCATCTTATTAAGGGTGCATTCAAATCCAAACTGTCTATTATCTTACTCATTTTTAAATTCATTTTTGCTCTCAAATACATCCAATTGCTAGATTCTCTTATTCAGAAACTGTATAATGTACAGTAATGATCGATTTTTTGATAGAGGCAGAATGTATTTCAAAAAATTATGTAAAAGTGGGCATTTTGAACAGAATTTCCCGAAGCGATTGTGTTAGAAACGAAAAATATTGCCCTACTGAGAAAATAATGGTTTATTAATCAAGTTTTAATTAATTGAAAGAAAAATAAAAACACAGGTCGCTTATAAATCTTTTCAAAAATCACGTCAGCATGTTTCATATTTTTTTTTATTAAAAATTAATCTGAAAATGTGCCAGAAAATTTTGAGTTGTTGAGTATGGAAAAATATTTTTTTAATATCGCCTTAACATGATTCTGATAAAACCAGCTATTTTATAAAAAAGGAAATATAAACTCGTCAAAAGCAGACAGATAAAACTGTTAAAGTGGATTTATATCTAATAATGACTTAGTTTTTGTTGGTGAAATTAGTATACTTAACTTCGAAATCTACCTCTGCCTGTAGGCCGGGCCGGCAGGGATTTTTTCAAACACTTGTGATAAATGTAAAAGGTACTTAATTTCAAAATTAAAATTCACGTAATTTATTCTTGTTTCTATTTTGCTATTGCTTTATTTTTATTAAGCACTTGTTACCATAATAAGAAATATTGCATATATTTCTCCTTAATCTTAAAATGGAAGCATTCTCGATTATCCGAAAATTTCGATTTTTCGAAAGAGGATCGGTCCCAATTACTTCAGATAATCGAGGTTCTACTGTATATCAATATCTAAATCAATACATATAGAAATAAAACAATAGTGTAATCCGAAAAAAATCCGCGTCAATTAATTCGAATATTCGAATCCCTGTCCGAATCCATTTTGATGAGTCAACCTAGAAAAAGAGAGAGAAAATAAGAAACAAATCAGAACTTAAATAAGAGAGAAATGCGAGAGAAACAACGACAGAAAAACGTGTTATTTGAGAACGACGAGAAATGCGAGAAAAGCGCATTCACATCTGTATGTTGGCGCCATCTCTGATGCGGAGGGAAAATTAATCACTTAGTAACATTTTTCATAATACCCGCTATACACAAACATTATATATTCTTGCTATACCGTTTTTAGTAGCAAAGATAGAATAATGAATGGACATAGATCCATACGTGGATCCACTGGTATAGAAGTGGTTAATAGTTTGCAGAATTAATAATTACTACCATATAAAGATAGAGAAAAAAACGCCAGTCGGAGCACATTGCACGCAGTATCAACAAAAGATGGTATAACCTCCCCGTGATAACAAATCGGAACAAAAACAGACTTCACGGCCTTAAATGCATGTTATCACACGTAAGTAACACATAATAGTTCGCCAAAAGGGCAATAGAAACCTCCAAATGGCAAACAAGATCATGTAACTCTTAAGTTGCACTATGCATTTAAGGGTAATATCTTCTGAATAATACACTATTCCAAAAAGTATTCCATTATCTTCTTACTCAGAACCCAATAGATTTCCGAGATTTATAGAAATATTTTTAAAACAAAGATTTCTTTTGCTGGCATTAATTTTTAAAAACTTTTCAGAGTAGTTTTTACAGTGAATTAATCGGGTTTTCAACACGAAATATCGCTTTTTCGGATACTATCAACAAGTCTCTAGTAAATTTCTTCATGTTCAACAAACATGTTCAATAGACAAATAAGCTAAATTGACAGCGTAAAATGAACAGATTTTGCTAGTCTTGCATGTATAAATTCTGTTACTCAGCTGAAAATGTATACTTGAAAATTGATAGCATTCAAAAAAACAATATTTCATGTTGATACTAATTAGAGAAAATTGGTTAATACACTGTAAAAACAATTCGGAAACGTTTCTGAAAATTATGAGCAGCAAAAGAAACTTTTGCTTTAGAAATGCTTTTTTAAATCTCCGAAATTTATGGCTTTCTGAGGTTTCAGAAGAAAACGGTACGCTTTTCGGAATAGTGGGCAACTGGGAAGAAGTTACATTATACTTTCTTAAACTTTCTCTTAGATCAAAAAAGTTTCTTTTTTGTTACATTATCATCTCTACGGATGGGCAGTTGTGCTTAACTCACAACTCCAATTCAGTCATAGGGGCCAAATATGCCGATCTGGATCATCAAATCTACGTCTGTATATTTTGTAATACTTTCCAATATAGTTGAAAAATAATTGACTTCATCTCGTCTGTTTGGCCGGGCTCTAACTTCCGTAAATGTATTTGAATTGTCACGAAATTGTTATGTTACTGTAATTTAGCATAGCATATTCCCTATTAAAAATTAAGTGTGTGTTTGATTTATAGTTCATTCACAAGGGCACACGGATATATTGTGGTCTTTAGGCGATGTTTGAAATACAAAACAATAAGTTGCTATTCAACGTGCACTTTATTTCGAGATTTTAAACAAAGATAAAAAAAAATTAAAGTCACAAAAATAAAAATTATATTCGACGTTTCGGTTTATCTTTAAAACCATCCTCAGGAGTTAATTTTCTAAAATAGAAATTGGCAAAAAATTATTCACATGTTACTTTATCGAACTCGGATTCAAACTCTGAGCACTTCATTCATGTTATGTATGAGCGTTTATAACTGTAAGAAGTATGTTTTCAGTTGCGTTATGCATTTTGAATAAAATGATTAAGTCCTTCTGACCTCTACCGGGAAAAAAATTAGCTTCCCTATTCCTTGTTTTTAAGAATTTAGCTAATTGTACTTGAAAACAAATAAAGCTAAAATGTGTACAAGCCGAATATGGAAAATTCCCAGTTATCGTCAATACTAAATTTCAATGGGAATTTCAAGAAATTAGTCAGCTATCACCGTTGGCTTCATGACTTATTTTTGTCCCCAGATGTGGCTATATTTGGGCTAGTATAGAGAAGTTTGGTAAGAATTTGACGCTGGTGGATATGACTGTGTAGTTAATTAAGAGCATGAAAGTGTTGAAAGAATGGTTACAACAATGAAAGAAAATTTGTGACAAACGTTTCCTAAAACTTAAAAATGAAACCCTTTTCTGAAGGCATCCCTTATTTTTTAATCTGTTGTTTTGTTTCAAAATGACAGCCACCCTAGAACTTCAAAAAGATATATATCAGCCATTTTTAAAAATTGTCATAATTTTAAGACTCGTCTTGAAACGTTGTCTGATATTCCATATTACCCGACACACCATCTTGAAAAACATAGCCTCTTCAATCGTCAACAAGTTAGCTTAACGGAAAACCGACTAACACAGCAATAAATATAACTGTTCAACTTTATACCGAACTTGATTAACATCAATGACATTTTATAATTAATACGAGTTTTATAAAATTTACCTGCAAAAATTGAGAATAAGATTTTATTTCACCGCGTCACTCCAAGTATCCAAACAGAACTGAGCACAGTGCCTCGTGGGAGTACTAGGAAGTCGTACGCTTGACTGCAAAGCCGTATACGCCAAATATTGAAGTAGTAATACCTGGACTTACGTCAGCAATTCGTTCTAAGAGAGCGACGTAAGTCGAAAATGACGTAAGTCGAGGTATATTTAGATAAGCAAAAAAGGATAAGTAATAAACATTCACCAAAATCTAATGAAGATATTCTGTTACATTTAGGGATTATGTTACATACATTTAACATTTGCAAAAAAAATATGTTTGCAATACAAGAATTTTGAATAAATCAATAGGTTGTTAACTTGTTAACTGGCCCGTTCGAGAATTTGAGGATGTGAAAAAATCTTGCAATGAAGTTTCAACAGACAGTTTTTTCTTATTTCTCTTAGAAGCTATTTTTAACAGCAGAGAGAGACTAAGCTTTTTCCAGCGACTTTTTTTTTATGTTTGTCGCTATCACTTGACTGTCGCTGGAAAGTTTCCCTTCATAGTACCAAAAGTCTTCAAAAAAGTTCAAAGTACGTCTTTAATTAAGGAAATTTCTTTTTCTGGCCAGACGCCGTAAAAGCGGGCTGACGTAAGTCGGGGTACTACTGTATTCCATATTGCTCAATCATTCCATAATACCCGAACTTCTGTATATAAATCGACATTTACACGGACAGTGGTTTTTGGGGTCTGGGGTTAATGATCGGTGAAAATATACCGAAATTTTTCTGAATTACTTTCCGACGGACAGCTGGAATAGGTAGCTCCTTACTTTTTCTAATGCAAGCTACCTAAAATGAAATTTTTCTGTACTATATATAAAGATATCGGAAGGGGTTTTTTTTTTCTTTGTATAACTCTTGTTCTGAAGCGAAAATGCGGTTTTCTTTAAAGTATCACAAATCAACTAAATATTAAAATGCGTTCATTTTTAAAAAATGGGGTTTTTGATTGATAAAATGTATCTGACATCTTAAGGGGGAGATTCTCCAGGAAGACTTTCAAAAAATAAATTCTGTATTTTTGAGCCCTTAAAGTGTATGGAATATGTTTCACCTAATCGTGGCAATGAGTTTTACGGGCCGGTGTCACGGCTGTTATAAGGGATAATCAAAAACTTTAAACGAGTTTTTCTTGCGACATGTTTTTTTCAATCGGTGTAGGTTCTCAGACTTAAACCGTTTGAGCTATCGATATTTTGTAAGTTAATCTAAACTTTTTTAACTGAAGTAAAAACTTTCTAAAAAATAAAATTTTAATTTTGATTTCTTTAAACAGTTTTAAAAATGGAAAATTTGCGCCAAAATTTGACCTCAAACTTCAAACAGCCGCCATTTTTTTTTTTTTTTACTTCTAATTTATCTGATCAATTTGAGGTTTAGCATCCTAAATAATTTAATATATTTTAAGAATACATGTGATTTTTGTTGTTGTTTCAGATGATTATTAAAAGCGTAATCCCTTACACTGACTTACTGTGCACGCCGTAGTGAACTTTGAAGGTGGTTTAGACAGATTAAAATATCATGTCCTTAAGTACATTGACGTCATATCGACGGTGGCAACAATCTAAGCAATTTTTTTTCTGCATATTTAGAATAGGGGGGAAAATGTACTTTGGAATGCAATTTGTTCGAAAACTATCTGTTTACTGCTTTTTAAAATAATTTTCAAGCATATATTTTTTTTAATCTATCACTATTACATGCACCTCGATTACGTAAGATTAGCCCGTTTGCACTTAAAAAATACAGTAAATAGCTCTGATATTCCATAACGAAATTAAGAATCCACTACACTGTGTTAGTTCGTCTTTCAGTTCTTCGATTATGCGCCAGGCCATGGTAAATCGCGTTATTGTAAAATTTTTAAATATATTTTACTAAAAAAAAAAAAAAAAAAAAAAAAAAAAAATGCACATATTGCATTTATAAACTAAACAGTGAAATTAAGTTTCTATTTAATCAATATTTCAGCATTTATATCTTTCTAGTATCTGACGTTTGACCAGAAGATTGGCAGCTAAATACGCTGTTTTATTATTATTATTAAATGAGTAGATTAAGACGCTGGTTTCTTTATACATTTTTTTTTGTCTTTGATATGTATTATCATTCCTTACATTTCTTACCATCAGTTCAGATACACCCTATATGCAGGGCTGCCACAGGCGACTATTTTTCTATTCTATTCGCACCACTACTATTAAACACATCTTGTAGTATATTTCTCTTGCAAATGTTCTCTAACAGTATGTCAATTTTTGTTTTGAGAAAGTGGTGTGAGATAGAATTAAAAAATTGTCGCCTGTGGCAGCCCTGTATATGTGCATTATATGAGGGATTCACAACCATAGTAGACATAGTCCATTTTGGGGAAAAAAAAAAAAAAAGAAAAAAAAGAATCTATTTAGAAGGTGCTTAAAATCTGTTTTATCCACCCCCACAATAAACCAAGTCTGTAAATAGATGACATATATGAGAAAGTGCATGAAAACAAGCCTGGTTCGCTGTAGACAGGGGCGTAGCTACAGATATTTTTTTCGGAGTGGAGAATTCAAAAATTTCCGAACTTGAAACAAATTGCTCTATTTTCCAACTGAAATGATATGTGCAATGTGTGTTTAATGATGATGATACTTAGACTTAAAAAAATTTCTTTCCAGAAAAAAAATAATGAAGCTAAAAACAAATATTATAATTATTGGTTCATTTAATGAAAGTTTTTAACTTCTATTGTGTAGGGGTCATAATCGTACTTCATATGAAAATAACCTCATGATATTTTGAGAAAGGAACTAAGTTTTGGAGGAAATAGATTAGACATTGCTGATGGACAACAGTAGGGAAATTTAGGTCTGGTAGATGTACGATATTTTTGTAGCACAAAGAAACACAATGACAAATTGAGTCTGGCTGCTTTTTGTATTTATTTTGATAATTTAACTAGTTTACTGTTACAGAACTCAGAAAGGTAGACGGCAAAACAACAAAAATTCTTTTTTTTTTTTTTTTTTACTATTTAAAAAAAAAAAAGTGTTTAAAAAATTTAGAATTTTCCAACTATAAGCGCAAATTTTCCAAGTTCACATATATTGGAGGAGCCCCCCCCCCCCCCCCCCTCCCCCAATCACGACGCCTCTGACTGTAGAAGTGTATAAAACAGATTTTATGCATCTTCTAAATAGACAATCTCCATTTTTTTTTCCAATATGGATTTGGTCTAAGGTCTACTATGGTTGTGAACTCCTCATATACAGATAATCCAATCACTTTTGGGCACCTTGTCGTCAAATACTTGTGCCGCCCCTGATTTTAGCTTTGAAATAATCCTACGTTTGATGCTTAGTGAATTCGTAAATTTAGAAGATCTGCATTGCTATAATATATACATATTATAAGAAACAGAAAGTTATGGGAAATAGGAATTGTCAGAAATTGTTTTTCACTAAAGACTGAATCGAAAGAGAATTGGTAATAACGCAAACTTATAAGGGCGTTTTTAATTGAATCACATTCTTTCTAATGTTTTCCTTAATTCTTAAATGAACTATATGTGTGTAGTTGTTTATTTTTCGCTACCAATCACAGTTGTAAAATAATTTCTGAGCAAAAGTGAAGGGATAACACTTGGAGTCATAGTTTTTTCTTCTACTTTTACAGGGTATTATTGTATGACTGCCAGTTCGTACGTTACTTTTTTTTTTTTTTTTTTTTTTTTTTTCAAACTGCTTGATTGCCATCAATTTTTAAAAATAATGACTCGCCTTATTTTCGCATTGTTTTGCTATTAAATAAATGAATATTTGTACTTAGAAAAATGGATGGGCAATCAAGCAACCTGAATTTATGGAAAGTAGCGAACTGGTACTACTGGTATGACAAGTGTCTTAGCTATTTGTTTATAAGAACCAATAGATGGCAGCACTAACTAGTAACGCCCTGAAGATAAATCAAATTTCTTAAAATTTTGACTGTGAAAATCTGTGAAATTTAGACAGAAAAAAAAAGATGCAAACTGAAATACAAATCGAATTTTCTGGAAGATTACTTAAATATCGACCGATATAATTTAAAATATTGTAACGAGACCTAATTTTCGGTTAAGCCCATAAGATTCAGGATCTGATCCAGTGGTGTAGTCGTAAAAAGATCAGAGTATACGATCTATGTAGAGGGTATACACTAGAGAATATATGCTATAGCTTTTTGAGAAACAGAGGGTATACGGTGTTCCTTAAATTCCAGAAGGTATACGGCATATACCATCCACTACATCCCTGATTTGATCCCCGGAATTTTGGAGGCACCCATAATGACATTTTACTCATTCTTAATATAATATGCTTTGTTTTAAGGTATTGTGTCACTCAATAGACCGTTTTTGTAAAACAGACTCTGTATAGGGCAGGGTTGGCCGAACTTGGCACTTAAGCAGTGGCGCAGCGAGGGGGGAACCCCCCCCCCCCCCCCCCCAGAGCCAAGACAAAAATACAGAAATTTCCCTTTTTTATGAATCAAATAATTTAAAACAAAACTAAAGTTAGAATTATATTTATTTTGTTCGAAATTCGACGCTTTATCGAATCAAATTCTGCTCAAAAGTTTGATTCGTTTAAACGGCGGTAATGTATTTTATTTTTAAAATGGGGAAAACACATGGTAACAGGCTTTTAACGAAAACAAGGTCACTCATATCGAGGACAGCATTCCTTCGCGCTATTGGAAATCAGCCGTAGGCTAAAAGGAATGGTCATTTCCAGTCCCTGTGAATGCCGCCCTGGGTTCTTCAAAACTGCAACATTGGGAGTCTTGATTAATTGCATCTGTTTCTTGCTGTTTTTTTGGAAACGTGACTGGACCGTTGAATTCCAGGAAAAACAAAAAATGCATGCTTTGAAGAGTAGACTGCACACATGTTCTGTTATCAGTTGTCGTTGTGCTAAGGTATTAGTTTGATATTAAACCCTCTTCAGAGAAGAAAATTATGAAAAAGATGGTAAGAAAACATTTTTTTAAGTCTTTGACTTCCTCCAAGCTTTCATTAATTCAGATATGTTCGGAAAGTATATAATTCTTTTATATTTATGTTTCTGGAAAGATATAAACGCGCATGCTTTACAAGGGCACCTATATGGGGGGGGGGTTTGACTCCCCCCCCCCTAGATTTTTTATAATTCAGTTGCAAGATATGAAAATTTTAACTTTATCTTGTAAAGACAAAGCAGAATAAAACCTGCATCGACAAGATCAGAACGTACCAGAACAATTTTGTGTTTTAGATGGGTTTCCGTCTTAGCAGGTATAACTGTTGGGAATTTATTTTGTCATACCATGATTTTTTTTTCCTTTTAAAGCTGGATTCTGTTTTAGACAGGTTTTGTTTTCATGAGTTTTTAATTAGTGCTTTCGAATAGGCTACTTCTTACAAAAAGAAAAAACACAAGATAGGAAACAAATTCCATTTTAGACAATTTTTATCTTAGCAGGTGTTACTGTGTGGGGTTTTTTCCTACAAGACAATAACAGTTTTTCTGCATAAGCTAGGATTTCGTTGTAGACAGGATCCATTTTCATAAGTAAAACTGATTCTGCGTAAACAAAACGCTGAGAAATTAGAGACAGATTTAACAATAATCGGTCATCAATCCGAAAATTCAAACATAAAAATTTTCACAGAAGAATAGCGCAAATTCTGACATGGTCGCCGAAAAAAATCCATTTCGTCAGTAGTTTCCAGAAAAAATCACCAATTTCGTCAAAGGATCGCGGAAAAGGTATAGGAATTTTGTCAAAAGATTGCGAAAAAAAGCAAATTTCGTCAAAGGATTGAAGAAAAAAAAACGAATTTCATTCAATAATCACGGGAAAAATACAAAATTAGTCAAAGAATCGCAAATTTCGTCAAAGGATCACAAAAGACGCGAATTTCGTTCAACAATCGCGGAAAAAACGAGAATTTAGTTAAAGAATAGCAGGAAAATGCAAATTTCGTCAAAGAATCATGGGAAAAAACGCAAATTTCGTCACAGAATGATGGAGAAAAAAACACATTTCGTCAACGAATCGCGAAAAAATACAAATTTCTTCATAGGTTCGCAATAAAAAACTCAAATCTCGTCAAAAGATCACGGAAAAACGCAAATTTCGAGAAAAAAGTCGCAAAAAACGCAAATTTCGTTCAACAATCAAAAGGAAAACGCGAATTTCGTCAAAGAATCGCGGAAAAAAACGCAAATTTCGTTCAAGGATCACGGAAAAACCTGAATTTCGTCAAAGAATCGTGGAAAAAATGCAAATTTAATCAAAGGATCGCGAAAAAATGCAAATTTCGTCAAAAGATCGCGAAAAAACGTAAAGTGCCTTAAATATATACTAACATGTATGGTAGCTTTGGAGGAAGTTGAGATTTTTCTCAGCCCCCCCCCCCCCTAAAATTAATCATATGGGCACTCTTGATGCTTTACAGTTCAGGTATATTGTCCTTTTGTTAATGCTGTTCTCAAATCCAAAGGGACTTTCAGACACTTTTTTTCATTAATTCTTATTCAGAAGCGCATGAAATAGGTAGGTTTTGTCATTCAAAAACTATGTAACTGAAAGACGTTTTCCATTCTTTCATAAACGCAAAAGATCTTTCAGAAGATATTGTCACAGTGGATGTTTTGTACCGAATTTATGACATGATTGCGAATAGCGACAAAAAGAAGAAAAAACCGGTCGTAACGCGATCAAAATCTCTTATAACTCAATAACTAATTCACTGGTGCAGTGAAGAGGGGGGGGGGGGGATTCAGGGTAGAGGTCTGCACGGGCCGGAATTTCCAGGCCCGGGGCCGGCCCGGCCCGAACGAAAGCTATCTTGGCCCGACCCGGCCCGGTGTAAAATTGGAAGTTCGGCCCGAGCCCGGCCCGGCCCGTTTGCATTTTTACAGTTCTCGGCCCGGCCCGGCCCGGCCCGGCCCGACACAATTTCTACAAAAAAAAAAAAAAAAAATCTGTTTTTTCTCAACATACAATTAAGATTCTTTTAATGAATACTACATGCATATTTATGGGAACATTTTACAGTATATTTTACATTACTATGATGTTCGCAAAACAGAAAACACACAATAGTAAACATTAACGATTACTTACAGTGTTTTAGTCATCGTGTCTACAGACATTTCAAAATGGAAATAATTATTCATTAAAAGATTAATGTAGTTCATAATAAAGGATTAAAAACATAATAACTTTTGAAGCTGTATAATAAAAGTAGATTTGTGAAAATATTTCTCTCATTTTTAAGGCTTTTCTCAAATCCAAAGGAGCTACATTTCGACACATTTATGAATCTTTTCGGAAACGCGTAAGATTGGCAGGTATTCATATTCAGAAGCTATGTAAATGTCGTTTTTTTTTTTTTATAGATAAAAGCATTATATCTTTCTGAAAATACTGTCAAAGTTAGCGTTTTGAATCGAATTTCCGGAAGCAATAGCACAGAAAGGAGAAAAACGTACAGTCACGTGACAGGAATCTCTGTTATCTCTCACTCTCAGAAATAAAACTCTCCCTTTTGACGATTCAGAAATCCTCGAGCTGTATTTCGTCGTTTTTGACGATCATTTCCTATTAACATCACGTGACTTGTAACGAAACGTAAACCCTCAAATATTTGACGAAATTTTTGCCTCAATCTCGGTCAGACTCAATGCATTTTAAGGAAACATTTCCTCAAATCCTCCTCAAATCCTACGATTATTTCCTATACGATCCTCAAATCCTACGATTATTTCCTATACGATCCTCAAATCCTACAGATATTTGCTTGTTTGTGTTAGTCCTGTAATAATTTATTTTAAAACAGCACTTAGTGCTTTTCAGAAAATACTGAAATATAGGTAGTTATTGTTTCTTCATTAGTTATTTTTTTAGCTGTTAGAATTTTTAGGAATGCTTATTAATATTATTATTATTTTATTTATATGTTGTCGTTCGTTATGTCTTAATTCGAAAAGAATAAATTTCCTGTGTTTTTCAAAACCATTCAATAAGAAAATTAGGTCAATAAAATTTCAAACTTCTAGAATATCTTTTTTTAGAAGTACATTATGTTTTCAATCAAATTAAAAATAAACATAATTGATCCCTCTCCTCTTTATAAACAAAACAGTAAAGTGTTAAAATCTTATCTTCCTACTCAAAGTGATAAAATCTCAAGCAATATGCACTTCACAATTCATTATTTGTGAGCAACAAATTAACCAGACCATATTCTAATCATCCATTGATCAAAGAAAATTTCAGTTGTAAATTATTTAATCAAGCCATATTATAATTATTCATTGATACGAGAAAACCATAAAAATAAATTAGCTTTCCTTAAAACTTTCAGAAAATATAGCACCCCGATAAAATTGCAATCTACGTTATAAAAATAAAATACGAAGTAGAATTCATTATATCAGGCTAAAAGCAGACACTTTCAACTCCCCAGCAGCCAGGTTGGCAGAACACCGACCTCCCATACGAAAGGTCGTGAGTTCGAATCAAGCCGGGGAAAGAGAGAGGTGGTTATTTTTTCTTTCCCCGTGTCAAATATTGGAGCTTCCAAACTGATTGAGAGATGGCGCCACCAGCCCTCTTTTGACGAAACTATTGACGAAATTTATATCGTCAAGCAAGTGAAGAAACTAATTTCATCAATTTGACGAAATGTTCGCTCGGAGCATTTTCCAGGAAACTATTTCATCAAAAACAAAGAAAATTTCGTGAAATCTGAGTATTCATTTCTGAGAGTGTGTAAGAAATTTATCAAATATGGAAAAAGCTATTCGTTTCCAAATGCCTTCAATAGGCAGGTCTGTCAATTTTATTCCTTTATTTTATGGTTAAAAATTTTGTCAGAAAATGTGTCTGAAAGCTTCGCATTGTTGAGCAATGAATATGAGAACCACCTTAAGGTATATTTCCAAAGATACTGTTAAGCGAAGTTCATTATCACTATCAATACTACAAAACACAATGACTGTTCTACACATCCTGAGATCGATTAAGACCAGTTCCGTCCCGGCACGAGCCTGCTGAAAAAAAAATTAAACTCGGAATCGGACATCTTGTAACTGTACGATGCCGATCTCTACGATGGACATGTTAAATTTCTGTTTTGATGTTGTTAAACTCGCATCGGCTTGTGACGCACATTTATACTTCTCGAGAAAATCATATTCATTGAAAATGGCTCATATTTTATCTGCTTCGCTTAAATTGTTATATCGGGCCGATAGGCCCGATTAATTTTTTTGCAGGCCCGGCCCGTTGAAAAAAATTTCCTAATTCTGCCGGCCCGGCCCGTTTGAAAATTTGCCTTCATTCCGCCGGCTCGGGCCCGTGCAGACCTCTAATTCAGGGTTGAAACCTCTCCCAGAGCTACAAAAATTACTATAATTGTTGCTTATATGAATCACTAGTTAATTCATATAAGCGGCAGTCAAAATTAATATTAACATTTTTTGACTTATTTGGAATCTGTGACTTCGCTGAATGAAATTAAATTCATCAGTGATCCAATTAAACGGCGAATATTGTAATTAAAACTGTGAAAGCGTAAATTACATGCATTGGTTAAGTGAGAGCTAGTCATTTGTTTTGAAAAAGGTCAGTGATCACATTTTCGAGATGTCTTATGCTAAGAGAATGGTCATTTCCAGCCATATAGACGCTTTGAGTTTAAGTATTGTGCAGTGTACAGTTTTTTAATTGCATTTCTGTCTTTGCTCCATTAGAAACGACAATGGGCCATCGACTTCCAGACAAAAACATAAAACATATACGCTTTATAGGTCTCTTTCAGTTTCAAACTTCTTGTTAGAAGTCCGTAAAGGCCGAAGTTTCAGCACCCGAGCGCGAAACGATCCGTAGAAAAGAATTTCGACCCGGTATAAAAAGCGAAAATTTTGGCCCGAGCCCGGTCCGGCCCATTTTTCCTTTTTTTCCACAAAAAAAATTATTGGCAAGGTATAAAATCTAAAATTTCGGCCTGGCTCATACAAAAACTTAATAAGCCCTACCCTGCCCAACTGAATTTCTACAAAATAGAGATTTTTATGCCATTACGGTTAAAAATTGTTTTGTAAGAGGAGTTCTGACAAAAAAAATACTTATTTTAGCTTTTCTCATGTTTGTATTCTCCATTTTTAAAAAAAAATGACTTTGGCTGCGATATTTATTTTATCTTGAAATTCACAGCAAATTTTCTGAAAGATTACAGCAGAGGGGGGAAATTCCCTCTGGCATTAACTATGTGTTTTTTCCGCGGCCCTTTCACGAAATTCGTGTTTTTTCCACGTTCCTTTGACGAAATTTGAGGGGTTTTTTTCGCGATCATTTCATGAAATTTGCACTTTTTTTCTGCGATCCATTGACGGAGTTTGCTTTTTTTCGCGGTCTTTTGACGAAATTTGCGTTTTTTCCTCGATCTATTGACGAAATTTGCATTGTTACGCCATCTTTAGACGAAATTTACGTTTTCCGCAGTCCTTTGACGAAATTTGCGTATTCGGGATCTTTTGGTGGAATTTGTGTTTCTCGTCATTCTTTTGACGAAATTTGCGTTTTTTCACGATCTTTAGATGAAATTAGTGTTTTTTCGCGATCATTTGGCGAAATTTTTCTTTTTTTCCCGATCCTTTGACGAAATTCGCGTTTTCTCCATGGTACTTTGGTGACCTTTTTCTGCGAACGAATGACGAAATTGATTTTTTACAGTGACCATTTGTCAAAATCCACTATATTTTTATGTCCGAGTTTTCGGAATGATGACCCCTTTTAATTTTTCTGAAAATTCAGAATCACCCCTGGCTATGTCGTAAAATTTTCTAAGACGGAATCGCATAGGAGAGCAGAAATGTTCATTATAGACAAGTTCCTATCTTAGCAGGTACACCGTCTGTTGTAAATGTATTATATTCTTTTCACACATATTATTATATTTATTTTGTATGGATCATCACATTTTTTCCATTTAAGACAGGATTTCGTCACATGCTGGTTCTTTTTCAAACATTATATTTATTTTTATTGCCTAGAAATTGTTATCGTCTATAACATTTATTGCCTAGAAAATGACAATTCTTTAAAAATAATAAATTGAAAATTTTAATTGTAGAACAATGGAAATTTAAAAAACAATTGCAAGACTTACCCTATACTACGTATCATGGGTAAGTAAAATATATGCAAGTTTTGAAAAAGTTGTTGGTCTGGGCGAAATTTTACTAATTTTTGCGCGCATATATAATAATGCCAGCTATATTCTAAAATTCAGCACTGTTTGGACACGGATGATGATAAACTTCACCAATTCTTGAGATATTGTTACATCTGACACAATGCAAGGTATGTCTATTGAAAATTTTGCTAAAATTGTTTAATTAATTTTTAAGTTAAGAACAAGAATTCAGGATTATCTTGGAGTGAAATCCCATGTGTATTTTTGACTGAACAGTGGGTTCTTGATTTTCCGTACAAAAACTGTTTGCTCTTCCATTTCTTAAAGTTTTCCTCATCAGTTTTTAAACGCTTTATATAAATCTAACATAGTAGTAGTATAGTTATTTCATTGGTGTATTTTATGTTTTGCAACTGTAATATTGTAAACGCTGTTTGAATGAATCACAACCAACGTAACAAGTGATTCTACTAACCGAGAAAAAAAGCATCATGATTTCATTCATTAACTAGACTGATTCAAATAACTGCCGATCACCATTATCAACATCTCAAAACCCCCCCTAGAGCGGATTTCTGGCTGCGCCACTGACTTAAGAAAACTTCCCTGGTACGCGAAAAAAATTTATAGAATGTATCCAGTTTATGGAGAACAATCTATTTTATGTTTTATTACAAAAGGTATAGTTCTGTGTAACAGGTATGTTAATGTACTTTAAAATAATCCGTTACTTTTGAATGAATTAAGTATTATAAATTTCAGTGAAAACGCCCTATAGCATCATTTTCTCGCCAAACCATTCAACATATAGTGTTTACCAAATCATTTTGCTTCTCTATCAAATTTCAAGGGTTTATTTTTTAAAATTGAATTTTAAGAGATAGTTTGCATAGTAATATGCCTAATTGAAGCGTTTCTACTTTAGATTAGGTTTTATTTTGTTTTAGGTTATTTTAGGTTTTATTTTTGAAAAATGAATTTTACCTGTTAGTGTAAATAATTATGTATCTATTAAACCTGAAGAACTAAAAATAATCTGATTCGGAAGTATACAATAAAAGAAAGTGTAAAAATATTTAAGTAAAAATTCTATAAAAATTTTGTCTTAGTTAAAATGTTTCTGGCACATTGGTACATAATAAAATTAAATTTTTTGGCATGCATATTCAAAAAGGTTCGCCATCCCTGGTACAGGGTAATTATGCAATAATGTGTGTACTAGAAGAGATATGATCAGGCTCTTTTTTTAATGGGAGTATGCAGTAGAAAATTCTTTAATATTTTAAAATTGTTTCTCATTTAAAAATCTCTTTTAACATAGAAGTAACTTTTAATTATAAACACTGCCCCATCGACGTTTCAGGATTTTCATGTCCTAAAAAGCTGTTTAAAATAGAAAATTTGTTATTTATACCCAACTACTGACAGAAAGCTACAAAGTTTCAATTCTTATTCTGTTAAAATATCACTGAACAACATCAGAAAGACATGATTTCTGTTTTTGAGAAATTCTGAAAGAGTATTTCAAACTGAAGGAGACTATAGAAAAGGTTACAAGGGATGTACCACGCCGCCTTTACGATACAAAGACTGACAGTGCTAATGCTTCAGAATAAGATAAATATTTCTCTTTATATCCCACTTATAACAATTCAATTCTCTTTCAAATTGATTTTTAGTGGACTGTAACAAACTTTAACCCCTTTGGGACGAACGTCATGTATATGTGACGCATAAGGTGGTCTTTAAGGTAACCAGATTCTCCAAGTAGTGTAGCAACCCAGTCAGAATCTCTTTGCCAGGGCCGTCCTTAAGCCAATTGGACTATTTACTTTCAATTTGGCCCCCCACGCTAGAATGTAATCTGCTCTTGATTTGCAAACTACACATCAACACATTGCAATGGACTATGTTGGTATATAATATTATATGTATAAAACTATGTTTTACAAAAAACAGCAATGGTTATTGTAAAAAAAAAAAATTACACAACCCAAATGTAATTTGATACTTTCTAAAGTATATTGTATCTTAAGCTAATAAGAATTATTAAAATTGCATAAACCTCACAGATTTCATAAATGTTTCTTTACGCATAGGTGGAACTAAAGCGTCAGAATTGGAGTGTCTCATCAGATTGGTGCATCACTAGAAAGTGTATTGCATATTTGCAGATATCAGTTGGCTGGCACCTTTCAATACATATGGTAAAATGCATTTCCTTTGACTGCATTTTAGCAGCATTGAACCATTTAGGAAGCATCTGCTTGAAGTAGGGAATGCCTTAGAGAGAGAGAGAGAGAGGGGGGGGGGGGAGAGGATTTTTTTAAAACTCTGTAGAGTTCAGTTGCCAGGTATCCCGACTTACAGGGGCTCCAAGTCCTGTCCCGCATAACCACTGCACAGAACGTCAAAAGTTCAGATTTTCATGATGTGCAAATTCTTTTAAATTTCTTTTTAATAACAAGCTATTCGTTAGCCTGCATTGAGTGGAGCTTGATACAGTAAAACCTGTGAAGATAGAACTTATGGAAAAATTTTATTCTTTCCAATGAAATACCTCCCAAATCTGCAAGCCTACATGAAAACTTGTCTAAAATGGAATTTCTGGTAGTTCCCAGTGATTTATTTTTTTCACAAGATTTACTGTACTTTGTTCAGTAAACTCTGATAAACAGAATCTGTTTATAATGGAATTCTGTTTTATAAGTAAAAATTTCATTGTTCCTATGATAGGACTATTATACAATACTGCTAAATTGAAATAGCAATTTTGCATATAAGATTGTTGTTTATTTACTACAATAAAACCTGCTAAGATGAAATCAAAAGGGACATAAGAAAATTTTCATTTTAAATACGCTTTTGCCTTGGCAGGTATAGTTGTATGGAATCCTAAAGTAGGGAAAATGAAATTTTTATAGAATTCCGTTATAGACAGGTTCCATTTTAATACAGTTTACTGTATTTTCATGTCCCACTTTTTTGTGACACTGGACCTGGCAACACCACTGTAGATTGTTCCTAACTGGTTGTACAGTCATGGAAAAAAAAAAGTAAACACCCCCCTACTAGCTCTTCAACAAATTATCGTACACGGAAGTTACTAGTACTTAATGATTTGAAATAAAGTCTACTTTTAAATTATGTATATAAAATTTGCTTAGGTGGTCATCTACATATTAAAACGGACCCAAACCTCATTTTTTTCAATGGCAATACCCAATTTTAACGAGATATTTCAAATCTTCGGTTCAAACTATGCCTAGACACTGAATTTCAAGTCATTTGAATGATAAGTTTTTGAATTATAAGCATTCAAAATTTAGTGCTTCCAATATTAAATTTACATTTTCATATTTTTATTTATATCTCCTGAAATTATGCTCATAATGTGCTAATTTTTTGTGTAGCAATAAAACTAATATGCCCAAACATAAATACGCTGAATTTGCAATTTTATAATTTTATGATATGAATTATGAAATTATTATTCGAAAAAAATTATGAATTGCAACCTACAATTTTTTTGATGGATTTTATTGGCATTTATGAAGTCCTGCTTTATGAAAATCCAAAATTTCACATTTTTCTTCCAAATAGTTTTCAAATTATGCTTTAAAAATGACAAAATGATGGTTTAAAGGGCCGTCTATGATAGAAGTGAGTAGATATTTTGAAATTTCTTCTGCTGCCTTGTTATCTAGCAGGCTTCATTGACTGCTTAAAGTGCCTTGATCAAGAAGGGGGCTCTCTCGGTTAGCAATAGAGTACCCAACTTCAATTTGGATACAGCCCTTAAAATACGCTAGTTTTAAAATAATTAATTTCTCAGAAACTTATAGTACGAATTGCATAAAAATTTGTTTTTAGGCTAATTGATGAGTGTAGAGTTTATTTATGCTGTCAGAATTCGGTATTGCCATTGAAAAAAATATAGTTATGGTTTGTTTTAATATGTAGATGGCCACTTAAGCAAATTTTATATACATCATTTAAAAGTAGACTTTACTTCCAATTGTTCAGTACCAGTAACTTTCTTCTACGATAATTTGTTGCAGAGTTAGTAGGGGGTGTTTACTTTTTTTTCCACGACTGTACATTAAGTTTTGAAGACTAATAATAGTATCGGTATGGCTGAGTCATTGTGACTGACAGCAAAGATGCTTTTATCTATTTATAAGTACTATTAAGATATTTTTAAGTCGCTACTGGATTTTTTTTTCTGTTATTACAAGAAAATTTCATGAGTACAAAGTCATATAACTGAGACTTTCATGAGTGCAAAAGTTCATTTAGAGATTTAAGTCTATTTTGGAAAAATAATCTAATAGCATAAAACATTCTGTGTCTGGTTGAAACTGCATAATTGAACGTTTAAATTATTCAGTTGTTTGTGTTTATTTATCTTTGTGAATTTCTGAATTTTCTGGAATATTCATAAAATTAATATAGTGTGATGTTTATAAATGACTGTTTCTTCAACTATCTATCCCACAAACCCAAAATATTTAATAGTAAGAATACCTCATAATTGAAAACTTAGTGTTGATGATTTGTATGTAAAGTTTGCTTCATTTTTGCAAGATCATCTATAAAAACTCCAGTATAAAGGAATGTGCAGTCATTATTTAAAAAGAGAATCTAAAATGAACTTACCCATATAATGGGTCAAGATGTTGTACAGTATGCATAGACCATCTCTATATTGTGAATTAAGACTGGTAAGTATTTAGCAGTAATTTATGATTGAACTTATTGATGGATTTACCACATGGCAAATGAAACAAAATACAGAGCCTCCAAATTAAATGGAAAAAAAAATTATAATGCATAGGCATGAGTTTAAAATTTAATTTGGAATATCAGTAATTTCTTTACATGAAACATTATAGGTGTTATATAACCCATAGCTCATCCACATAGTCGTGAGTTCCCTGTCTAACCATTCATAATGTTGGATATTTTTCTGTTTATAAATGTAAATACAAGCCTCCAAATTAACTGAATTAAAAAAATATATATAGATATATATAATGCATAAGCATGTGGTTAAAATTTAATTTGGAATATCAATTTCTTTACATGAAAAATTATTGGTGTTAAATAACCTGTTGTTCATCTCCATATTTGTGTGATCTCCTGCCAAATTGCTAATAATTTTGGACATCTTCCTCTGTATACAAACTTAATACAAGCTCAAACATATTCAGAAACACCTGCACTCTTTGCATACCTTTATTAACATCTCATTTATATTTAATTTTGCCATCATCAAAATCTTCAACTCCATTTTAAGTCTTGATGGATTAAATAATAATAAATGTATATTTAATGAACTTACAAGACAAGTTTCATATTTTCTAATGTGAAAGAGGTGATGAGAGTAATGTAACATGTTCTTTTAACACAACAGATTTTTAATCTCGCTCAACACCTTTTTATTTGAAAAAATTATTTTTAGATATAAATCTTAAATTATACAAATGCTCACAATAGTCCAAATATTACTTTAGTTTTAGCTCTAGCAAATATGTATAAATATATCATCAAATTTTTAAAGATGGGAAGTAGAACAGGCAAAAATTTTTACAACATGAACTTGATGAATCAACATGAACATTAAAAATAAATTTTGAATACATTTATTTCTAATGTTTCTAAATGTTTGTCACATTAGAAATAAATGTGGAAAATATCAGTGGACATAGATATAATAATTGTGATAATGGAAAGAGGTACACTTTAGGAGTGCAGCATGAATATATCTTACTTCTACATAAGAAATGTGCATGTGCAATTACGTTCTTTCAAATGCTGTGATGTATTTAAAACTTTTTTTTTTTTGGCATTATCTACTAACAGGTGAAGGGAGATTAGAGAACATGTGACATTTCTCTTAAACACAATGGGAATGCTGATTGGAAAGTGTGAAAATAGCAGGAGTTTAAACTTTTTCTTCTGGAAATTCTTTTAGAATTTTGTCAAAGCAAGACCTTCTAATAATAAAAGGCAACAGTAATTACTCGTTTTTCATTTATAGTTTTTGAATGTTAAGCAATTTTTACAAGTCTGAAAAAGGAAATTTATTTTCAACACTGTACTAAAATTCTGATATTTTTCTAAATAAAAACAAATTAATATTTTTAATAAATCTTTTCAGAGCCACTCGAACAAGTGTTATTGAAAACATGCAACTTTTCAGAGATGTTTACATGTATGCAATTTTATATTAAGATATAGCTTACACATATTTAGCTTATAACTTGCATGAATTTTTTAAAGTACATTTCAATTGATTTCTATTCTATCACAAAGGTACAGTCTATAACCGACATCATTATACTTTTACTAGCTAATCTGCCCAGTGTTGCCCGAGAATATAATAATACAGTAAAAGATCTTTATAATTCAATTCTCCATACATAATGCACAACCTCTCAGATGTAAACAATGAATTTTACAGTTAAGAAGCACCTGGATTCCCACATTGTACAAAATTGTGATTTTCTAAAGGACTGAATTTGAGGCATTAGTTAGAGTAAATCTCCTTAATTCAGAACTTTTTAATGAAACAATTGCTATTCCTACAATAAATTTTTAAATGAGTAATGTTATGAATTATTTAGCACAGACATATTTGGACCATATTTGTGAAATGATCTATATTAGGCAAATATTTATAATCTGTATAATTCCTGGTAACAAGAAATGCAATATAAAGATATTCTAATGATTTTGATATGTTTGCAAAATAAATTGAATGTTATATGAAGGGTGATCCCTATAACGCACAAGCTTGTGTTTTTAGGTCTGCATTATAAAGATCTTCTACTATATTCTTAAATAAACCTTAAATTTGTAAGATTTTGTGTCTGCTGCACATGCACTGAAATTATGTGATAGCAGGCAAAGCATGCTATAGTCTTTGTCATCATGATATATCATGTGGACTAACTAGGATATTTAATCAAAAGTAGTCTGCTCCCCATTTAGACATCTAACAATTTCAAACATTTCTTTATATAGGTACATCCGTTGTCATAAAATTTATTTTCCCTTTTAAAAATAGATTTTTTAATAAAAGAAGCTATTTATGGATTTTTATAATTCGATTTATGGATTCAGCATTACATTTTGTGCATAGATGTGTTAAATTCAACTCAATAAATGCAGTAATAAAAAAAATTATATAGAGTGGCGAAATTGCCTCTAGTCTGCTTAGCCATCTGTTGTTTTGAATTAATTTTCAATTCCACTGGAAGAACGCATCTCATTATCTGCAAAAATGTTACACATGTGGTCTTCTGTCATCGACTAAATTAGGTATTTGGATTTGTTGATAAAAATTTTTCATAAATGTGTTAATTTCAACCTGATAAAAGCAATATTAAAATATATATAATATCCCTTAAAAACTCCTAGTGTACTTTTTGAAATGTAGTAACACAGCAAATCCTGATTAAAATCTATCCCTTTTTCCTTCTGCAAACTGCTAGCCTCGAACAGTGTCCAATTCTAGCCAGCTTGTGGTTTTGAAGAAAGAAATATTTTTTTAACTGGGCTGCTTGATGAGAGTGAGTTGTGATTGTTAATTAATTATTCAATAATTAGAATTTTAAAAATCTGAGGCACAGGTACATTCATTCAGAGAGGCCTTGGATTATCTTCACAAAAATTTTGAGCTTCGTACATGCCGTAGATTTTGCTAACCATCACACACACACACACACACACACACATAGCAATTTGTTCTTTTATTAGTATAGATAATTCTAGAGACTTTGCTACATATTGAGTTTCAGTCCAATGGTGGAGAGATGCTTATTTTTGAATTCTACTATTTCTGAATATCTGCAGAATTCTGGAATTATTTAAGGTAAAGATCACTATTAGAAAGTAATGGTTCCCAAAAATAAGAAACCTCTACCTACTTTGACATGGGGTTAGCTAAAAATTATTTGCAGTTGGATCCCGCATGTAAGGTCAGTGCTGCTCTTTGTAAATACAAGTTAAAATTCCATGTAATAAACCTGCACAGTATTTTTTCTGCATATAACTGAGACCTATATTTTAATATATAAGTTTCAAAATATTAGAGGTTCATCATATAACTTAGACTGCAGAAATTTGAAGTTTGGTGAAAACAAAGAATACTCAATAATCACAATATTTAAAAATATACAAATATATTTATTTAAAATTCAAAATATTTGTACAATGTATGGTAAAAAAGGTTTATACATCCCTGATAATATTTTGATATTAAATAATAAAATAAATATTTAAACTTAACATAAATAACAGTACCGGGATTTATGTTATCACTGGACACACAAGTAGATGGGGAGGGGAAGCACAGAGGCCAAGACATCTCAATGAAAGATGACCTTAAAAAACAACACATTTAGTTAAAAGAAAACACATATTAATGATGACAAAATGCTTTATTAAGAGAGCTGACCTCCACTGCTCTCAAAAATTATGGCTGGAATTGTGGCCGGAACTAGATCATACTAGATAATACCATATGTACACCTTCCTTGTTTTATTTGATGGAATAATTCCACTTTATAGGTATAAATTCACTATCTCACACTTCAAGAAGGGGTAAGGATTTACAAAGTGTGACTTGGGGGGGGGGGGTGAATTCATGTTGTGATATCACATTAAAGAAATGAAAATAGGTAAGCACTATTTGCAATCAGACATATACAGGCAAAGTTCTTTAATCCGCACAAGTTGGGACCAAAGGTTGTGCAGATTAGGGAATATTGCGGATTATGGAGTATATGTCTTTTTCTTATTTCTGGACACTATTTTAAATATGATATATAATAAATAATTTAATATGCTATCTCAAAAATTGCATTTTTCAAATTCTTGTATTAAAAAATTGATTGTATTCACTTTTATATTTAAATTTTTCTGATATTTCTTTTAAAAAATCATTTTTGGATCAAGAATTTGTAAATTTGTTTAATTGTTTACATTCATTAAGCAATGCGAATTATAGGAAATTGCGGATTACGGGAGTGCGGATTATAGATCCTTGACTGTATATATATTTTAACAAGGAAATAGTAGGTACATTTTCCTTTTACTCTTAAATTGCAACAGTTTGAAGCACAAGCATGCAAGAATTGATTTTACAGTATTTATATCAACTGGTAATTAATTATATAACTTTTTCATATAACTTCAGATACAATTTGCTTTAAATCAATAATTGCAAAAAATGTGATGCTACACCAGGGGAGGAAGGAGAAAATCACTTGAGTTTGATAACAATGTAAACAAAGGGAAAGATAAAAAAAAAAAAAAAAAAATTGATGTAATTAGTAGACGATATCTTATGGAATCATAAACATATGTTACCTATAATTTGTTACATTTAACAATTAAAACAATAAGTCTCACTGGTAAATGAATAAATGATGCCTGTTTTATCCATTCATGTATACAATAGTGTCTTGATTATAAAAGATATTTTATCCTTTCTCAAATATTTAAAACAGTACAAATAATCCTTTTTACAATATGGGCTCTAGTCTCAGAGTTGACAAATTTATCTTTTAACTTATTCCAATCTCTTTCATCAACATTATCAGGTACCTGAAAATAATTAAGATTTTTTTTTATAGATATTTTGTAGCATCAGAATAATGTAAAACAAATCAGTTGCTTTAAAGAGATTTATCAATGACAACTAAATGATAAGGGAAAACTAATGAAAAGCATAAATTAAAAGATAGCTTGCTCCAAAACAGCATGAAGTTATGAATGGGCTTTTTCAAAATAACAAAAATATTAAAAATAAAACATTAATATTAAGATAGAAATAAAAGTATTTTTAGAGTAGAATGAACAAATTGAGAAGAGATAATAAATAAGGACTTTGTTGTACACTCAAGTGTGAAAGCAAAACAATAAGTTGCTATCCAATGCACACTTTATTTCAAGATTTTAAACAAAGACGTAAAAGTTAAAAACACAAAAATATAAATTATGCATGAAGTTTATCTTTAAAACCAACTTCAGGAGTTAATTTTATAAAATATAAGTCAGCAAAAATTATTTATATGTAACATAATCAGTCATATTCAAACTGAAAGAGGTAAATAAATTTCATAAAAACATTTAATGTAAACTTCAGTGGGCCATCTCTTATCCAAAAATAAATTACAACAAAATTACTAGAAATATTATGTAAAAACTAAAGTCCTTTGAAGATACTGACCCAAACTTCTGGAATAGGCAATAAAACATTATCATTATATATTCCTTGAGTTCTTAAACAAATCTCTAAAGATTCCCAGATAATTGCTTTAAACAGATGGTCTTGTTTTGAAAAAGTCCTGGTATTGTCAAAGTCAACAAATGAAATACTTCCTTTAAGGAAAAGTTCTTGACAATGCAGTTGAAAGTTTATTATATTTTAAATCATTTTTATGCTCTTTCAGCCTTTCAAAGAAGCAGTGCTTTATCATCCCAATATATGAAGAATCCATACCATCAGTAAGTTTAAATGGTGTGTCATAAGCCCAGGGGAAAATGTCAGTGGAACAGGGTCAATTTTTCTATTCATAATATTAAACAAAGTCCTTGAATTGGATGCCACAAGTTGAATACTATAGTTCTTGAAAATCCTTGTTAACCTTTCAAAGAGGATTGGGACATATGAAACTTCTCTGTAAACTTGGCACATTTTAGGAGAATAATTATCAGTAACCTTGTATTTATAGATTAATTTAAGAATAATTTGTGGTTTATAACCATGTTTCTTACCAATATTAAAACTGTATTTAAGTTCGTTATCTAAGATTTCTTCTGAACAAGTTAAAAAGACGTGTCAAATAAACGATCTAAAGACTACAATTTTATAATTCCAAGGAGCTGTCACTGTAACTATATTACACTGTCTAATTTCATGGATTTTCAATAAATGTTACATATGTTAAACAGTTATCTGCTTTAATAAAAAAAAATATCAAGAAATGGAAATCTTTCAACTAGATCGTAAACTCAATCTGGTTAATATCATTAAAAAAAATTTTTATTCACTGTCTTCTTCTCTCACTGATAACAAAAACATCATCTACATAACCCAAACATAAATTGGGTTTAGGATTCCGAATATAAATTATGTCTTTTGGAAGAACATACTTTTGTTGTGTGTAATCCTAACCTAATTTATGGTTGTGTTATGTAGATTATGTTTTCGTTATTTGTGAAGGAGGAAGACAATCAATAGAAAAAAATTTTTTTATGATATTAACCTGATTGACAATAATATTTTAGAGGATAATAACCCACTTCTATTACTTGATGTTTTTCTTATTAAAGAAGACAACTGTTTAAAACAAAGTTTACAGAAAATCCATGAATTGGACAGTGTAATCCCAGTTACAGCAGCAGCTCCTTGGAACTACAAAATTGCAGCTTTTTAGATCATTTATTCAACGTGGCTTTTTAGTTTGTTCAGAAGAATTCTTAGAAAACAAACTTAAATACATTGTTAATATTGGTAGCATACATAGTTATAAACCACACATTCTTAAATTAATTAATAAATATAAGGTTAATGATAGTTATTCCCTAAAATGTTTCAAGTTTACAGAGAAGTTCCATATGTCCCAATCCTCATTGAAAGGTTGTAAGGAACCAGTAACTTTGTTACAGAGGCTCTCTAGTGGTTAGAAGGTGAACATGGTATAAGATGCAACTTTAAAATAGTCACTCTAATTGTCCATGGTGCATTTTTAATTAGAAGTTCACTGTTCTGCGAGTTAGCAGTAACCATATGCAAATTTATTTGCTCAGTCTGCCAAAGTATAAATAGGGGAGCGAAATTATGTTAAGCAGTTAGTCAGTGCAGTTAGACATTGGAGAGAGTGTGAGTTGGCGTAAGTAGTTTTGGTTTGGAGAAACGGCCTGCATGGCTGGAGATTAGCCTGTGAACAAGAACAGATTTAGAATGAAATGAAATCTAGATGTGGATTTGGAATGAACCCCTCCATCGCAGCTTAAGCACGCTCCGGAGAAATAAAGTTACATGAGTTAACTTTTGACTTTATATTTGATTAAGATTGTTTTATTGCTATCATGGAGTGAGGGCAAAATTTATGAGATCTTGTCTGCCAACCCTTCGCCTGTTGTTGAATAAAAGCTCTCTATTTAAAGCCTATAAGACTCCTCATGAACTCCCACCACTATAAGTACGCCGTAAGGTTAAACAGGTTTTTCAAGAAATATAATATTCAACTTGTGGCATCCAATTCAAGTGTAGCATCCAATTCTTTAATATTATGAATAGAAAAATTGATCATGTCCCACCTACGTTTTTCTCCAGGGTTTATGAGATAACCTTTAAACTTATAGACAGTACAGATTGTCCTTATATTGGGATGACAAAGCACTGCTTCTTTGAAAGGTTGAAAGAGCATAAAAATGATTTAAAATACAATAAACTTTCAACTGCATTGTTAAGTACTTTCCTTAAAGTAAGTATTTCATTTATTGACTTTGACAATACCACGATTCTTTCAGAACAAGACCACCTGTTTAAAGCTATTATCCGGGAATCTTTAGAGATTTGTTTAAGAAGTCAAGAAATATTCTATAATAATGTTTCATTTTCTATTCCGGAAGTTTGGGTCAGTATTTAGAAAGGATTTTATAATTTTTCTAGTAATTTGAATTTAATTTTGGATAAGAGATGCTACCACTGAGATTATTTTAAATGTTTTTATGAAATTTCTGTTTGAATGACTTTGATTATGTAACATATAAAAAATATTTTACTGATTCGTATTTCAGAAAATTAATTCCTGAAGATTAGGCCTAGGCCTTAAATCGATTTAAGTCTTAAATCAATTTAAAGCTTACATCGGAAATCAGATTTAACCATTGGTCTTAAATCAATTTAAGCTAACATCGAAAATTGCGATTTAGCCATTGGCTTTAAATCGATTTAAAACAAAATACTGATTCAGAGCTAACATCGGAAAACCGATTTATCTACTTTAATGTATCTACCGCTTACATGACAAGCTTGTGTTAAATCGATTTAGGAGGATCCGATTTAAGCAAACATCGCAAACCTCAATGCTTTCCGATTTCAGAAAAACAAGGCCAGCTGGTGTTAAATCGATTTAGCAGGATCCGATTTAAGAAAACATACAGGCGCCAATGATTTCCGGTGTAAGAAGAAAAAGATGATTTATGAAAACGACGATTTAAGTAAAATTTGATATTTAATTTTTTTGTAAACGAGATTCAGAGTTTGAGACTGGAATGTATATATATTTTTTTTTTTTAATTAAGCTCTTAAATGGTTGAAAGTTGAAAGGAAAAAGTAAAGTTTAATTCTTAAAATCCAAATTAATTGAATTTCTTTTTATATGCTAATGCAATCTTTAGATGAAAAATTAAGTTTCCACATATTTCAGTAATATTTTAATATGTATTTTTTATTTTCTATTATTCTGTAATTAACATACTTTAAAGTAGAATACCTGCAAGTTTCATATTTAAAATCCAAACTCATCGACTTTCAGTTTATACTTTTATGCATTCTTATGATGAAAAATTCATTTTTTACATGTTTTAGTAATATTTTAACATTTTTTATTTTCTATTTTGTAATTAATGAAATTATTTTAAAGTATAGTCATGCATTGGTTTGTGTATTCCGATTCGGCCGTGATCTGCATGAAATATTTTTCTTTTGCTAAAAAGATTTTTTTCTGAAATTGGTTGAGTATTTATGGTTGGAAAAAAAAAAAAAAATAAAGTTTCATATTTAAAATCCAAATTCATCTAATTTCAGTTTTTATTTTTATGCATTCTTTTAATGAAAAATTCATTTTTCACAAGTTTGGGTAATATTTTAATATATATTCTTTATTTCCTATTATTCTGTAATTAATTAAAATATTTTAAAATAGTCATGCATCGGGTTTGACATCCTATTTCAACACCATCCACGTGGATTGAGTATCTTGCTGAAATTGATTCACTATTTATATCCAAATTCATCCAATTTTAGTTTATATTTTTATACATTATTTTGATGCAAAGATTAATTTTCATATGTTTGGGTATTATGGGAATATTTTATTTATTTTGTAATTAATTAAAAATGCTTTAATAAAGTTCTGTAATGAGTCAAGTAACTTGATTTTTACAGCAGAATGAGAGAGGGGTGGAGGGGGCATTCTGCAGATCTGCGATTTTCTGCTTTTTTGACATTTTGTTATCATTAAAAAGAGATATATTTTAAGATTATATTTTATTACTAATCTTACAGGCTGCCAACAGGCACGAAAAAATCAGCAATTTCAGTACTGTGCTCCAAGATTCAATCCTTCTGCATCCGCTATATGAATGTCAGCATTTATGTTAAACAAATCTTATTATAATCTAAAAGTTAAAAAGATATAAAATTGCACCTTATTTCTCATCTCTCCCCCCCCCCCCCCCACCTTTTTTTTTTTTTTTTTTTACTACTTTTCTCATCATGGTAAATGAACAGTTAAATTCCTCATTGAATTCTTTGAATATGCTTCTGTTTTACCTCAATAACTTTTTAATTCCGTGTCTGTAAAAAAAAAAAAGTGTGTGTATGTTGTTAGCAATAAAGTGCTATTTGGGTGGGCTAGGGGAAGTTGTCGCCACCTCCCTTAAGGAAGTTGGCTTGTAGCAGGCATAACAAGTCAGACAAAAAAAAATCATTTTTTTTTATATTACTTCTTAAAGAATGAGTTTATGAAACATATTAAAAGAGGTCACAAATTTTTAAAATGAAAAAAAAAAAAAAAAAAACTAGTGTTTTGGGGCATTCAAAGTTTTTTTTTAATGTGTAAAATATGCCTCTTTTCAAAGCTATTTGAAAATTAAAAGCTAATACTAAATAATACAAGAGGGGAGGGGGGTGCATAAAGACTGTATTTTGTTACTAAAAAAAAAAAAAAAAAAAAGGTGTCCATCTTCTAAAATCGGTATTAAATCGTGATTTAGCACTAAATCGCGATGTTAGATGGATGATAAATCGATTTAAGAAATTTCTACATCACCCGGTCCTACTGAAGATGGTTTTAAAGATAAACTGAAACATCGAGTAAAATTTCTATTTTTGCGATTTTAATTTCTACATCTTTGTTTAAAGTCTTGAAATAAAGTGTACATTGGATAGCAACTGATTGCTTTGTTTTCACATTTGAGAAGAGGTGTTATCATTTATGAGTTATTTACCCCCTGAATATCTAAAAGCTTTCTTGCATTTTTTAAAAAATAGTTTATGAAACTGAAATTTTCTTTTACAGTTTAGGTTGGTTAGTTGTATTTATGACGGCCAATTATCTGCATAGGCCCAGGGGGAGTGCCCTTCGTGGGGGTCTTTCTAAGGGAACCTAACCCGTATTAACGCTTGGAAATTCAAGGTTCGAAGAAAACCACGAAAACTCCGAACAATTAGGCCGACGGGCGCGATTGGGTACCTCCCGTCTACCAGCTTCGAGAGCAGAACCTCTCAGCCACTCGTGAGGCCTTTTACAGTTTAGAGTTATGCCTTTTATATCTCTTTATCTTGGATAGACATAATACCCAACATAAATACATAAGTATAAAACATAAATAATTATGTTAAAAAGAAATACTTTACATCAAATAAGATATTTTCTGGAAATAGAAAAATGAGGGACAGACACTTAGACTGTTAATAAATATATGTGTATATATAAATTGGAATTAATACATTACACTAAATATGAAATTATGTACAACATAAATATTTATTTAATACAAATATATGAATTCAAAATTATACAAATTCAACGATATAGTATACACATACTGTTCTTACATGTGAAAGTCAGAGAAACAACGATGACAGTCACAAACTAGATATTCTGGGTTATTTCAGTTTTTTGCATGGACTTTCAATGTTTTAGTTTCATATTTATTTTCAACTGTGTTTTTCAAAGGACAACTTTTCTATTTGCATTGGTCCAAGGTTACCAAACAATAGTACGCCTCTCAAGCTAATAGCTGGTACTATCACCTCAAATTCACAAAATTAGCTTATTGTTATTTTGATCATTGACCCTTCATATAGATTATTCAAATATGAAAAAAAGCATACATATGAAAAGACATAGTAATGCAGTTCTAAAAGTTCTGAATTATTTGTTATTGGTAAACTGAACTCTTGACCTTTTCATATAGATTATTCAAATATAAAATAAATATACACATGAAAAGACATGGTAATGCAGTTCTAAAAGCTCTTAATTATTTGTTATTGGTAAACTGAACTCAACCCTAAAGAGGCTAAAAGAAAAGAAAATATTTAGATATAAATACAAAAAAAAAAAGTATACCAGTTTATCAGCAGGGTATTAGGGTTGTTCTCAACTGCTCTGCTCAACAAGCACAAAACATTTTGACACATTTACTAATTCATTTTTTAATGGAAATATATTAAATTGGCAACCCTGACCATGGCAGCGATTTAGAATCAAACTGTTTTCCATTTTTTGATCAATAAATGACTTATTGAGTTGTAGGCGATTTTGATCAGGTGACACGGCATTTTTCTCCCCTTACTGACTGGATTTTCTTCTTTCGTTCGGAAGTTCAGTTCAAGATGCCAACTTTGACAGTATTTTCTGAAAGATCTATTGCATTTACAAAAAAATGAAAAAAACAGTTCGAGCACATAGTTTCTGAATAACACCTAGTTTCATGAGTTTCCAAACAAATACAGAATAACTACCAAGAATTTTATTTTTCCGAAATGATTAACCCTGTAATTACTAGCATAATCTGTTTTTAGGCTTTAATTAATAAAATTATAAGTTGCTAATTACAGAAATTAACAAAACTGAAAATTAATTTCATTAGTAGCATACATTAATATAATACTACGTACATTAATAACCTATAATAATCATGTAAAATTGTATTAAAAACTACTGATAGTTACCTACCATTAATTAAAATTTTAAATAACATTTAATATTAAATTTTTAACACTGCTTAAAATTAATAATTATTAACCCTTGCAGTACTATAAATGAGGTCAATTTGACCCCATTTGGACATTTTGCAGTTTTTTTTTAGTTTAGAATATGTATGCTAATATTATTTTCTAATTATCCTATAAAGATCTCTTTCACAATTTTGCCTACTTAATAAGTTTCGCACAGTTAAATTTTTACATTTAAATTATTAACCCTCGCAGTACTATAGATGGGGTCAATTTGACCCCATTTGGACATTTTGCTTTTTTTAAGAATATGCATCCTAATATTATTTTCTAGAAATTATCCTATAAAGATCTCTTTCACAATTTTGTCTACTTAGTAAGTTTCGCACAGTTAATTTTTTTGTTTATTTGTAAAAATTATAAATGGGGTCACATTGGCCCCCATCTTAGGCAATCAGGGAATAAATGAAAGCTTCCTATCATTTTTCACATTTCAAGAGAAAGAAAGATAATTTTTGGCATCCTGCCAAATGTAGTTCACTAGATGGCACTATGGGTACAACATTACCATGCAAGCAAGTGTAGGTGCCTCTCCCATTTTGTTATTTCTTGTTCTTGTGTTCAGTTGTGTGTAAATTTTACTAATCAACAAAATGAATCATCATGTTGTATAAACATTATAATTACAAATGGGGTCACCCCTTTTTAAATTTTAAACATTTAAGTAATATTTTGATGTTAATAATGCTTTATGTTTATTTCAATGGTGCTGTGTCTCATAAATTTACCAATGCATCTGGTGTTCCGCAAGGTTCTAATTTAAGACCCTTGCTTTTTATTTTATTTATCAATGATCTGTGTTCTATTTTGAAATTTTCTTATGCTTTGTTTGCTGATGATTTAAAGTTATATAGGCAAATATGTTCTGTTACTGACAGCATTTTTACAAAGGGATCTTAATGGCTTATATAAATTGGTGTATTCACAATAAGTTATTCCTTAACCCCTTGGGGACAAGCGTATTTCAGAGAATTTTTAATCTTTAATCACAGTTTTTTTTAAACCGAAAATTTTGTCTAATTGAATTGGGAAAATGCTTGGGTTAAATAAGGCAAAAATTACAATAAAAATTTACTGGTGAGAATAATCCCCGGTTCTGAGCACCTTGAGCGGCATGAATACTGGTCGCTCGTCTCCAAAGGATTAATATTAATAAATGTAGTGTTTTAAGTTATTCTCGTAGAACTGATACCTTAAATTATTCTTGTGAAATTAATAATCTGTCCTTATGTCATCCTAGCACAGTAAAGGACTTTGGTATACTTTTTTTTATGCTAAACTTGATTTTTCACTCCATATTGCTAATATTTTTTCTAACGCATATAAAAATCTAAGATTCCTTAAGCGTAAAACTAAAGATTTCTGCAATCAACATGCATTAAAAGTTTTATATCTTGCTTTGGTATGTCTTAATCTTGAATATTGCAGTCTCATTTGGGATCTTTACTATAATAATAAAATTAAAATTCTTGAGCAAGTACAGTCTAAATTCCCATGTTATTTATTGTTCAAGAGTAATTATTTTTTTTTTTATATTTCTTCTTACCTACGTAGTACTTTTGACATTCCTAGTTTGAAATCTAGATGGGATCTATTTTGTTTCATTTTTTTTACAAGGTTATTAACAGCATGATTGATTGTAGTGATATACTTAATTCTATTAATTTTAATGTTCTGAACAGAGCCCTTAGATGTACTCAATTTTTTACATTACCATTTCTTAAATATAATTATGTTAGTAAGAGTAGAAAACAAAAGAAAAAGAATCATTTATTACAGAAAAAAGTACAAATGAACGGAAATTTTAGTACTCTGTGGGACCCCCTCCAGCGTGAATGCATGATACAATACAAGAGGGTGGGCATTGAGGCATACAAGTTCCCTATGATGTCCTGAGACATCTCGTTCCACAGTTGCTGTAAATGTGCCTCGAGTTAACCAAACTCGTAGGGTGTTCAACTTGCCATCCCAAATGATCCCAAATATGCTCAATTGGTGACAAATCTGGGGATCGAGCAGGCCAGGGAAGAGTGGTAATGTGGCAGAGGCAGGCTTGTGATATCCTTGCTGTGTGGGGCCGAGCATTGTCTTGCTGAAAAGTTGTCCCTGAGAGCCCTGCCACGAGTGGCAACACATGTGGCTGAAGGATGTCCTGGATGTACCACTGGGCTGTTATTGTGCCATGGATCAATATTAGGGGTGACCGTGTATCGTAAGCAATGGCACCTCATACCATCACACCAGCTGTGGGAGCAGGGTGTCAGTAAAGTGAAGGCAGATTGAGGCGTTTAGCACAGGGCCTCCACACACGAACCAGATTGCCATCGCTGCTCAAATTGAATCTAGACTCATCACTGAAGACGACCTAGTTCCATTCTGTTAGTCTAATCCCGTCGTGCACGACACCACTCCAAACGGAGGCATCGGTGGGTGGGTGTCATTGGCAGCACACGTAATGGGCGCCGCGATACCAGATGTCCTTCAGCCAGGCACCATGCGAGGCTTCGGGAAGACACAGGGGTCCGTAGTGAAGGTACTGCCTGTGTCTGGATAGCAGCCAATGACGCAGTTGGCTCTACGTGCGTGTTTCGTATCATGTGACTGTCTGGTCGGCATGTAAATAACGTCTCTTCAGTCCACTGGTCCCAACACCTCCTCAGAGTAAAATCAGAATGGCCTACTTGACGAGCTACTCACCGAGCTGACCACCCAGCTTCCATCATCCCAATGATTCTTCCCCTCTCAAACTCTGACAGCTGCTCATATTGTCTTCGATGGCTGCATAACAGCATGTCTACCTCAGAGTTTCCTTTGCAAAAGAAAAGATACACTCAGACAAGTTCTGCTTACCAGTTTTATACTCCAAGGAAGACGAAGTTCAACGCCCTCTAGTGGCATTACGCAATACACAATCATGCTGCATTTCTAATCATTTGCATATCTGCCTGATATGTATCTTCATGCCAAGTTTCGTTATGATCCCACAATTATTTCTTGGTGTGCAAATTTTTATGGCAATGACTGTGTGAAGATATATATATATAGGGTTGTTATAATTAAAGTTCGCCTATTCAGAAGGCTCTAGGGCTGGTTCTATGGCTCCAAACGAAACAAACTTTCACTAGTACGTAGTTGAAGAGATGCACTCTGCGAAAATCGAAAAAAAAAAAAAATAGTTACATTTTTCGTCAGTAAGTGGCGCTGTGCCAATATTTAAGGCCCAATATCTTCAATGCTAGAAATGCCTACCTTTTTTCGTCCTCTGCCAGGTAGAATGTCGAGTTTTCCTGTTTCCTCGAACTTTTTAATAATTTTGTGAACTCCACGATCCGACAATGGTCCACGTCTAACATCTTTTAGTTTCCGATTCTCGAAAAGCTGCAGCTGCGTTGCTGTTATTTTGATAAAATAACTTTAAAAGAAGTGCCTTTTCTTTCACTGTTACCATTCTCCACAAAGCGTAGATTCAAATGTTTTTTAGAAACAATCAACTGTTCCAGTGTCAAAGAAATCACAGACACACTTTATCAGCAAGTTTTAAATCGTCAGGTGGTTAGAAGGGTATTTCAAGTTTTCGAAGTTGCGATGTCACTTTGATGTTGTTCGTTGAAAATTTGAATAAAATGTGATCTTTTTCAAGCGTTGGGTGAAATTTTGTGATTTTGTGTGTTTCATCTGGATTGACTGAAATTGATATAATGAATCTGAAAAAGTTTATTTTTACCAACTGTGAAATAAAATTTCCTGTATTTTGTTTTTCACAAAATAAAGGAATCTGCAAATACCGGCTTAAATATTGACACAGTGCCACCTATTGACAAACAATTTAACTAATATCTTTTTTTAGATTTTCGCAGAGAGCATCATTTTAACTGCATACTAGTGAAATTTTGTTTTGTTTGGAGCCATAGAACCGGCTCTAGAGCCTTCTGAATAGGTGAACTTTAAAACAACCCTGCATATGAAATTCACTAATATGGAAATAATGACTATCTTAAATATGATGCAATCGCCATGGCAACCTAGAATCATTATCTATCATGGGATAATATTGAATTAATTGCACATTGGATTTGTGCACATTGGATTTAATAGAATGAAGAAAACTTTTATTAATATCTTTCAAGTTTTGATTCAATTTTCATAAAATTTTAAATGATTTGACAAAATTCTGCAACAATTATATATATATACAGTCGAACCTCGTTAACACGAAATTGAAGGGGCTGAGAAATTTTTTCGTGTTATCCGGGATTTCGTGTTAACCGTCAAAATAGTGGTGCCATCTGTATTAGATTTAAAAAAAACTAAATAAATAAACTTACAAATATATCCTTGCTAAAATCATAAATTAATAAGAAATAGAAATTTTAATTAAGAAATAGAAAATTTAATTAACAAATAAAACAAATTGGTCATCATTTTAGGCAATAAGTTTATTTTGCGAAATAATTCCCCGTTTTCCGGCTTCTTCTATTAAATCAGTCTTCATTTCAGATTGTTTCATTAGTTTCTTCATTTATCTCATGCGTAAATCCTGCGTGTCTGAAACAATTTTTCACAATTCCTGTAGTGATACTGTTCCAGGCACTTCTTAGATAAGTTATAGCATTTAGTAAATTCACAGAAAATTTCGTTTTATTATCAAATCATTGAATCATTTTCTGAACAATTATTTTTCTATACTGTGCTTTTAAGCATTGGATAATTCCTTGGTCACAAGGCTGAAGTTTTGCTGTAGTGTTTGGAGGAAGAAAGACACATTGCTTTTAATACTCAAACATCTTTATGAGCACTGCAATTGTCCAGCAATAAGCAATTTTTCTCTTTTCTTGGTAGAATTTTAAGTCCAGATCAAGTCACCATTTCGTAAAAATAACATTGTTTATCCATGCATTTTTGCTGGAAGCGTAGCAAACTGGCAAAGTGTTGCAGCTGACCATAATCGTAATTCTTTCTTTGCTGAATTTTCCTCCAGTACATTTTTCTCCTTTTAAAGTCTGTGTTCGCGAGAGCTGTGCTTTGAAAAAAAAGCCCCGTTTGATCGGCGTTAAAAATGTCACGGGGTTCATAATTTTTTTTAACGTCTAACCACTTTCCTAATAAAAACGACTGTATAGAATTCTCATCTACGGCAGATTCTTCTCCACATATCCATTTGTAGACAATTCTATGATGCTCTTTAAACCTTGTCAGCCATCTGTTAGAACATGTGAAATTGTTGTAACCAAGAGCATCAGCAAAATCCTTTGCTTTCTCTTGCAAAACTGCACCAGTTAAAACAATGTTCTGGCTTCTTGCTTCTTTTATCCACCGTAAAAGAGCAATTTCAATTTCTTCATTTTTTCGTGTGCGTATCTGTTTTCTTGCTAGTTCGAATTGACTGACAGCATAAGCCTCTTCAATCTTTTCACGATTCTTTAAAATTGTAGAGAGTGTGCTATTGGGTATTCCATACTTTGCCGCAATTTCTGATTTTTTTCAGCACTTTATCGCTGACTTCATTTAAAATCTTTTGCTTTGTTTCTAAAGATTCAGCTTGGTACTTTCGACTCATCTTTCAAAGAATTCTACAGAACAACTGCGAACAGAGTTTCAGTAGTCAGGTATAGTAGTAAGGATTGTCACTTCTTTCACTGGAAGATATGGGATTTCGGAAACACTGTTTATGGTTCATGCCACTATCAATAGAGTCAAACAATTAATGGAACAATCACATTAAAAAAAGAAACTCCTTCACCCAAACATTCATTGTGGCCGATCTATAGCTCAGAGAGGGAATATGTCCGCATAAAGTACAAAACAGATAGCTAACAGATATGATTTCTAAAGATCAGAGGTCAAGAGTAGGAGCCCCTGACAGTTTGGACACCACCCCCTTTCTATTGATCACCTCCCCTTTCTTTTGTTCACCTCTCCTTTTCACTCCTTCTTTTGTCGATGACCACATAATATAATTCGAAAAGAATAGAAAGAATCAACATATGATTGATTCCCATCTCAGGCATACTTGTGCAGGATGTGAATAAATGCAGCTTAAGCAGAGGGGGAAATGCAGAATATCAGAGGATAAAGAAAAGCAGAGATTAGCCAAATATTTCACCATTTTTTGAAACCCTTTTCCACTTTGTCATTTTCAAACAGTGAGAAAAATTCCATTTTTAGTAAATAAGATGCAACATGTTTGAAATATTGAAAACTTCGCTTAAGAAAGAATGCTTTGATTTTCCAGCAAAAAAAAATTTTGCCTTAAGCGGGATTTTGCGAAATTCTATTTCGTGTTAAACGAATTAATTTACATTGGTTTTCAGACTTATCTGATGGGACCTCACTATTTCGTTTTAAGCAAAATTTTGCGTTAAGCGATTTCGTGTTAATGAGGTTCGACTGTATATATTAAATTTCAAGCCATTTAATTGGTTAGTTTTTGTGCTGATATATGCAGACAGACAAACAGTCCAGATGATGACTATAGGTGCTACATATTTATGTAATTACAAACGCATCTGAAATTTGTGGAGGTGGATTTTCCAACTGAATATTTGAAAAGAGAATGGCTCTGCTATCTATAGCTGTATTTCACAAGCATTATTGAATTTTATATAAAGATTATGTGATACAGGAATATAAATAGCATATGAATAGATCAGTGGGGAGTCATTTTTCAAAATTATTGACAAATCACATATGATGCCAGATTTAATTGGTGGTTCTAATTATGTGTATAATTTCTCCATTATTTTAAAGCAATAAAATAAAAAGAATAAAAAAGAACATTTTTACCTTTGTTATACTATCTCTGAAGCACTTTCTCTTATAAACATGCAGAACTGGTATTACAGTGCATTCATTAAAAAGGAATTTTTCAGCTAAGCAGGCAGAATCTTCCTCTCCTACATAAATAAAACAAGTTTACCCAGAATTATAAACAAGGTAAAATCAATACAAAGGATTAGAAAGAAGTATTTTTTTTAAACAAACCTGCTATAAGAAGGCACAGTTTAAATGCATTTGCAACAATGTCATCCCTGTTTGCAGTAGATACTCCAAAATTCAATGTTTTTCCATAGGGAAGTGTATCAAAAAGACTGTTATCATTAGAATGAATCTATTAAAAATGCAAGGATGTTGTGGATAAGATATACATTATACATACAGGTGTTTGTCTGAGAAAATGTATACAGGGTGATTCATAAAAGATGGGCAGAACTTTAAGGGGTTATAGTACACTTAAAGACAAATAATATTAAATAGGAGACTAAGGGTCCCAGACGTATTCCCAAGGAGATAGGGGGCATTAAAGTTTAGGGTCCGAAATTTCAAATGATTATAAAACATGGAAAAATTGGTCGATTCGGTTGCGGTTTTTGCAAAAAATTTTCTTTATGCCAGTATTTTCTTGAAATAAAATTTTAAAGTTCAATTTCAAAAAATGCCGATAGGGGGCGCTTTAGACTTTGGAGTAACAAACAACTATTTTTTAACGTTATTTTTTGTATTTCTTTAAATGATTTCGAAAGCTTAGACTTAAACTTAAATTTTGATCTAAAAATCTGAGTCCTAACGAGTAGTTAAGTAGCATAAACTGAAATTTGAAATTTGAAACCCTTCTCCCCCCAGAACAAAAATCAGTTATTCCCGATCTTTGTGTCGTAGATTAGGCTCTAACTACTGCCGCGTTTTGCTAAAATTATTCTTTATGTCAGTATTTTCTTGAAAATAAATTTTAAAGAAAATTTTCAAAAAATTCCGATAGAGGGCGCTTTAGACTTTGGAGTAACGAACAACTATTTTATACCGTTATTTTTTGTGTCTCATTAAATGCTTTCTAAAGCTTAGACTTAAACTTAAATTTTCAGCTCAAAATCTGAATCGCTGAGCGTGGTTCAGTAGCGAGGGGAGGGTGTTCAAATTTCAACTTCTGAACATAGTTCAGTTTGCACTACTTAACCATGCCCAACGATTCTGTGCTGTGATACGAGGCAAAAATACAACTTTCGTCAAGGACTGCATAGTCGGAATTCACTCATAAAGGCACTGGCACAGTTGGAAACGTCGCTCATGCAAACGTTAAAGCTCCATTCCTGACGCTAGTCACCGGGTGAAGAAGGAAACAGAAAGTATGCAAATGTCAAATGGGGAAGAAGAAGAACACGTATGCAAAATTTCGACACGATTCAGGCATAAAAACCACTGAACGGTGAGTCAAGTGTAAGTCGCTGTAGTAATGAATCGGAAGATGGTGCCCTTCACGAATAAGGAAAAGGCTGAGATGCATTTAATTTACGGGGCGGCAGATGGAAATGGTACAGAGGCACAACGAATGTACGGAGAGCGATTTCCCAACAGGCGGTTGCCTAACCGCAAAACTTTCGAGCGCTTGCACAGACAGTTGTGTGAGACGGGATCATTTCTCGCTTCCCGGTCGAATGCAGGTCGTGCAAAAAAGGACGAATCAGTAGTTGTTGCAGAAGCCATTCTGGATGTAGTAGCGGCGCAGCCAAGTACAAGTACACGAACAGTGGATACCTCACAGTCCATGACTTGGAGGGCACTGAAGGATGAACATTTGCTCCCGTTTCATGTGCAACGAGTCCAGAAACTGTCTCCAGGGGATTATCCAAATCGTATTGAATTCGCCCGCTGGTTTCTGCAGCAGAACGCGCTAAATTCACATTTTGGACGAACTGTGCTTTTCACCGATGAATGTACCTTCACACGTGAAGGTACATTTAACACACACAATGCACATGTATGGGCGGATGTCAATCCACATGCTACGTATCCACATGCTCATCAGAGACGCTTTTCCATCAATGTTTGGGCAGGAATCCTCGGAGACCACCTAAGCGGACCGTACCTTCTTCCTGAACGCCTCAACGGTAAAACATACCTCACATTTCTGCAACATGTGCTGCCAGACCTGTTAAACGTTGTTCCTCCACGCATCCGGCGGGTCATGTGGTTCCAGCACGATGGAGCGCCAGCCCATTACGTACGAGACGTCCGCAACTATCTGGACATCACATTTCCGAACAGATGGATTGGTCGAGGTGGTCCTGTTGCTTGGCCTGCTCGCTCGCCAGATCTTTCACCCCTCGATTTCTTTTTTTGGGGACGATTGAAGGCTCTTATGTATGAGACACCCATTGAATCCCCCAAGGAACTGCTCGCCAGACTTTCTGCCGCTGTAGGGGAAGTGCTCGAAAAGCCTGATGTTTTCGCGAATGTTCGCCGCTCCATTCTTCGCCGTTGTTCTGTGTGCATAACCTCTGGTGGTCACAATTTTGAACATTTATTGTAATTACATGTTAATAAATATGCTTTGGTAACATAATCCTAATTTGTGTCTTTTTACCTCGTATCACAGCACACAATGTGTGGACATGGTAAACTGAACTGTGCTCAGGAGTAGAAATTTCAAACCCCTCTCCCCAGAAACTTAACCACGTCTAACGATTCAGATTTTGGGCTGAAAATTTAAGTCTAAGCTTTAGAAAGCATTTAATGAGACACAAAAAATAACGGTATAAAATAGTTGTTCGTTACTCCAAAGTCTAAAGCGCCCTCTATCGGAATTTTTTGAAAATTTTCTTTAAAATTTATTTTCAAGAAAATACTGACATAAAGAATAATTTTAGCAAATCGCGGCAGTAGTTAGAGCCTAATCTACGACACAAAGATCGGGAATAACTGATTTTTGTTCTGGGGGGAGAAGGGTTTCAAATTTCAAATTTCAGTTTACGCTACTTAACTACTCGTTAGGACTCAGATTTTTAGATCAAAATTTAAGTTTAAGTCTAAGCTTTCGAAATCATTTAAAGAAATACAAAAAATAACGTTAAAAAATAGTTGTTTGTTACTCCAAAGTCTAAAGCGCCCCCTATCGGCATTTTTTGAAATTGAACTTTAAAATTTTATTTCAAGAAAATACTGGCATAAAGAAATTTTTTGCAAAAAACGCAACCGAATCGACCAATTTTTCCATGTTTTATAATCATTTGAAATTTCGGACCCTAAACTTTAATGCCCTCTATCTCCTTGGGAATACGTCTGGGACCCTTAGTCTCCTATTTAATATTATTTGTCTTTAAGTGTACTATAACCCCTTAAAGTTCTGCCCATCTTTTATGAATCACCCTGTATATACAAAAGTATCACTATAAGAATAATTAAATAGTACTGAGTCATAAATGGCAGATAATGAGTCTTAAATAATTCCATCTTATTAAATGGGTCAATGGAAAGTGAACCCAAGACATCAAAAACCAGTATGGTGCCTTTGATTTATAGTGTTTGAATTATAAAATAATTTTACAACTTTTTTAGTTTTAAAACTGAAAGAAGGTTCAGACTAAACGCAACATGATCCTAATGAAGTGGAAAAAAACCACTTTACCAATTTTAGAATTATATGAAATCTTAAATAAATATTCAACACAGAGTTTAAAATTAGAATAGATTAGATATGTTTTAAAACATGACATGCATCTTTAATCTATAATAATAAAAATTATATTACAACCACAACTACTTGTCATAACTAACATATAGTAGAAATTCATAATGTTTTTTCTTCACCTTTAAAAAAGATGCATCCTGCCTTTTTAGAATTTTTTCTTTTATACACTGCTTGTGGCAGCTTTTAATGTAGCAACCAGCAGTAGTCTACTGTGATGTTCCATGGTATCTGGTGTCCTTATGACTAAATTTATAATTTACATATTGGACATTCTGCAGTCTTAATAACAAAACTTTTAATTTACAAACCAACCAGAAATTCCCAGTTCGTGTTGAAACTGTACATAATTGAAATTTCAGCATACTTTACAAATTCAGCATAAAAATGTACATTAGATAGTCCCTCACTTAAAACAAAATCATTGAAGGCCTAATTGGAAGTTTTTGATCATTTTGATATTGCAGATTCAAAGATGGAAATTTTCATATTCATCTCTAAAACACTATTTATGATTGTCTTTTTATCTACCAGAATTAATCAAATGGAACAATTTTTAGAAAAAGGTAGACACAATGCACATATACCCTTTGAATTAAAAAAAAAAATCAACATTGCCTTTAATCATCGTTTCAATCATCTTTGACATGCTTTTTTAGGTTGTGGTGAACCTGTTCCACTATGATGATTGTGCGTTTCTTTCTGGGTCACACTCATAAACCCATGATTTGTCACCTGCAAAAACTTTATTTAACAAATATGGATTATTTTCAGCCTGATTATACAGTTTTTGGGACACTTGACCTCAGTGTTCTTTCTCCCATAGCAGAAAATGTGCAGCACGGCAGCAGCGCTGCAGGTTATTTTACACCTTGCAGATTAATGTACAAGCTTAAAAGTACATACTGGACTTAAAATTCACTAAAAATTTACTTTGTTTTAAGAGTTATTGTGTTTCTTATTACATTTTCTTTGTAAAATGCAATTTTTGCATATTTTATGATTTATTATAGTAATTTGGTTCAGCATTATTGGGTCGCAGATAAGTTTTGGTTTGCTGCACATGGACACCAAAAATTCTGCTACTGGGTAATATTTCTACTCACCTGACAACAATTTGACACATGTTTAAATCTTCAATTAAATTTGACTGAATTGCATAAAATCTCAACTTCAGTTCATCATCCATTTCCCTAATTGTAAGTCCACAGTCATAGATCATTTTATCCAGGGATGTAATGGAGGGAATATAGGACATATACGTCGTATACCCTCTGGATTTTTTTAAGGAACACCGCATACCCTCTGTTTCTCAAGAAAGCTATAATATATATACACTAGGGTATACCTTCTGCCTAGAGCATGCTTAGAACACATACCCTCTGTTTTTTTTATAACTACACCACTCATTATATCGCAAACAATCACAATATTTTCATTGGTTTTTTAAGTCGAAGGTCTCCCAGACTGGTGATCATCCTCGACTGATTTGCGGCAATTTTTAAAATCTATTGAACCAGATAAAAACATTGATCAGCACAGACATTTATCCCTGAATGCTGTTTTCAAGAAGTCACAAGGCTTTGAAGCTGATTTCTGGGTTTTAAAACTAAATTTTATGCAAACCCTTTGCTCCATTTCCCTCTCCCTCCATTCTCTAACTCTATAAACTCACGGAGAAGCAAGAACACGTCTTCATTGAGGACTGTCACTCTCTACTGGACAAACGTTTCGTGATGACATTTTTAGAACATTTCAAGGACAAAACAGGCTTGCACATGCACAGGAAAGCTCATATCATTGTATTAAGCAGTGGTAGCACATGTCTTAAAGTTTTCCAATCCCACATCATACTTAAACATAAACTAGGCATGTTTTATTTAAAAACATGAGTTTAATAATGAAAATTATACATAAATTCACATTAAAAGTTAATTTTTAAGATATATTGTAACATAAAAAGATTTTTAATGGCAATCTGAGTTCTAATTTAAGGCATTTAAAGATATATTTTATTTTAAATTTTAAAAACAAAAATCATTACATATAAGAAAAGTGATATTAAATATCAAAATTCCATTTTCAAAGCAGCTGGTAAAATATTATTGATACTTTTCCATTAGTCAGGTGCAAATCTTAGAAAAATCAGATATTCTCTTTTCCCAATAGCAGCTTTTACATTGCAAGATGTCAATTGACAGTTGTAAATTAGAAACAATTGGATTTTGAAATAAAATGTTTTTAATTTATGGTATTATTTCTTATTAAAACATGTGTTTCTATTTTGTATTTTAAATATGTTTATTGTATGCATTTTAAATTAAATAAGTGAAAGGTTTGTATTTCAAATGAAATTAGTGCAATGTGAATAATAGTACTTGAAACAATATTTGGCAATTTATCAACTGTGCCTTATTAACAAAGAAGTACCAGTTAATAAATAAAGATAAAAAAAAAATATGAATAAAAAGTAATAAGGACAGAGTTCTCAATAACCTGGTTACAAGCTAGGTATGCTTACCACTAATTCACACTACTGGAATTATAAGAATGCCAAACCTGCATACGTAAGTATATTAGTTTTAGTAAGATTTTAAAATGTTTATTTCTTATTCTTAAGAAATGCCTTCATTACTCTGAGGCATCTTTGGTCCTCTACCAATGTAGAAGTAGAGAGTTATTAATTTTTAATAACTAAAATTTTTATTTAATAGGATAATTAAAATCCATTAAATACTTTTGAATTAATAAATAAATTTATGCAAATCAATGCCTCTATGGTCTGAAATCTTCCTTCTAAAAGTGCTTCCTGGTAAGATAAAATTATAAACAAATGTGCAGGTATTTGGTCAAATGAATGTTATGGTAGCAACATTAAGCCAACTAAAAATTTTTAAATATGTAATACATATGCAAATAAATCTAAGTGGATTATTTATTAATGAGTTGTTTGAATGCTATCATTATATGTATTATTTATATTACACAAAAAATATATATTCTTAAAAGAATTATGCATGTGCAAGGAGCTTTTAACCCTTTCAGAAGCAAGTAATTGAGTTTGTAAACTGTTCAATTCACACAAGAATTTGACTTTTTTAAAATTATTATTAGAAAAATGCAATTTTACAGCCTTTTTTAATCAGTTATAAACTTTCATTCAAAGTATCTGGTATGAATCTTGATTTAAAATTAAGTGGGATAAAATATCTCACCAACTTCAAGGGGTTAAACCATGTGCAATTATGTAAATGTTTCATTTATTTAAATAAGGTAAACATTTTATAAATATAACTGTAAAATAGAGGAACAGCAAGGTTGTAAATGATAAAAAAAAACTTACTGAAGAATTGACTTGTGGAATAATATGGAAAACCTTAGGTGATTGGCCTTTATTCATTATTTCTTGTTCCTCACAAAAATTTCTTCCAACAATATCACCCACACCTTTAGAGCCATCTGTAGCAATATTTATTTTTTTCTCTTTGGCCAATTCACTTCCAAGATTTCTAAAAAATATTAGATCATTATATCATATATATATAATTATCATAATTTAAGTTTAGATTTTGATAAATGATGAATATAAATTTATATGAATAATGTAATTCAACAGTAATAATTAACAATAAAAATAATTTTTGGAAGTCAAATCATGTAAAAGCAGAAATAGGAAAAAATCTCATGGTGGTTATTTATATGCAAATTAAGAATAATATTTGAAAGATTACAAAGAAAACAAAATTATATATTATAATTAACAAGGCAGAAATACCTTATTTATTTGTTAAATTAAAAGAAAAATTATCTTACCTGCAAAATTCTTCAACATTTTTAGTCATCTTATCTGTGGCACCAATGATATAAATCGCCACAGTAGTATCAATAGCACTTTTTAATTTAGTAACCTAGGGGAATTAAATTATTACTAAACAAATTGAAGTAGGAAAAATAAGTACAAAAAATTTAATTAAAATTCAAAGAAAAATCCATTCTGAAACAATTTGAACATATAAAACCTTAAGATCTTAAAAGAATTTAACAGAAAAATCTGGTCATTTTTTATATTAAACAAGATTTTTAATGAAAGCAGATAATTCATTTTTGAAACTATTGTTGATTTTTTATTAAAACCTTAAAAGAAGTGACATTATGCAAAAAAGTATTTATGTGTATCACAAACCTAAAAGAATACTGAAACAGCCTGGTTGCCCTAATGCAAATTTGTAATTACATTATAAAACTTGCCCAAACATGTATGAAAGGCTAAAAATAAATAAATAAAAATAAATCCTTTTTTAGAATTCAAAATTGAAATTAAATTGTTAAATCAGAAAACACAGCTTATTTTTCATAGACTATTAAGAGCCTACTTCACTCAATTGGAAAATCGAAATCCTATTTTACAGTTTAAGCGTTGCCACATGGGAGGCATATCCCAATCACAAAGATTGGCACCTTAAAAGACCAATGATATTTTCTAAGCATGTAATTGACAAACAAAATGGTCACCCCACAGCATAAAAATAGGCTCTCTTTGCCTCCCGGCAAACAGGGGGGGGGGGGGTATTTTAGACAACCTGACCAGGAAAAAGTGATTAGCAGACAGGAATGAAGACAGGCTTCCAATTACACCTTCTGAGAAAGCAGATCTCGAGGCAGGTTTTCATTATTGTGACCCATTTTGTGAAAAGTAAAAGTTACTTTTGGGAATTTTACTATATTTTTGTGAAAAATAACATTTTGTAACGAAAGTTAAAATCCAGTTGCTCAAATTTGTACCAAAAACTTCTTTAAATCCTCTTTCTAAAGTTTTTGTTTTTCGCGATCTAGTTTCATTTACAAATTACACATTTTAAAACACTTTTTATGAAAAAAAATTTTACAAAGGGGTCTATTTTATTAAAAGGAATTTTATGCAGGGGCATGTTTTATTAAGTTCATTTTTGTGAAGGGTTCCATTTTATTAAATTTATTTTTGTGAGGAGGCCAGTTTTGTTAAATTTATTTTTGTGAAGGGGCCTATTTTATTGAATAGATTTTTGTGAAAGGGCCCTGAATAGGCCCCATTTTCTATCTGGATCGACTACTGGAAAGTTGTTCTGAAGTCTAAATAGGTTATTCACCAACACATTTTCAAAATCATATGCATATTTTTAAGTGCACGAAATTTACCAATATTCTTATTCAGAGATTAAAAAATCAAATACTTTTTCTCATGGAGGCAAAAGACTTCTGAAAACAATGTCAAAGTTGGTATTTTGAGTTGGTTTTAAACACAGAAATCAGGAAACATTTATCATTGGGAAGCAATTCTATTATAATTCCAAATATATTTAATATATATATAAAACGATATTCGAGTGAACATTAAACGTCAGCAAATTTAAAGTTTTTATGTTAGAACGTATCGGAGAGATTCACGTTGTTGAGGCTCTATTATTTATTTTTTATCTAATTTTTTAACAGCTTTAAAAAATGTAATGAAACAATAAATTTAGAAAATTCCTTTTTCATTGAGGGTGTTATTGACATTTAGTGATGATCTCTATTGAAATTGAAACGTGCGAAATTTGAAGTATGCAGTTACATTACGGTCAATGAGAAAGAATCAAGTACATTTTAATAATGTTGCACCATTTCAAACATAAGAAAATTGATACGTATTTATGAGGTGCAAAGCATTTATTACTCATTTACAAGCACCTCACAAATGAATTCCATTACATAATACATAGTCTACTTAGAAAAACTGTCTACAAAATATTTTAATGATGTTACACTGCTTCAAGTATAATGAAAATGATATACATTACTGTGGTTTCACGCCATAACCATATACTTACTGTAGAATGTGATGTGTGTATCATTTACAGGAACACACAAAATTTATCGGATACAACACAGAAGTACTGTCTATTAGCTGGAAAGTGCAGTTTTCGTTATGATACACATTAAGTTACAAAGTTTTATACACTATTTGGTAAGTGTGAAAGCGGAGGGTGGGGGTATACGGTGTGTCATATACAGGGCTGTACAAATGAAATAAAAAATTTTTAGCCTATTGATGAAAATTAATCCAGCCGAATTTTTGCCGAAAACAAATTTTCGGCGAAACTCCGATTTTGGGCCAAAAAAGAAAAATTGGCCTTTGTGCAGATCGATCTCACCTATCCAATGCACAAAATAATAATAATAATAAATAAAATAAAATAAAAAATAATAATAAAAAATAAAAAATTAAAAAATATTGAAATGCAAAAGAGATATCTTTATAAATTTCTTCTATAGGATTAGCATTAGCGAGCTGTCTTTTCGCTTGACTAAAGTAGCCTCTTCTCGGTTGCATTTCAATATTTTTAAATGTTTTTTTTTTTTTTTTTTTGCATTGAATAGCTGAGATCAATCTGTACAAAGGCCTTTTTTTCTTTTTCGATTTTGTTCAGAAACATTTTTAATGAGGACACTTTCAATTTCAGAAACATTTTCGAAAGTGAAAACATCCCCACAAAAATTTTGGCAGTCAAAGTAGGAAAAGTAAAAAGCGGCCTTTGTGCAGATCAATCTCAGCTATCCAATGAAAAAAAAAGAATTTAAAAATATTGGAATGCTACCGAGATATCTTTACAAATTTCTTCCTTAGAATTAGCATTAGCGAACGGGTCTTTTTGCTTGACTAAAGTAGCCTCTTCTCGGTTGCATTTCAATAGTTTTAAATAATTTTTTTTAATTGGATACCTGAGATCAATCTGTACCAAGGCCGTTTTTTGCTTTTTAGATTTTGTTTACAGATATTTTTATTATTATTTTAATTAATTTATTATTAATTAATAGTAAGGAATTATTTAACTATTATTTTAATTAATTAATAATAAGGAATTATTTTATTAATTGAATTCCTGGTTATTCCAGTCAATCTTTCTAAAAAATGAAGATATACTGGTGTTTACCCACATCACATCAAATATGCTGCTCTGTTGTACAAAAATATTTATAACTGTCATAATTATAGTAAAATCCCTGTTAGCTTGGGCTACAGGAACAGGTAGATTTCAAAGTTAATTCACCAACAATTTTACGGATTAAGGGAAATGTGATTTTTTTCTTATACACTCACACATACATTTTTTTTTCTTTTTGCCGTAATAGTTGTTCTTATCAAAAACTTGTCAATATAAAAGTTTTAGATAATACTAAGAAGATGTATAATAAATTTAAATGGATTTGATATCTTGTGAATTGACGAAGTTATGAATTTTTTTCTTCTTCAACCCACTTTTTTTTGTAATAGTTGGTCCTATCGAAAACATAACCAAATTTTATGTTTGTCTTCATTGTAATGATGAAAATTATGTCGAGTTAATCAATTAATTCTATTTATATCTATAAATTGATTTTTTTTTTTTACTTTAGTCCTTTCTTTCTCTAATTAATAATTTTACATTTTTATAATTTTATGCCTTCATTAAGGAATATTGTATGGTAGATATTCCTTAGACTATATTGTGTTTTCGTTTATACGAAACAAAAATTAAGATACGGTAAAATTTTGAACATTTCTTAAACTTCTGCACTATCAGAACATTAAAAAGTGACGAGGGCTAATTAAACCCCGTAATCGGGGCAGGTTGGCCCAGGTGACATGGTGTCAGTTTGAGCTTCTAAATTAATATTTATAATTAATATTTTCAAGTTGCACCATTGTGACTTCTTCCTGAAAATACACTGTGGTAACATAAAAAGAAATTTAAAATGTTGAATTTTATTAAAAAAAAAAAATAAATAAATAAAAATTAGAAGAAAAAGCGGACCAAGAAAGAAGACTGGCAGAGCATTAACAATTATTTATTTTACATTTTTTTTAACTTATGAGACAGAAAATTAATGTTTTTAATATGTGATTTTAACATACTCTTATAAATGAGGCGATACATCTTTACTTTTCTGCCAAAAGCTGATTTGTTGTGTCTTTCCAACTTACCTGAATATTTAACAAAAGTGTTACAGAGTCAGCATTCTTATCTTCGCAAAATGCTTCTAGAGACTACTCTTACATTTAGCATTAAGATGCATAAAATTGACACATTTTATAATTCTTAGTAACTTATTAAAAGTGGGTCAAATTTTTCAAATAAAATATCTTGGTTGCATTTCAATATTTTAAAATTATTATTATTATTATTATTATTATTTTGCACTAGATAGCTGCGATCGATCTGCACGAAGGTCGTTTTTTACTTTTTCAACTTTGTTTATTGCAGATATTTTTACTGAGGACACTTTTATTTTCGAAACCGGTTTCGAAAGTGAATGCATCCCGAAAAAAAAAAAAAAAAAAACTGCAGTCAAAATCGAAAAAGTAAAAAATGGCCTTTGTACAGATCGACCTCAGGTATCCAATGCAAAATAAACTTATAAAAAATATTGAAATGCAACCGAAATATCCTTATAAATTTCTTCCATATGATTAGCATTCGCGAACGGGTGTTTTCGCTCTGAAGTAGCCATATCTCGGTTGCATTTCAAAATTTTTAAATGATTTTTTGATTTCTTCTATCTTTACAAGAAGAAAGTATTGGATTCGGGATTTTCGACTTCCGGTTTTCGACAGATTTACACGTTTTAGGGGTCAAAAAACTCAAACATGTTTTTACAAAATGTTTGTCTGCCTGTCTGTATGTGACACAAATTTTGTGGGCGCTCTATCTCATGAAGTAATGCACGAATTTAATACAAATTTATATTCAGGTAGTCCCTGATATAAATTGGTGCTGATTAGTTTTTGGTGTAAATCGCCCAATCCCGATTTCAGCAACGGCTCTATCTCAAGAACTTATGCAAGGATTTTCATAAAACTTCAGATTGAGTTAGTCCTTGAAAATAATTGGTGCTGTTTACGTTTTGTTGTAAATCGCCCAACAGGTAGCGCTGCTATGCTGCATTTTGCAGCATATACGCGATTTCCGCAATAGCTCTATTTCAAGAACTAATGCACACATATTCATCAAACCTCAGATTCAATTAGTCCTTGATATGAAATGATGCTGATTATGTGTTGGTGTGAATCACACAGTAGGTGGCGCTGTTGTGCTGCATTTGTCATCATTTCTGCAATAGCTCTATCTCAAGAACTAATGACCATTTTTTACTTTTCCGATTTTGTTTACAGATATTTTGAGTGAGGGGACTTTGATTTTCGGAACCGGTTTCGAAAGGGAAAGTATCCTCATAGAAAAAGTCTGCATTCAAAATCGAAAAAGTGAAAAATGGCCTTTGTACAGATCGATCTCAACTATCCAATGCAAAAAAAATCATTTAAAAATATTGAAATGCAACCGAGATATCTTTATAAATTTCTTCCAAAAGGATTAGCATTAGCGAAGGGGTCTTTTCGTTTGACTAAAGTAGCCTCTTCTCGGTTGCATATCAATATTTTTAAATTATTTTTGCAATGGATAGCTGAGATCGATCTGTACAAAGGCCGTTTTTTGTTTTTTCGATTTTGTTTACAGATATTTTTAGTGAGGACACTTTCATTTTTGGAACAGGTGCGAAAGTGAAAGCACCCCCATAAAAAACTCTGCAATTAAGATCGAAAAAATAAAAAACGGCCTTTGTACAGATTGATCTCAGCTATCCAATGGAAAAAAAATTATTTAAAAAGTCCCCAATCTGACAACACTGGCGAGCGGGTCTTTTCGCATGATTGACGTAGCCTGTCCTCAGTTGCATTTCAGTATTTTGAAATTATTATTTTTTTTTTTTTTTTGCATTGGATAGCTGAGATTGATCTGTAGAAAGGCCATTTTTTGCTTTTTCGATTTTGTTTAAACATATTTTTAGTGAGCACTTTCATTTTCGGAACAAGTTTCAAAAGTGAAAACACCCTCATAAAAAAATCTGCAATCAAGATCGAAAATGTAAAAATGGCCTTTGTACAGATTTATCTCAGCTATCCAATACAAAAAAATCATTTAAAATATTGAAATGCAACCGAGATATTTTTATAAGTTTCTTCTATAGAGTTAGCATTAACGAACGGGTCTTTCCGGTAGAATAAAGTAGCCTCTTCTCAGTTGCATTTCAATATTTTTAAATGATTTCTTTCGCATTGGATACCTGAGATCAATCTGTACAAAGGCCGTTATTTGTTTTTTCGATTTTGTTTACAAATGTTTTTAGTGAAGACACTTTCATTTTCGGAACCAGTTTCGAAAGTGAAAGCATCCTCTCAAAAAAATTCTTCATTCAAAATCGAAAAAGTAAAAAGCAGCCTTTGTACAGAATGATCTCAGCTATCCAATGAAAAAAAATCATTTAAAAATATTGAAATGCAACCGATATATCTTTATAAATTTCTTCTACAGGCGATTTACTATTAGTAAACGGGTCTTTTCGGTGGACTAAAGTAGCCTCTGTTGCATTTTAATATTTTTAAATGATTTTTGTTGCATTTGATAGCTAAGATTGATCTGTACAAAGGACATTTTTTATTTTTTCGATTTTGTTTACAGATATTTTTAGTGAGGACACTTTCATTTTCAAAACAGGTGCGAAATTGTAAGCACCCCCATAAAAAATTCTGCAATCAAGATCAAAAATGTAAAAAACGGCCTTTGTACAGACCGAGCTCAGCCATTCAATGCAATAAAAATCATTTTAAAATATTGAAATACTACAGAGATATCTTTATAAATTTCTTCTATAGGATTAGCATTAGCAAACTGTTCTTTTCGCTTGACAAAATTAGTCTCCCCATAAAAAATTCTGCAATCAAGATCAAAAATGTAAAAAGCCGCCTCCATACAGATCGATCGCAGCTACCCAATGGAAAAAAAATCATTTAAAAATATTGAAATGCAACCGAGATATCTTTATAAGTTTCTTGTATAGGATTAGATTAGCGAACGGGTCATTTCTCTTGACTAAAGTAGCCTCCCCATCAGAGTTGTATAATATAGACGCACACGCACCAGAAAATTTGTCAGTAAAAAAACGTATTTTTTGTCCTTGTAACTTGTTTTAGTAACAAAAAAAAAAAATCCCCCAATTTTATGTACGATCTATTTATTATTTGCCTGGGGTGTTCTTCGGAAAATTCTGTTCTGAATTTTCCGAAAATTTTTAAAAATCGGCCATCAGTCCGAAAATTCAGACATAAAAAAAGTCACTGCAAAATATTAAGAATTTCAACAAATGGTCGTCAAAAAAAGCCGATTTTGTCAATCGTTCACAGAAAAAAATCATCCGTTTTGTTGAAGCATTGCGGAAAAAACGCAAATTTCGTCAAAGGACCGCGGAAAAATGCAAATTTCTTCAAAGAATCGTGAAAAAAAAAAAAAAAAAAATTTGTCAAAGAATCGCAGAAAAAACACAAATTTCATTAAAGGAGCACAGGAAAAAACGAATTTCGTAAAAGTATAGCGGAAAAAGCCCGAATTTTGTCAGAAGATCGTGAAAGTAAAACTAATTTCGTCAAAGGATTGCGAAAAAACATTAATTTCGTCAAAGGGCCGCGGAAAAAGCAAGAATTTGTCAAAAGATCACAGAAAGAAAGCGAATTTCGTCAAAGAATCGCAGAAAAAAAAGCTAATTTCCTCAAAGGAGCACAGGAAAAAACGAATTTCGTAAAAGCATTGCGGAAAACGACCGAGTTAAGTTAAAGGATCGCGAAAAAAATGCAAATTTCGTAAAAGAGTCGAGGAAAAACTAATTTCATAAAAGAGTCGAGAAAAAACTAATTTCGTCAAAGGATTGCGAAAAAACACATGAATTTCTTCGCGGAAAAAGCGAGAACTTCATCAATGGATCGTGAAAAAAAGACTAATTTCATGAAAAAATAGCTGAAAAAACGCGAATTGTGAAAAAAAAGCAAATTTCGTCAAAGAATCTTAGAAAAAACGCAAATTCCACCAAAATAGCACAGGAAAAAAACGAATTTCGTAAAAGCATAGTGGAAAAAGATCAAACTTTGTCAAAAGATTGCAAGAAAAAATACAAAGTTCGTCACAGAATCGCGGAAAAAACTAATTTCGTCAAAGGATCGAGAAAAAAAAACACGATTTTCGTCAAAAGATCGCAGATAAAAGGCGGATTTCGTCAAAGGATCGAGAAAAAACGGGAATTTCGTCAAAGAGCCACAGTAAAAACTCATCGGTCTCTTTAATGATGATACCTATGAATAGACCTCTCCCTATAAAATGTGATTATTTCAGAAGCAATGCATGTGAAAAAAAAAATTCTGAAATTCACAGCAAATTTTCTGAAAGTTTACAACAGGGGGTGTGGGGTGTAAAATCCGCTCCCGGAACTAACTATGCGGTTTTTCGCGCTCTTTTGAAGAAATTTGTCTTTTTTTCGCATTCTTTTGACGAAATTTGCCGTTTTTTCGCGATCTTTTGACGGAATTTGCCGTTTTTCCGATCTGTCGACGAAATTTGCCGCGTTTTCACGATTTCATGATGCAATTACTCGTTTTTTGCGATCCTTTGACAGTTGCGGTATTTTATCAATCCTTTGACAAAATTTTCGATATGCGTGATCTATTTTATGTCCGATTTTTCGCATTTATGACAGACTATTTTTTAACTTTCGAAAATGATTGCCTCAATTTTTCAGAAAATTCGGAACAGAATCACCCCTGGGAATAGAGAGACTGGCATTTTGTGCGAAGAGGTCTCAATATTAAGGATTGCGCTGTTTCTAAATGCATCTCGGCAAAATAATTGATAAGAATTCACCCTTTCTTATCATGGATTTTTAGTTTTATTATTTTTTTTAACTAAAATAATTATTCTTTAATTAATATCAATTAATTTTTAATTTAAACGGTAATTATTTTAAAACTACTGTTTTTAATTCAAATTGTCAAAATAATTATAACACGTTATTTTATTAACTGTTAAATTAATTTGCAGAAAGTTTTTGGTTTTATACAAGTCTGCTCCCCATAAAAAATTCTGCAATCAAGATCGAAAAAGTAAAAGACGGCCTTTGTACAGATAGATCTCAGCTACCCAATGCAAAAAAAAAAAAAAAATTAAAATATAGAAATGCAACTGAGATATTTTTTATAAATTTCTTCTATAGAATAAACATTAGCGAACGGGTTTTTTGGCTTGATTAAAGTAGTCTCCCTATAAAAAATTCTGAAATTATGATCAAAAATGTAAAAAACGGTCTTTGACAGATTCATCTCCACTATCCAATGCAAAAAAAATCATTTAAAAATATTGAAATGCAACCGAGATATCTTTATAAATTTCATCTATAGGATTAGTATTAGCGAGCGGTTCTTTTCACTTGACTAAAGTGGCCTCCCCATAAAAATTTCTGCAATCAAGATCGAAAATGTAAAAAATAGCCTTTGTACAGATCGATATCAGCTATCCAATGTAAAAAAAAAAAAAAAAAAAATTAAAATATAGAAATGCAACCGAGATAATTTTTATAAATTTCTTTGATAGAATAAACATTAGCGAACGGGTTTTTTGGCTTGATTAAAGTAGTTTCCCTATAAAAAATTCTGAAATTATGATCAAAAATGTAAAAAACGGTCTTTGTACAGATTCATCTCAGCTATCCAATGGAAAAAAAATCATTTAAAAATATTAAAGTGCAACCGAGATATCTTTATAAATTTCATCTATAAGATTAGCATTAGCGAACGGGTCATTTCGCTTGACTAAAGTAGCCTCCCCATGAAAAAATTCTGCAATGAAGATCGAAAATGTAAAAAACGGTCTTTGTACAGATCGATCTCAGCTATCCAATGCAAAAAAAAAAAATATTTAAAAATATAGAAATGCAACCGAGATATCTTTATAAATTTCATCTATAGGATTAGTATTAGCGAACGGTTCTTTACGCTTGACTAATATAGCCTTCCCATAAAATATACAGCAATCAAGATCGAAAATGTAAAAAAATGGCCTTTGTACAGATTGATCTCAGCTCTCCAATGCAATAAAAATCATTTAAAAATATTGAAAGGCAACCGAGATATCTTTATAAGTTTCTTCTATAGGATTAGCATTAGCGAACGGGTCATCTCGCTTGACTAAAGTAGCCTCCCCATAAAAAAATCTGTAATCAAGATCGAAAATGTAAAAAACGGCCTTTGTACAGATCAATCTCAGCTATCCAATGCAAAAAAAAAAATCATTTAAAAATATTGAAATGCTACCGAGATATCTTTATAAATTTCATCTATAGGATTAGTATTAGCGAACGGTTCTTTTCGCTTCACTAATGTAGCCTCCCCATAAAAAATACAGCAATCAAGATCGAAAACATAAAAAACGGTCTTCGTACAGATCAATCTCAGCTGTCCAAATAAAAAAAAAATCATTTAAAAATATTGAAATGCAACCCAGATAACTTTATAAATTTTCTCCATTGAATTAGCTTTAGCGAGCGGGTTTATTCTTATGACTGAAGTAGACTCTTAGCACTGCTGATTTGAATTGCAACAAAATATGCTTATTATTTAATTAAAACGTTTATAATAAATTTAAAAATTATTAGATTGCCTTTCAGAAGGGAAAAAATAAAATAAATGCAAAACAACGTATGCACTAAGCAGAAATATATCATCTGTGTATGCTGATTTCACCGCAACAGAATTTGCTAAGTATTTGTAAATTAGCCGAAATTTTCAGGTTGGGTTGGGTTCATTTTTGACGGCCGATTATCTATTCGAGGGATATGGACCCGAAGGGGGGGTGCCCTTCGTGGGAGTCTTTTTAAGGGAACCCAATCCATATTAAAGCATGGGAATCCAAGGTTCGAAGGAAACCATGAAAATTCCGCACGATTAGGCTGACGGGTGCGATTGGGATCGAACCCAGAAACCTCCCGTCTACCAGCTTTGACAGCACAATCTCACGGCCACTGGTGCGGCCCAAAATTTTCTGTAAAACACTCAAAGAAATCTTTCTTAAAAGTTTCAGAAACACATTTCTCAATTTTAAACTAGTGTAATTTAATAATGAAACTGTACTGTAGTTATCTTTTAGTTTACTATATAAAATAAATGTTTAATATTTGTGAAAGAAACAAAATCCGCAAGAATTACCTTATCAATTATAAAAAAATATATAGAAAATTTAAATACAAATATATTTTTTCACCGCATATATGTATTCATTTTTAATGACACTAGTCAATTATTATTTTTTCTCTTCCCCCCCCCCCCTGTTGAGTGCGAATGACATATTTCTATTGAATGAGAGACTTCTGCCTTTTGACGTTTACGGAATAAAAAAAATCTATCGGGCATTATACTTCAGAAGTGAGAAAGAAAAAAAAAAGATTATAAATCTGTTTTAATTCCTAATCAATAATAATTTTAAAATTTATTTTTGGAACAGGTTTCGAAATGAAAACACCCCATAAAATATTCTGCAGTCAGGAACGAAAAAGTAAAAAGCGGCGTTTGTACAAATTGATCTCAGCTATCCAATGCAAAAAAAATCATTTGAAAATATTGAAATGCAACCGATTATATTTTTATAAATTTCTTCTAAAGGATTAGCATTAGCGAACGGGTCTTTTTGGTAGACTAAAGTAGCCTCTTCTCTATCGCATTTCAATATTTTTAAATGATTTTTTTTCTTTTGCATTGGATAGCTGAGATCGATTAGTACAAAGGGCATTTTTTGTTTTTTCGATTTTGTTTACAGATATTTTTAGTGAGGACATTTTCATTTTTGGAACAGGTGCAAAAGTGAAATCATAAAAAATTCTGCAATCAGGATCGAAAAAGTAAAAAACGGCCTTTGTACAGATTGATCTCAGCTATCCACTGGGAAAAAAATCATTTAAAAATATTAAAATGCAACCGAGATATCTTTATAAATTTCTTCCATGGGACTAGCTTTAGCGAGCGGGTCTTTTCGCGTGACTGACGTAGCCTGTTCCCGATTGAATTTCAATATTTTTAAATGATTTTTTTTGCTCTGGATAGCCGAGATTGATCTGTACAAAGGCTGTTTCTTGTTTTTTTGATTTTGTTTACAGATATTTTTAGTGAGGACACTTTCATTTTCGGAACAAGTTTCAAAAGTGAAAACACCCCCATAAAAACTTCTGCAATCGAGATCAAAAATGTAAAAAACTGACTTTGCACAGATCGATCTCAGCTATCCAATGCAATAAAAATCATTTAAAAATATTGAAATGCAACTGAGATATCTTTATAAATTTCATCTATAGGATTAGTATTAGCAAACGGTTCTTTACGTTTGACTAATATAGCCTCCCCATAAAATATACAGCAATCAAGATCGAAAATGTAAAAAAACGGCCTTTGTACAGATTGATCTCAGCTCTCCAATGCAATAAAAATCATTTTGAAATATTGAAATGCAACCGAGATATCTTTATAAATTTCCTCTATAGGATTAGCATTAGCGAACGGGCCTTTTCGCTTGACTAAAGTAGCTTCCCCTTAAAAAATTCTGCAATCGAGATTGAAAATGTAAAAAACGTCCTTTGTACAGATCGATCTCACCTATCCAATGCAAAAAAATCATTTAAAAATATTAAAATGCAACAGAGATATCTTTATAAGTTTCCTCTATAGGATTAGCATTAGCAAACAGGTGTTTTCGCTTGACTAAAGTAGCCTCCCCATAAAAAAATTCTGCAATCAGGATCGAAAATGTAAAAAACGGCCTTTGTACAGATCGATCTCAGCTATCCAATACAATAAAAATCATTTAAAAATATTGAAATGGAACCGAGATATCGTTAAATTTCTTCCATAGGATTAGCATTAGTGAGCGGGTGTATTCGCGCGACTGAAGTAGCCTCTTAGTATTACTCACTGCTGATTAGAATTGCAACAAAATATGCTTATTATTTTATCAAAATGTTTAGAATAACCTTAAAAATTATTCTATTGCTTTTCAGAAGGGAGAAAAGAAAAGAAAAACAACATATACACTAAGTAGAAATATATAATCTGTGTATGAGGATTTCGCCGCAATGGAATGTATTTGCTAAACGATTGAAAATTAGCCGAAAATTTCGGTAAAACAGTGAAAAAAAATCTTTCTTTAAAGTTTGAGAAACACATTTCTAAGTTTTAAATTAGTGTAATCCAATTTAATAATGAATTGTACAATAGTTATCTGTTAGTTTGCTGTATAGCACAAATGTTTAATTTTTATGAAAGAAACATTTAAACTAATTCAGTAAGAATTACCTAATAAATGATAGAAAAAAAGGTATTATAGACAATTTAAATACAAATGTATTTATTCGCCATATATATCTATTAATTTTTAATGACACTAGTAACTATTGTTATTTTCTTTCGTTCTCTCTCTCTTTCAACCCCCCCCCCCCCCCCCCTGTTGAATGCAGATGACAAAAAAAAAATTTCTAGTATCTTTTGAGAATAAGCAACTTCTTCATTTTGATGTTGTATACAACTAAAAAATCTTTCGGAAATTAAACTTCAAAAGTAGGAATGAAAAATAATAACAATGATAAATCTGTTTTTATTCCAAATCAATAATGCTTATCTTTATCTTTACTATTATATTAGATGCCTAGAAAAACAAACTGTCTGAAATCGACATCTATTTAGAACATTTCAGGAACGCATTTTCAATAAAACTTCGTTCTTTGCCACAAAAAGAAAATTGTTTTTATCAGACACCTAAAGTTGCTTCCAGTGCAGAAAATAGCCACAGGCGAAATTTAACACTATAGGAAGACTTTCCCGTTTAGAGACTCTCCGTTGATTAACCAGGTGTCATCTGAAACCCCCCTTTATTAAGGCGTTAACCTTGTAGAGGCAGATCTTGGAGCACTTTCATCTGTTAAAAATGAAAGCGTTTCAACTTTTTATAAATGTAGCATAGATTTAAAAAATTTTAAAATCAAAATAAAAAGCATTTTTAGAAAGCTTAATTATTAAACCATGCATGCCACCTTACGAAATTTTAAAATGTCCAACAGATTTTTCGTGATAAGGTAGTAAAGGAGAATCGTTAAACAACCTACAATAAAGCATCTAGAATGCCTTAAAATTAAAAAAAAAAAATAAGATTTTAAAGTGGCCTGCATAGTTTAAGAGTACAGCTTTTGAAAGCTACAAATAATATCAAATTCGATCAAAATGCAAAAAAATAACAGTTATAAATTTCTCCCATTGAAATAACATTAGCCGCTCTATTTCGGAGCGTTATTGAAATAGGGCCTTAAAGCAAATAAATAAAAATATTTTCTTCATCATAAAAATCTTTGACACTAATTGATATTTATGAAATAGATTTGGAAAAGAAATTACCCTTTGTTGACAGAATTTAATATGTTTTATAACGACTGTCTTATCTTAAAATCCTTATAAAAGTAATAAGTCTCTCATGAACAAGGAAGTAAAAGCATCATTATATTTATAGCATAAACAAGCTGAGTTATTCAGGCTGTGCTAGATAATTTAAGAATCAATTATAAACAACAAAGGAGTACAATAAACCAAAGTAAATATGTTGAGAATATAAAGGTAAATTAGTGTCAAAAGTAGAAAATTGATAAGAGATAAATCCTAATTAACTTTTGTCTGATTTAACAGTTCATACTATGATTACCTCATAAATAATATTTAACATTAAAATTAGCTCTTGGATGTGCAATCATAAGTTCAGACCCTTGTCTCCATACAAAAACAGTTATAAAAAAGATAATGCACCAATCATGAAAGAATAAGCCTCCCATTTTTGATCCCCCTGCTGGAAAAAGTAAAAACTAGCTGATGAAAAGCAGAGTGCAGGGGGAAACAGATGTCTGATTATGATGTGATCCTTGCTTAATTAACACACAGAAATTAGAGAGCTTTTGCTCCTTCCAGCTCCCCAGCCACTGGGCCTGACTTAATGTGAGACCAGGTAACATGAAAGGAAATAAAGTCAGGTTCAGGACAATCTGCCTCATCTCTTTGTGAAACCCAGGACTACACTCACCTACCCTAAAGTAAAGCTGATTCATTTCATGTATACATGTTAACTACACTCAACAAAAGTTACATAATATAAAACTTTTGAAGCCATGAATAAAAGAATTGATGGAACTGAATTTTTCCCTTTCATCACTTTCTCCTGATATAACTCCCCTAGACTTACCTATTACAGAATCAATAGATTATACAGTACCTGAAGTGTATAATAACCCAGAATGGACTTTAAGGAAAAACCAAAATGGCATATGTAGCAATCGCCAATCATACATCAATAATGCAAACTGCTGCTCAAGCAGTACTTCATACATGTAGATGATGAATTGAGGCATTGAATGTAGATGGTAAACAATTTGAATACATTTTGTAATTGTTACATACAACTGAGATTTGTAACATATGTACTTTTCCTTCTAATACTTTTAATAAGTTATTCTTATGTGTATATTTTTGAAGAATCTTTTATATCAAGCCATTTTGTTTGTGTTAAAATAATAAAAATCATAGTAAAGACTACATATAATGCATACTCAAAACTAAACGCAGCCCAGTCATCAACAAAAACAAAAAATCATGCATCAAGCATTGATTATAAAAAACGTTCCAACAAATTCCAAAACCGTTAAAAACTTTGCAGTTTAAAAAGGTGAAAGATATGGCCTAAGTAAACAATTTGGAAAATGTATAACACATTTGAAACCAATTTCAGTAATTACCATGAATATCCACAAAACTATATGAATTATTTTACACCTCCTTGTATATGATATACAGGTTTGTATATATATACACACACAAACAGTATATGTTAAAATTTAGCTCAGTTGGGAAACACATAGCACAGTTACCTCTGTGATACATATCAATTTCAATATGTTTAAAAACATCATTAAAATAAACAGCAAAAGATTTTTCTCCATAGACTGCGATGTAATAAAATTCTTTCAATGTCACTGTTAACATACTATAAATACTACACATTTCATTTTCAATACTAAACATGTTATAGTGAACCTCAATTACATTCATATGAATTACATGAGAATACAAGTATATTTATACGAGCATGGACAGATGGCAGACAGACAGAATTCTTAAACACATTTCGACTACCTTGGAAAATGTTAAAAATTAGAAAAAAGAGAATGAATTAGTAAATTACATTCACAAAAAAAATATGTTCCTTTCAATAAACTTCACTACTTCAGTAGTTCAGATCATATGAGCTTTCTTAAACTAACAATTTCTTTTCTAATGATTTCCTTTAAAATGCAAACAATTTGCAAAGTTTGAGCCATGAATAACAGAGAAAAAAATATTGAATTCAGCTAAATAAGCAAATACAGTAAAATATGAATAAATAAATGTTGCAACTGGGGTGAAAAAGAAGAATTGATGTTGCGAAAAACCACTAATATTTTTTGATTAATGCGGAGCAGTAAAATTATAACAGCTGAATAATGGAATGTATATTACATCATTTCAGATTTTTAAAAAAAAATTATGTGCTTATGACTCTATGTAAAGAAATACTTGCAGGAACTACAAGTTTGATTAGAGGAACTATTAACTTTTGATGCAGTTTACATTGAAAAAGCTACATCTTACAATTTCTAGAAAGATATTTTTATATTGTCTCTTTTAACACATGGACAATGAACAAAATGCAGAAATAAACCTTTAAATGAAACACATTTTAACAAAAGCCTTTAGCATTAATCATAGATAGAATTTTTAACCAAGTAGGCACCAACTGACCACTAAAAAAGGGCTAACTAAAATTATTTTTTATTTTAAAACTATCACTCTTTAATTTTCATTTCTATTTTGCATGCTTCATTTGATTTTGTTCAAAGAATTATTATTATTTTATGGTATTTTGACAATCACATTTCAGAATTTTAAGACTTGATAGAAAGACTAAGTAAATGTTATGCCTTGAAAGTACTGCTCCCTCTAAAAATAAAAAAGGGACAGGGTGTGAACATTACTGAAGCAAGAAAAGGGTACTAAGCTCAACTAAAAACAATATTTCAGCGAAAAAAAACTGCTTTTAAAATGCTTTTCTTTAAATTAGAACATATTTTTTCATGATTTGGTATTTGGAAAAAATATATTTTCTTTTAAAAACACATACAATAACTCAAATACAATGAGCAAACAAAATGGCATAAACTTAAATAGCACAACAAAATAAAGTTTCTTAATAATATTTCAGATGCCAGATTTTTAATCCAAGGAATAATAAAATATCCAGATAGTTAAAGTTAACTGATTTTACTAAATAATTAAAACTGGCAATTACATTTACCAATTTTCTAATATTATTGAATGTAATTATTAATTGAATAACAGACCATTTTACATCAATCTATAGATGCTTAAGACCACACATAAAACATATTTAATAATTTAAAGAAAGCTTATATTTTGTAGCATAATGCAAAAATTACAAGAGGATTATTTACTAATTTATTTAACTTTCAAACTCTATTTGTTTTACTTTTTGAAACCAAAATGATTTATCAAAATGTGGTACAAGACTATATATAATGCTGAACAGCAAACTTGTCTTTGATGCAAAACAAAATATCATTTTTAAATGCTGAATTCTGAATTCAAGTATGAAAAAAAATAGTTGGTCTATTCTTTTTGTTGTTAGAATTTTATTCTCATTCAATTTATTTTAATGTCTTTCTATTTTATAATGTAACTAATTAAAAATCTTTAGTGTTAAATTTCAAACAATAACTAAAAACTTTAACAAAAACTAAAGTTATACAAACCAGTAATTGCACACTGTTCCAATATGAAGTTTCATAATCATGATTCAGTTTTTCATTAATTTTATATTTCAAGCATTCCCAATTCTCCTTCTGAAAAATTAAAATGTTCTTAAATTTAACATTTTAAAAACACAAAATTGTTTATTTGAGCATAATGATTTTTTTTTTTTAATACCACATTGAGATGGATATCTCCAATTTATATTACTATATACTAATGAAAAAGACTATATTTTATATCTTTTGAAAATTAATCAAAGAGTTATAATAGGTTTTAGTTGAATGACTATCATTTTCTAACATGGAACACTAAATAAGAAAACAAGTGTAATAAAAACATAAATATTAAACCAATGGTCTTTGGTTCACCACTGAAGACATTAATTTTATTTTTCATTTTTAAACACAGTTATGAAATGTAACAGATTGGATTTTTTTTAATGCAAATTTTATATTTTTGTTATATCCTTATAGAAAAAGTATTTCTGTGCTAATACATGTTCAAGCCTCGTCAAGCTTCAAAACAATATTCTTTTCATTTTACATGTATGTAAAAAACATCTTAATTGACGAGAAAACTTTTATTTCATATTGGGCCTCTCTGGTATAAGGTAAGTTAAGCAAGGTTCAAAACATCTTATTTGTTTGAGATCAGCCATAGAAGTTGATTCTAAAAATGTCTCTGCAAGTCAAAAAGATTGAGAACACTGCAGTAGGGAAAAATAAGACCAAATTACTCATGTATAAGTCAAGAAATTTCTGACAATTTTTGGCCAACAAATTCGGGGAGGGGGGGGACGACTTATACATGAGTCAATTAAGAAAGAAAAAAAACTTTGATTACTGTAAAATTCTGGCTTATTATGTGTAAGAATAATAAAATATTATATAAAATATGCAAATAATAATAATTTATCATTAAAAAAATTTTTCAATGATTTGTTTTTGTTTACTTACTACTTTTTGGCATTAGCAAGTGAAATCTTTGGTTTGATTTTTTGCAAAATTGAAGTAAAAAGTTAGGAGTCTACTTATGCACAGAATTTTTTTTTTTTTTTTTTTTTTTTTTTTTTTTTTTGCAGAACTTGCATTCGAAAGGGGGTCGAATTATATGCAAGTATATACGGTATATAAAATAAGTGGATCATTCCATGTCAAGTGGCTTAGGAGATCCTGACCAGGTCCAAAGTACAGTACACTAAAATATCTCTTGAAGGGATAAAACCAGAATTGTAGAACAAGTATCAACTTATAGCAAAATGACTTTGCACTATAATATGAGAGTGGGCACAGTGCTCCCTAGTGACAAAATGTGAAAATTGTGAACTCTATGTAGAAAAGTATAAGAGATAGTAACAAAATATAAATTATAAAAAATGTAGAGACTTTTTTATTTAGTATGAAATGACACCTTTATTGTAAAAATAACTTTATTAAAAACTCTGAAAATATCAAAGTTATTAGGGTGTATTTAAGCCAGTATGTGATATCAACAAATTATCATTTCAGTTTCTAAAAATTATTTTTACATGTACGACACTTCATGCTGAATCAAAAATGCTTAATACTTTTGTAATTGATATTTTTGTTATCGCTCACATTTTTTGAGATAGGGTCAACATTTTCCAAATTGAATCACTAGGAGGCTCTGAAACTACTCTGATATGATAGTGCATATTCATTTTACTATAGATAGATACTTGTTCCACCATGCTAGCTTTATATGCTCAATAGATATTTGAGGATTTCCAATAAATAAGGTTTCTTATATCATGAGCAATAAAATGACAAACCTGGTGATTTGATCATTTTCCTGTGGCTGTGAAATAGTGAATTTTACAGGAGGACTCCCCATGACCCAACTATGACAGTTTTCAGATATCCACCTTAGACTTATATGTATATCTTGTAGCAATTATATCAAAATTGAAGAGCGTCGAGAAAAAACCTCTAGGTCAGTTGACATTGAATGATATTTTTATAAAGCAAAAATTAATTTTAGATATTAATATATGAAAATTAATTACTTACTGCAATCATTTCTTGCTCAGGATAAAGATTTAGCAATGTACTATCAACTTGAAAATTTCCATATTTAATAACAATATTCTTTTTTCTTTGTTCACAGTAAAATGCCTAAACAAAAAATATATATAAAATCAAAATATAGACAGCAGATTTTATATCACATTTAAAAATTTAAATAATAAAATTACTGTATTGCTAATACAAAGCAATGACAAACTATACTAATAGAAGAAAGTTTCTCTCTCTGTGTGAGTGTGCATATGCGATGGCTAACAAAATCTACCACATGTACAAGGCTGAAAATTTAGGTGAGGATAGTTCAAGGCTTCTGGTGCACCTGAGGCTCAGAATGATTATTTTTTGAGTAATTAATTAAAAAATCATTGAATACTCATTCTTTATTCTGAAAATCGGAAGCAAGCCAGTGCATGCTCCATTTGATGCAATCCTTTTTATCTCAAAATAAAATACCTGCTTTCATTTGAATTCAGAGATAATGGAATTTTTTAATTTTCAGTAATTTAAGAAAATTAAGAAAACTATTTGAAGTATTAATTTGAAATTATGTATACATACACAGAATTTTTTTTTTTTTTGCATCTGTATAGTTAAAAAAAAAATTGGTCTATAATTTTTCTTAATTTTTGCAAAAAAACTGACAAGACAATTAAAAAATGATCTAGACAGGGATCGGACATTTCATTAAAAATTGAACTAAAAGGAAATCTTCTGGTCAATCCCTCCATTTACTTTTCAAAAATGAAATTAAATAATTGTGAGCTAATGAAGGAATATAAATATAATTAAGATATAGATTTGAAAATTGTTAATCATATGTACAGTCGAGGGGAAAAAACAAACATCCCCTACTAACTCTGCAACAAATTATTGTAGAAGAAAGTTACTGGTACCAAACAATTGGAAATAAAGTCTACTTTTAAATGATGAATATAAAATTCGTTTAGCAATGAGCATCTACAAATCAAAAGCAATCTAAACTTTGCTTTTTTTTTCAATAGCACCACCCAATTTTGACAAGATATTTTAAATCTTCAGTTCAAACTATGCCTAGATACGGAATTTAAAATACTTTGGATGATAGGTTATTGAATTATAACCAATCAAAATTTAGAGCTTCTAATGTTAAATTACATTTTCATATTTTTATTAATATCTCCTGAAATTATAATCCTAATGTATGGTATGGAATTATGTATGAAATTATAATCCTTTTTGTATGGTTATAATACTAAAAAACCCACACATAAATACATTGAATCTGTAATTTTAAAAATTTAAAAATATGAATTATGAAATATTTGAAAAAATGATGAATTGCAGCTTACAATTTTTTTCATGCATTTAAAATTTTTCTTCCAAACAGTTTTCAAATTATGTTTTAAAAATGTCAAAATGCTGGTTTAAGGCACCATCTAAAATGGGCAGAAAAGCATAATTTGAAAAAAATATATTCATCATTTTATTGAAATATTTAGGCAGGGATAACGGTGTCTCACTTAAGATCAACTTAGAATGCAAGTCTGTCTTATGCTGCAAACAATGCATAAACCATGTTTCCATGTCTTGCGATCTTACACTAACTTGAATCCTTTCTACGTTCATGTGCTTGGCAAATTATTCAAAGAGAACTTGATATTATAAGAGTATCATTGAATCAATGACATGGAGATTACAAGAAGTTCTTGATAAAAATGGTTACAATCCATCACATTAACAAATTCCCCACCCTTTTTTAAAATTTAAACGCAACATGTGACTTATTAGTGGGGTGAGGATCTTTTGCCCATTTTTTTAATACTAATCTGCCCATAATTTTCTGCTAAAAATCTATCTTATGAAATAATTTTTCTTATTTGGCTTAATCATATTTTTTATTTAGATACATTTCAGTTTTTTAAAATTTTGGTATTAAGTTGCTGCCACTGGTGATTTTTAAGTTTCATTATGTGGGCCAGTTTGTCCTTGTATAACATGTTTGCATTTAATTGATGTTTAATTTGGAGAACAGAACTTTGAAGATCAGATTAACATGAAATTTCAGAGAGAAAAGCTATTGTGGAGGTGTAAACATGAAATTATTCATTTCAACGTATTCTACAAAATGGAAGGACACATGAAATGGCTTTTGTTCTTTTTAAATAGATGCCGATGATGTATTTAAAGCAAATGATCAATATAATTCCTACATTTTATATTTACAAAACTTTGGTCAAAAAGATTTTACATCATTTAAACCATTATTATATCTACAATGCAGTCACTAGGATAGTTATACTGATATAATTCAATTTACTCAAATCTTGTTAAATCGATAGGCAAGTTTCCTTGCCAATCAGCATTAATGAGTTTATCGTAAAATTTTGAATGAAAAATAGCAACATAAGTTTAACCATAGGATTATTAACCCTATTTCAAAGAATAATGAATGTAAAGTTATTCTGATGTATTTTTAACAAAGATTTAGTTTTAGTGCTTCAAATAAATTGTAATATAAACCATGTGAACATATCTGGAAAGATCTAGCAAAACACATCCCCCCACCTCTTCATCTTAAAAAAGAGTGGTGTTGAAGAAAAAGCTATAAAAATATGCCATTAGTAATCAACTTGGGATTTATTTCCAGACTAAAATGAAATTTGTCTGGGTTTTTTCTACAATACTTTTTTATACTGCTTCAAACTATTTTTTTATTCTAAAATTTATATTTGCCGATATTCTTCACATTTCTGCAAATACATTTAGAAAAAAGCAAGTTAAATAAATTCAAATTTTGAAAAAAAAAGCATTATAAAAACACCTATAAAATTCTAATCACATTCACATACTTGAAAAATATTTTAATTACAGATAACTTATATATTTAAAATCAGATAATCCAACACTTGTAAACATTATGAAATGAATATACAGCTCATGTTCCAAAATATTAGAATAATTGAGAAAAAGTAATAAGAAAAAATTATTTTTCATTTATTTATTTTTGATACTAAGAAATTCAATTTAATTTCTTATAAATTAAATCTGGAATGTTTAGATAAGATTTTAACATTTACAAATTATAAAATATAATACAATAAATTAGGTATACAGCTTTCTGAAACACATCAAAATATTAGAATAAAATTTAGATTGGTTCAAAATACTAGAATATTTTATTTTACACAACCGTATGAATATGAAGTAAATGGTAATTAATATTTTGTAGCCATGCTCTTTAGCTTTCATAACAGCATACAATCGATCTTGCATACTATATACAAGATGTTTACAAACATTTCTATCAATATTAGCCTAATAATGACCTTATGTGTGCCACTAACTCAGTTTTACTTGAAGGAGGATTTTTTTGGAGTTTTTTCTTCATTATATACCATAAGTTTTCGATGGAATTAAGGTCTGGTGAGTTTGGTGGCTAAGGAAGTACCTTAATGTTATGTTGGCGGAAAAAAATCTTAACTGACACTGAGGTATGCAGTGATGCTAAATCTTGTTGAAAGATGAACCATCTTCAAATAAATCTTCTGATGATTAAATCATGTAATATTCTAAAATTTCTTGATATATCTGAGAGTTAACCTTTTCATAGACGATGCATAACTTTCCAGATGCTTCTGCACTCATGCAGCCCCAAACCATGACACTAGCAGCAAATTTTATGGAACGTTAAAGGCATTCTTTATCAAATGTTTCTTGCTTCATTCTCCAAACTCAAATACCTTAATTGCCATATAAAACACAAAACATATTTTCATCACTAAATAATATATTTTTCCAATTTTCTTTGCTCCATAAGTGTCTTGATTTACACCAATTCAAACTTATTACACTTTTGTTTTGCAGTCATGAGAGGTTTTGTTTTTGGTACACGAGATTCAAACTTAAATTTATGGAGACGTCTTAATGTTGTCGATGTACAAACTTCCAACTCCTTCATCTTTCCATTTTCGGTGTAAGAATCGCACCCTTTTAAAATGGTTTTTCTTAACTATACACTTCAGTTTCCTGTCTTCTCTAGCAGATGTTTTTGGTTTTCGGCCGCTATTTTGGCGATTATTTTGAAATTTTCCATTTTTTTAATATTGTGTTAGCATTTTACTAACGCTTGATTGCGAACAGTGTAAATAATTTGCTATATAACATTGATTTTTACCGTGCTGATACAAATCAACCATACAAAGTTTAATAGATTCAGGAATATCACTCACACGACCCATTTTAAGACAAAAAAGCAAACTGAAAAAAGAATACTGATTTTAAATAAAATCATCTGAATTTAATCAATGACGCCACCAATTATGAATTGGTGATAATTAAAGGAGAATTAATGTGAAATATTCTAATATTTTGAACCACTTGAATAAATTTTTCTAATATTTTGACTTTTCAAAATATATTTTTTTTCAATTAATCTTTTCAAAAATGATATTAATTTTAAGATAATAAATAAGTTTAATCAACAATAAGTTCTTAATAAAAATATCATTTGCATATTTGCATTAAAAGACATTAAATTACCAAACAATATTTTCAATTTGTAAAAAAAAGTAATTATTCTAATATTTTGAATATGAGCTGTATTAGGAGAACCAGAAAGTAATGTCATTTTTTTGCATGTCAATATTTCTTTACCATTTATCAGCTCATCGTGCATATAAAAGCTAACTGATCCACCACATGCAACTTATTGCTTCAACGGCACAATCAAGCATGAAAGTGGGAAATAGAAAAAAAGGTAGAATTTTTTTCCATCTATACAATGGCACTGAACTCTTATGATTTAGACACATTTTAACTATTATTTATACAATAAAATGAAATATTACTCTACATGTGATGACTATTTTCTTTTAATAACTTAGAATTTATTAAAAACAAATTTAAACTAATAATAATTTTACAGGTTCTTTGAATCAAAAAAGGAAATTGAACACAGTTTGCTAAAGGAGTAAATCCAAAATCATCTGATGAACTTATGAAACACAGTGATTAATTTCTTAAAATGAATATTATTTTACGTTTGTCAGCTTAAGATTTTTCCCCATCTTTCAAAAGAAAAAATATAGCCATGCAAAATAAAAGCAAGTCAAATTGATCTTACTCCAGAAATACATCACCAAAAAAGCATTACTGAAATTACCCAAAAGTGTTGCATAATTAGACAAAATATTCTATTTCAAAAAGAACCTTATGGAGACTTTCTTTCCTTTTAAAGTCTAAAAAGAAATCACTCTAGAAATACATAAAAAAAACTTCATTTACATGACTTTTAGATGCTTATTCAACTTTGATTTGATTGCTCATTTGCATAGCAATTCAGAAACGAACTCCACGAATTTGAGTACACAAAATATTTGATTAAATTTTTGAGAAAACTCCCCCCCCCCCCTCCCCTATATACTTCCAATATTTTCTTTGCATTTTTCTATGAATTCAGAGAATGTCCAAAATTGGTTTTAAAAAGGTGGAATTCCTCTTTTAGGATGAACTCTTTCATCCCTGACAATACAGTAGCACTTTTTGATTGCTTGATCACTGGAGATGAAAAATGGATCCTCTATGATAATTCAAAAGGCAGTGGCTCTCTCCAAATGAATTGCCCCAAAATCTCTACAACACTTTCTACAGGAAAAAAAATTGAAAATTTAGATTATATCCAAAATGCAATCTCTAGATATTTTACTTAACAACCAATTGATTTTTATTGATCCGGCATTGAAAATTTGTAAACTAGATAGTAAAAGGTTGTTGATAACAAGATGATAATTACATCATTGATTAAAAATAAAAACTTGTTAAAAATTTGTTTGAATTTATTGTAAAAAAAAAGACATTACTTTCTGGACCCCCAAACAGAAGAGGATTTTACCGTATATAACAATAACCAAAGCATATTAAGTCAGTGAAATGGTCATATTGGCAGGAAATAATACATTAATAGAAGTCAATCATTCTATAGCGTTTCAAAAATCGATTACTGAACTTGAATTTGGATACAGTGCCTAAAATAAACTAATTTTAAAATAATTAATTTCTCAGAAACTAATTGTGCAAATTTCATGAAAATTTGTATTTAGGTTAATTGAAGGATGTAAAATTTATTTATGGTGCCAGAATTGGACCTTGCCATTAAAAAAACTTTGTTTTGTTTTGATACGTAGATGGCATCCTAAGCCAATTTTATATACATTATTTAAAAGTAGACTTTATTTCCAATTGTTTGGTACCAGTAACTTTATTCTACGATAATTTATTGCAGAGTTAGTAGCGAGCATTTAATTTTTTTTCCACAACTCTATATAAAACTTAACAGTGTGAACAGGAAAGGAAGGGGAAAAGCATATGGAAAATTGATCGAATTAATAAAGAAAACTGAATACCTGTAACCAGTAAATTACTAATAACTTGCCCCCTTTTAAATCAATCTTCTTCATTTTTGGAGGCCTTTCTGATGGATTTATAACCCTCTCAGATATGGACAGTAAACTACTTTTGAAACATTAAACAAGTAATAATTTTCAAGGGCACAAAAACATTGATACTTAAATGAACTTATTTAGCAGCAGTAAATCAATTCGTAATCATCTCAGATATCATTAACTGATTTCAAAACAGGAAACCATTCAAGAATACAAACATTTGAACACGTAAATATATACATTAAGTAATAATAAATCATTCTGTAATAAACAAACTTTTCTATTTCAGCTAAATTATCCTACTCAAGTTATACAATTACAAATAAATAATGATATTAATATGTGAAATATGTTTGGGAAATTTGTTCATATATCAACCCATGTATGATGCAGCTGTGTGACGTCAGCATCATCGTCATCAAATAGAACTCTAAATGACTCAAGAAAAACTTTTTTATTATTAAGTTAGTTGCTCTGTTTATCTCAATCAAAAGGGATGTAATATTAAAATTGTTGCTGCAAAAAGCAGCGTTATGTAAAGTGTTAACCAAAATGTAAACTTAAAGTTATACTAATATAATTTCTTAAACCAAAGAAAAGGTGTCAAGAGTGGAATCATTTATAAATAAGATAAAATATTAAACATCCACTTTTCTTTCCACTTTTCTACACTATAGGATTTTGTGCGATATGGATAACTCATGCCCACCGCATTTAAAATGTGTGTCAAGCTGCGATAAGAGGATTGCTGCTGCTGAAGAAAGATAAAGGTAAGAAATTACCTATATTATTATTATATTTAAATGTATTTTCATGGCCAGAAACAAAATAATATTTATTTATTTATCTAAGTATTAGCGCGTGTAAATTACTGTGCAGAGCAGAGGCGGCTTTTTTGCCAACAATTTGATTCCGAGACTGAGAAAGTCTGTATTTTAGTAGATAAATAATATTTGTGAAAAAAAAGAAAACTACTGGCCATAGAGGTATGCACATTAAAAAGAAATTGAAAATTATTGCTTATTGTGCATTGTTTTTTTGTTGATATATATGAAATGTTAAACAATTGAAGAAAACTAGATATATATAAGAAGTTTTATATAAAATAATAAAACAGCAATTCCTCTTTACCAACAAAACTAAAATAACTAGTAAAATGGCCGTATCACGTGAGATACAGCTTGTAGAAAAACTTAACGCGGGTAACTACGATAATTGGAAGTTCAAAACAGAAATGTTACTAATTAAAGAAGACTTGTTCAACATAATTAGCGAAGATAGGCCCACTCCAGTCACAACCGATTGGGAGAAAAAGGACAAGAAGGCCAAAGCCATAATAAATCTGTCAATTGAAGATCCTCAAATCATCCATGTAAAAGGGCTTAACACAGCCAGAGACACATGGAACACACTTAAAACGATACACGAAAGGGCAATCCTCTCTAGTAAATTATTTTTGTTAAGAAAGCTTTATGGAGCCAAGCTCCAAGAAAACGGGAACCTAATCAAACATATAACATACATTCTAGAACTAAAAGACAAACTCTCGGCGATCGGGGAAACAATTAGCGACTCCCATCTTTCAGCTTTATTGCTGTGTTCGCTACCCCCTAGCTATAATACTTTAATTACTGCCCTTGAATCACGGAATGAGGACAAGCTTACACCACAATTTATTAAAAGTAAATTAACAGATGAGTACAATAGAAGGGTTGAAATCGCAGACCAGGGTGAAAATTCAACAAAAGCGTTTACAACGCAGAAAAGATTTCCTAATGATAACTTTAAAAAAGATAAACAGTGCACGTATTGCAAAATGAGAAATCACACGTACAGAGAATGTTGGCATTTGAAAAATCGAAACAATCACCCAAATACACAAAAACAACAAACATACAAAAACAAACAATACTCATCATCGTTGTGTTATCAGCAATCGGATAACCAGATAAGAAACACTGACCGCGAATCAGTAAATAAGAGAGAATATAGGGAAACAAAACCAGATCAAAGCAGTGACACAGCCTTTCTAATAGACAAAGCAGGAAAACAAACCTAGATTATTGATTCTGGTTCATCTTCACATATCCTAAACAATAAAGATGACTTTACTAAATTAAATGACACCGAAAAAACAACGGTCATAATTGCCAACAGCAAAACTCTAAACTCGCTAGGTACCAGACAGACTACATTCATGAGTAAAACATCAGATGGAGGCATAAATAAAATTATGTTGAAAGAAGTGTTGTATGTACCAAAGCTAGAATCTAATTTAATTTCAATAAGTAAAGCCACAAAGAATGGGTATAAATTATTATTTGATAAAGATCGATGCACGCTGTCCCAAAATGAAAAAATCTACTTGGAGGCAAAAATGAAAAATAACCTATATGAAGTTGAATTATTAGAAAATGCAGATAGGAATATAGTAAATATGGCACATGAATGCAAAAGTAAAGACTGTCTGAAACTTTGGCACAAACGCCTAGGGCATAGAAATTATAATTCCATAAAGGAAATGGTTAAAGACGACTTAGCCTATGGCATAAAACTAAATAATTGCAATCATGGAACACCAGGCGAAACGTGCATACAAACAAAAACAAGCGATGCTCCCTATCCCAAAACAGTGTATAGAAACAAAACAGGTAGAGTACTCGATCTAGTGCACACGGACGTATGCACAGTGATAGGAACCCCCACAATATGTGGTAAAACAATGTTTGTAACTTTCATTAACGACTACTCTAGATTTACTGTAATATACTTATTAAAACATAAAGATGAAGTACAGGATAAACTAATCGACTATATAGCTATGGTTTGAAACCAGTTCGGGATATATCCGAAAGAAATAAGATACGACAACGGAGGTGAGTACATAAATAGAGGGATAGAGGATTACCTAAGGAAAAGGGACATTAAACATCAATTAACCGTGCCATATTGCCCGAGCCAAAATGGCATTGCGGAGAGAAAAAATAGGTCGCTATTAGACATGACTAGAAGCATACTCAGAGAAGCAGATCTGCCACAAAAATTTTGCAGAGAAGCAATTAACACTGTGAATCATTTACAGGATCGCTTACCAACAAGATCGACAAACAAAACTCCATTTGAGCTATGGTTTAATCGCAAACCGAATTTATACTATTTGCGAACATTCAGATGCAAAGCTTACGTATACGTGAATAAACAACATCGAGGAAAATTGGATGACAGGGCTCAGGAAGGGATTTTTGTAGGATACGATAACAACTCAAAAGGATATCGCGTATATACTAAAGAAAATAAAATTGTAATTGGCAGAACAGTGAAATTCATAGAAAATAGCAAAATTAACCTAAAAGAAAGTAAAGAGACAGAAAACTCATATGACGACAAAAATTACATTGAAACGGAGATAAACAACACAACTGAAGAACCAACCGCGTCCAAACAACCGACCAATGAACCAAGAAGATCCGAAAGATCGAACAGGGGGGGTACCACCAGACAGATATGCCTGTTATGTAAAAAATGATGATATGACAGAGCCCACTAGTTGGAATGAAATACTGGAAATAAATAATCCCAAAGAAAAGGAAAATTGACTTAAAGCCACACAAGCGGAAATAAATTCGCTGAGAAAACACAACACATTGGAATTAGTGGATCCTCCACCTAACAAAAAGGTTATAGGTTGCAAATGGACATTCAAAAAGAAATTAGACAGTCACGCGAACACTCAAAAGTACAAAGCACGTTTAGTAGCCAAAGGGTTTAGTCAAAAATATGGGGAAAACTATGAGGAGACTTTCGCCCCAGTAGTGTCACAAACAACCGTCAGAACATTTTTGACAGCAGCCGTATATAAGAAGTTGAACGTGAGGCACATAGACATAGACACAGCTTTTCTCTACAGTGAGCTAGAAGATGAAGTGTACATGAAACAACCTGAGGGTTACACTGAGAAAAATTCAGAAAACAAAGTCTGTAAACTGAAAAAATCCATCTACAGACTCAAACAGGCAGCCAGAACCTGGAATAAAAAAATCGCACAATCTTTAAAAAATTTAAACTTTCAACAAAGCACCGTGGACACATGTCTATATACACGAAAAGAGAACAAAATTTCAACTTACGTAATAGTCTATGTTGACGACATTTTGATAGGTGGTGAAAATGAATCTATCGAAAAAATAATAAAAGCTTTAAAGGAAGAATTTGAATTAAAGGACCTTGGGGAAGTATCTCACTATTTAGGCATGGAAATAAACAAATCAGAAAATGGGTATAAACTGAATCAAAGATTAAAAATAGAAGAACTCGCAAGAAAATTTAATTTAGAACACACAAAACCTGTAAGCACTCCCATGGATGCCGGTTTTCACAAATTAGAAGACGAAGAAAATTTATTGCCTAACAATACGAAATTCAGACAAGTGATAGGATCGCTGTTATATATAGGAACCACTACGCATCCAGATATATCAGCCGCTGTTAACATACTCAGCAAAAGATGTGAAACTCCACGCCTAAAAGACTGGAACGGTGTGAAACGCGTAATAAGTTACCTGAACATTACAAAAACTTTAAATTTGACATTGAACACAAATAACGAACCAAAGTTAATCGGATTTTCTGACGCTAATTGGGCAGGGAACAACACAAGAACGAGAAAATAGACTACTGGAAACCTATTCATGTTGGGAAATAGTCCCATACAATGGTTTACCAAAAGGCAAAATTGCATTGCCTATTCATCGGCAGAAGCTGAATTCGTTGCTGCAGCTAATGCAGGACAGGAAATTGCCTGGCTGACAAAATTATTAGCAGAATTGGACTTTAGTGTTTCCCCTAGGCGTTTTCGTGAGGGCGCAGCGCCCTGCCCGTTTTTTTATAGCTGTAAATGCGCCCTGCCCATTTTTATATAACTGCAAACGCGCCCTGCCCGTTTTGGGTTTGCAAAATTTTGCCCTCGGCATGTTTCAACTAACGAATCTTAACAATACGTCGCGAAAAAATCCGAAAATTTGCAATCGATCGATGGATCTGAAATTCTAGAATTGATCGCGAAAAATATTGCAAAATTAGTCTATCGATCGTGAAAAAATATTGTGAAATTCGACAGTCGGTCGCGCAAAAATATCGCAAAAAAAAAGTCTGTCAATCGCGGGAAAATATTGTGAAATTCATCAGTCGGTCGGAAAAACAACTGTTTCAGCCGGACGCGGGAAAAATCGTGAATTTCGTTAATCTAACGCACGAGAAACTAAAAAAATTCTCCAATCGCTCATGGGGAAAAAATCGCGAAATCTGTCGATCGTTCGCGGAAAAAAATCGTGTAATTCGTTTACGTTAGCATGAAGCAAAAACCGTAAGTTCCGCCAGTAAGCCCCGGAAGTTACCCAATCGGTCCCAAGAATAAAGCCTGCAAAATTTCCTAATATGTAGAAGGAAAATATTGCCAATTATGTTAATCGATCACAGGAAAACAATCACGAAAGTAGCCGATTGGTCGCCAGAAAACCCCCTCAAAATTTGCCTAAAAGTTGCTAGAAAATAACGCGAACGTCATCAATCAGTCGGAAGAAAAGAAATTGCGAAATTCAAAAATCGCATCCAGGAAAAAAATCGCGAAATTTGTTAATCATTCGCAGGAAAAAAAATAGCGAAATTCGTACACGATATAGGGGAAAAAATCTCTGGAAATTAGCCAATCGATCCAAAGAATAAAACCTACAAAATTCGCTGATAGGTAGCTGGAAAATATTGGCAATTATGTTAATCAACCGCGGGAAAAGAATCACGAAGTCTTTGAGTTAGTCGCGGTAAAAAAGCCGCGAAAACCGTCGATCGATCGCGGTAAACGCCCTCGAAATTCTTCAAGGGATCAAAAGAAAAACCTCAAAATGTCCCAATAAGTTGCTGGAAAATATCACAAAAATCGTCAATTGATCGCAAGAAAAATTGAATTCATCCATCGATCAGGGAGAAAAAACGAAAATTTCGTCAAAAGATTGCATAAAAATTATCACGAACTTTGTCAAGATTGCGCAAACAAAGATCGTTAATTCTGTTGATCGGCCGCGAAAAAATATTGCCAATTTGATCAATCGGTCACAGAAAAAGAATCTGCAATCAAGTGAAGCAAAAAACCCTAATTTCATCAAAGGAACGCGGGGGAAAAATGTGAATTTCGACAAACGATCCTGGTAAACAATCGTGAATTTTACGAAATAGTCGTGGAAAAAAATCGTTAAAAAACCATGATTTTCGCGAAACGATCGCGGAAAAAAACGTGAATTTCGCGAAACGGTCATGAAAAAAAAAAATCGTGTATTTCGCGAAACAGTCGTGGAAAAAAGTCATGTATTTCGCGAAACGATCGTGGAAAAAAATCGTGTATTTCGCTAAACGATCGTAGAAACATTGTGAATTTCGCGAAACGATAGTGGAAAAAAATCATGAATTTCGCCATATATATATGGTTGTAGTATTGTTTCTGATATCAAATCAATTATATATTACACAGATTAAAAATCTGATCCAAACAAATTAAAAAATTGAGTTTTTGAGAAAGTAGTCTATGAGCATACCTTGGAAACAAGAATTCCCCTGTTCCTTCCGCATAAAAATCTGAATTCCAATATATAACTAAATCAGGGTGATTCTAAGTAAAAAAAAAAAAAAAAAAATGAAATTCATAGTAAATTTTCTGAAACGTTACAGCAGAGGGGAATGCCAGGGGACGATCTCCTCTCGGTGCTAATTATGGATGTTTTCAGTGGCCCTTACACAAAATTCGCGTTTTTTCATCGGTCTTTCATCAAAATTTGTGTTTTTTCTCGCAATCCTTTGGCGAAATTCGCGTTTTTTCATCGATCTTTCGACAAAATTCGGGTTTTTTGCGCTATCCTTTAACGGAATTCGCATTTTACTGCGATCCTTTGACAAAAATTCGCGTTTTTTCTGCAATTATTTGACGAAATTCGCACTTTTCTGAAAATATTTGACCAAATTCGCGTTTTTTCCGCGATCTTTTGACGAAATTTGCGTTTTTTCTGCGATCTTTTGACGAAATTCGTGTTTTTCCGCGATCTTTTGACAAAATTCGCGCTTTTTCCGCGATCTTTTGACGAAATTCGTGCTTTTTGCGCGATCATTCGACAAAATTCGTGTTTTTTCACGATCTTTTGACAAAATTCGCGCTTTTTCGTGATCATTTGACGAAATTTGCGCTTTTTCAATGATCTTTTGACGAAATTTGCGCTTTTTCAATGATCTTTTGACGAAATTCGCACTTTTTCTGCAATCTTTTGATGAAATTCGCGCTTTTTCCGCGATCTTTTGACGAAATTTGTGACAATCAAATAAACAGCAATCAAAACAAAAATTTCAAAAACCTTTTTCTTAAAAAAGTTCCCTTTTTGTTCAGCTGAAGCGCCCTTTTTGTTCGGTTAAAGTGCCCTTTTTTGTTCACCTGAAATGCCCTTTTTTGAAGGAGCACCCTGCCCTTTTTTATTCTGGGGGAAACACTAGGACTTCATACAGTATTACTGGTAAATTTTGTTTTAAGACAACCAGAGCGTCATCAAGATGGTGGAGAACGAAAAATTCTCAAAGCGAGTCAAACATATCGATGTTCGCTATCATGCGATAAAAGAGGTGAAAGAAGAAGGTATACTAGATCTTCATTATTGTCCAACACAAGATATGATAGCAGATTGTTTGACCAAACCACTGGCCAAACCTCAATTCCTGAAACATCGAGAATCGATGCAACTATTACCAGATGCATCTGAGATGGTTAAGGAAGGGTGATGGATTTATAATCCTCTCAGATATGGACAGTAAACTACTTTCGAAACATTAAACAAGTAATAATTTTCAAGGACACAAAAACATTGATACTTAAATGAACTTATTTAGTAGCAGTAAATCAATTCGTAATCATCTCAGATATCATTAACTGATTTCAAAACAGGAAACCATTCAAGAATACAAACATTTGAACACGTAAATATATACATTAAGTAATAATAAATCATTCCATAATAAACAAACTTTTCTATTTCAGCTAAATTATCCTACTCAAGTTATACAATTACAAATAAATAATGATATTAATATGTGAAATATGTTTGGGAAATTTGTTCATATATCAACCCATGTATGATGCAGCTGTGTGACGTCAGCATCATCGTCATCAAATAGAGCTCTAAATGACTCAAGAAAAACTTTTTTATTATTAAGTTAGTTGCTCTGTTTATCTCAATCAAAAGGGATGTAATATTAAAATTGTTGCTGCAAAAAGCAGCGTTATGTAAAGTGTTAACCAAAATGTAAACTTAAAGTTATACTAATATAATTTCTTAAACCAAAGAAAAGGTGTCAAGAGTGGAATCATTTATAAATAAGATAAAATATTAAACATCCACTTTTCTTTCCACTTTTCTACACTATAGGATTTTGTGCGATATGGATAACTCATGCCCACCGCATTTAAAATGTGTGTCAAGCTGCGATAAGAGGATTGCTGCTGCTGAAGAAAGATAAAGGTAAGAAATTACCTATATTATTATTATATTTAAATGTATTTTCATGGCCAGAAACAAAATAATATTTATTTAAGTATTAGCGCGCGTAACTTACTGTGCAGAGCAGAGGCGGCTTTTTTGCCAACACTTTCTTCATTTATTTTATCTCCTATTTCTACATTTCAGTTAAAACCCTGGTCACCAAGAAGCCCGAGTGATATAGGATTGGACAGCCATTTGACCACTCTTTCATATTATGAACCTTCCATCCCCACAATTTGCTGCCATGGAGGATACTTTTCTAACATTTTCCAACCCCCTCATGTGATATATCAATGGACAGCCCTTTGACCACTATTTCATATTTTGTGCCTCCTGTCCCCAGGAGGAGGCAATTTTCTAACATTTTTGAACCTCCTCATGAGATATATCATTAGGCAGCACTTTGGCTACTCTTTCATACTATGAACTTCCCATCCCCTCCAATTTGCCACCCTGGGGGGCACTTTCCAAACTTTTTCTGACCCCTAATGTGATATATAATTGGACAGCCCTTTGACCACATTTTCATAATATGTACCTCTCATCCCCATCCCTCCCAATTCGCCCCAGGGAGGGCACTTTCTAACTTTTTCTGACTCTCCTCAAGATATATCACTAGACAACTTTTGAACCACTCTTTCCTATTATGCACCTTCCATAACTTTCTCCAAATTTGCCCCCCAGGGGTTTTCTCTTATTTGAGTCCCCACCCACTCAACTAATATATCTATGGATAGGTTGAATAGCAGTTTCGTTTGGATATAGGTTTGTTTAGAAAAGAGTGCATATCCTGACAGTAGAATGCCGAAGTAATAGATTTTGTTTGGAACATACTGCGAAGCACACCTGTTTACGCTGCCTAAGGCAGTAGGAATCCATTCTAAAGGTTTATTTTATGAATTTTTTTTAAAAATTGTAATATGAATTGAGATTTTACATATTCGCAATTGTTTGGAAAAATCAACTGGCCCGGGTAGCTTCGGGCAGGTCAGCTAGTATAAGATAAAAGTTAAAACAATAATTTAACTCAATCTACTATCTATTCTGACAGAGTAAATAAATAACAAATTTTAAAAGTAAATTTTCTGAATATTCAAATGAGAAATTATTGGATGAATTGTTTTTCTGTTGCTTATACAATGTCTCAGGAAAAGTCAGGTCTACTTATCTGAACACAATACTCTTTGCACATGATACTGTGCACTGATAAATTGAATAAAACTTTACAAATTATAAATCACTCTACAGATGGGTACAAAAGAAAATAGCAGAACATTATCAGTGTGACTAGCATTAGAACTTTCTCATATTCTTGGACTTTTCCAGGTCATTTAACTCAAGTTTTTCCATGTGATATTTTCAAAATTTTTTACTTTTTACTTTTTTCTATCTTCAATAGAAGAAAGTATTGTAATCGAAAATTTTTTTGACTTCTGGTTTTCAACGGATTTACACATTTTAGGGGTCAGAGATCACAAAAAACATGTTTATAAAAAAATGTCTGTCTATCCGTGTGTCGCCATTGTATCATCAAAAATTGTATGAAGTTATGCATAGAATTGAACCAAATTTTTTGGCTATGGCAAGCAGGTCCTCCATGAATTTGGAAAAAATCTGCCAGTAGGGGGCACTGTAATAGTAATTTTTGTGTGATTTTTCTGTATTTTGAATATTGTACCATCAAAAAGTGCATGAAGTTATGCATAGGATTCAACCTTTTTTTTTTTTTTTTTAATGTTTGTGGCCATAACAAGAAGGTCCTCCCTGAATTTGGAAAAATTCCAACCATAGTGGGTGCTGTAATAACGATTTTTGTGCATTTTGAATATTGTACCATCAAAAAGTGTGTGAAGTTATGCACAGAATTGAACTAATTTTTTTGTGTATGTGGCCATGGCAAGGTCTTCCCTGAATTTGGAAAAAATCTGCCGGTAGGGGGTGCTGTAATAACAATTTTTGTGCAATTTGAATATTGTACCATCGAAAAGTGTATGAAGTTATGCATAATTCTAATAAAAATACTAATAAAACTAATTAAAATGAAATATTGACATGAGATAGAAAAAAGTTTTGGGATTGGCACATCTAACTAGTTTTTATATAGAAACAATATGACTTTCAGAAAATGAAAGTAGCCTATTATATAGTTACAGTTTACATTTTACTTCATTAGCATAAAAAGAAAATAAATCTAAGTAAAATAGTTTTATTTGCTCTAAAAAATATCAATGCTGGTTAGAGGTGAAGCAAATAATAATAATAATAGGGGTCGTTTTTGTGAATTGGTGCAGTAAGGCAGTGGATGGTACCATTAATGATGTTAACAGCCTTTAAGGTAGATGATATAATCATTACACAGAAGAATAAAAATTAAATACTGCTTTCAAGCTTTTGCAAAATTTGTAAGAGAGAAAGAGAAGATTTGATTTTCCCTTTCTTTATCAGGAAATTATGCTATTACTCAGGGTAAGGTGATATGAAATAAAGTCAATATGAAATGTAAATCATGATAATGATAAAAATAAATCCAACATAACGGTATATCATGAATATCATCATTCCAATATTTATTGTGAATACAATCCTGAAATATTAAAATGCAGCTCCACATTCAAGATATTTGCGATTACTATCTATGCAAATGTTCCCAACCAAAATGGTTTTCAAAAATCCCTGCCGGCCCGGCCTACAGGCAGAGGTAGATTTCGAAGTTAAGTATACTAATTTCACCAACAAAAACTAAATCATTATTAGATAGAAATCCACTTTAACAGTTTTATCTGTCTGCTTTTGATGAGTTTTTATTTCCTTTTTATAAAATAGCTGGTTTTATCAGAATCACGTTAAGGCGATATTAAAAAAAAATATTTTTCCATACTCAACAACTCGAAATTTTCTGGCACATTTTCAGATTCATTTTTAATTAAAAAAAAAAAAGAAGCATGCTGACGTGATTTTTGAAAAGATTTACAAGCGACCTGTGTTTTTATTTTTCTTTCAATTAATTAAAACTTGATTAATAAATAATTATTTTCTCAGTAGGGCAATATTTTTCTTTTCTAACACAATCGCTTCGGGAAATTCTGTTCAAAATGCCCACTTTGACATCATTTTTTGAAATATATTCTGCCTCTATCAAAAAATCGATCATTACTGTACATTATATAGTTTCTGAATAAGAGAATCTAGCAATTGGATGCGTTTGAGAGCAAAAATGAATTTAAAAATGAGTAAGAAAATAGACAGTTTGGATTTGAATGCACCCTTAATAAGATGATTTTTTTTCTTCAACCGCTATGTATTTTTAATTTGTTTTTGCTGTAAGAATTGGCCCTATCAAAAACTTGTCTATATAAATGTTGAAGACAATATTAAGAAGATATATGATAAATTCATGGAAATGTTATATCTTGTGAATTGACGGAGTTATGAAAAATTTTCTTCTTACCCCCCTTTTTTGTTTTCGTTTTTAATTTTTTTTTTTTGCGGTACAAATTGGTCCTATCAAAAACTTGTGACTATAAAAGTTGTAGATAATATTAAGGAGATGTATAATAAAATTATTGGATTTGATATCTTGAGAATTGACGAAGTAAGGAATTTTTTTCTCCCAAAAACCCTATTTTTTGCGCCCCTTGAGCCTATTTTAAATTTTATCAAAAATCTGTGATGCATGAATTTTTGGCGCTATTTTTAGAAGTAATAAAAACTTTAAACTTATTTGATATGTACAAAAATTAAGAAATTATGGGGGTTTTTCGGTTTTCACAAAACCCCTCCCTATTTCTGCCCCCTTTGTCTGCTTTTGCCCATTAACGAACTTGACCGAGATTTTATGTCCCTTGATTTTATGTATCAGTTTGAAAGAGATTTGTGCAGAATTGCGGAAGTTATCGTGTCCAGAAGAAAGTGATAACACAATTGCTTCGGGAAATTCCGTTCAAAATGCCCACTTTAACATCATTTTTTGAAATATATTCTGCCTGTATCAAAAAATCGATCATTGCGGTACATTATATAGTTTCTGAATAAGCGAATCTACCAATTAAATGCGTTTGAGAGCAAAAATGAATTGAAAAATGAGTCAGAAAATAAGCAGTTTGGATTTTGAGTGCATCCTTAATGCAATGATTTTTCCAACACAATCTGCTTCAGGAAATTCGGTTCAAAATGCCCACTTTAACAGCAGTTTTTTAAAGATATTCTGCCTCTATCAAAAAATCGACCATTACGGTACATTATATAGTTTCTGAGTAAGAAAACGTAACAATTGGAAGCCTTTGAGAGCAAAAATGAATTGTAAAATGAGTCAGAAAATACGCAGTTTGGATTTGAATACACCCTTAATAAGATGATTTTTTTCTTCAACCGCTATGTATTTTTAATTTGCTTTTGCTGTAAGAATCGGCCCTATCCAAAACTTGTCTATATAGATGTTGTAGACAATATTAAGAAGATATATGATAAATTCATGGGGATTTTATATCTTTTGAATTGACGGAGTTATGGATTTTTTACTTCTTCAAACCCCCTTTTTGTTTTCGTTTTTAATTATTTTTTGCTGTACGAATTGGTCCTATGAAAAACTTGTGAATATAAAAGTTGTAGATAATATTAAGGAGATTTATAATAAAATTAATTGGAATTGATATCTTGAGAATTGTCAAAGTTATGAATTTTTTTCTCCCAAAAACCCTATTTTTTGCGCCCCTTGAGCCCATTTTTAACTTTACCAAAAATCTGTGATACATAAAATTTTGGCCCTATTTTTAGAAGTAATAAAAACTTTAAACTGATTTGATATGTATAAAAATTAAGAAGTTATGGGGGGTTTTCGGTTTTCACAAAACCCCTCCCTATTTCCATCCCCTTGGTCCGATTTTGCCCATTAACGAACTTGACCGAGATTTTATGCCCATTGATTTTATGTATCAGTTTGGAAGAGATTGGTACAGAATTATGAAAGTTATCGTGTCCAGAAGAAAGTGATATATATAGATAGATAGATAGATACATAGATAGATGGATATATATATATATATATATATATATATATATAAAGTTTTTTACTGAGGGTGGTTTTGGGTTCTAGGGGTCATGATCGGTGTAGATCTGCAAAAATTTTTCAGAAATTCCAACATAGGAACGATCCCAATAGGTAGTATTTCATACGAAATCTACCTAAAAGGAGAAAGAAAGAAATAATGCTGCTTAATGATAGATAATATGAATGATCGATTTTGTACATGCTTCCATTTGATTTTCGATGATGATCACTAGCAGTGAGTTATATAGTGTTTTTATGATAGTGACAGTGCAGGCATAGAATTCCACATATGATACGGGCACCACAAAATTTATTTCATTATGGCATTTAAATTTTGATGATGTTGATGAATATTTGCTTTCGTTGCTTCACAAGACAGTTAAAAAAAAAAATCAATACAATGTCCCTGCTCTCCCCCTAGCACTTCAAAATCTTATATCTGGAACCACCAGACCTAATAAGGTAAAATTTTGTGAGATGGTAAATAAATGAACATAGGATGAATAAAGGATTTTTAGTAAAATATTTTACTCCTTTGGCCCATGAAGGGTATGCAAAATTATATCTCAGGATCTGTCAGATCCTTTAACATGAAATTTTATGGGATGGTGAATTTTTAAAACATAGACATGGATAAAGGGGTTGTCTTTTAAATCCAAACCTTGCTATTCAAGGGAGGAATTCAAAATGATATCTCAGATTCCCTAAATTTTGCCTAATTCAATCACCGAAATCTAACAATTGTCAATGATTAAATATGGCAAAAAATTTCTATTCAATTTTAGAGGTAACAAAACCGTACAAATCGGCAGCTATATGATTCTATTTGTGCCATGAAAATTGCAGGTGCAGCTTCTTCTTTCTGCTCAAAGTATTAAATAACTTTTCTTCAATCGAACTTATACCATTGGAATGGATCATTTTCTTCTGATGGACTGATGGCTTCATTATGAAACAGTCATTATAAATGAAGTGTTAGGTGGAGATGAAAGAGCAGTCGTAAAATGTTAGAACTCTTATTTTCAGGACAGAATAGGGGGGGGGGCATATTTTTTTTATACTTTATCTCCATTCTGACCAGAAAATCAGAGTTCTAACTTTTTATGGCTGTTCTTTCATCTTCACCTAACACTTCATTTATAATGGCTGTTTCTTAATAATGGAAGCTATCAGTGCATAAGAAGAAAATAACTAGGTTAAAGAGGAAACTTGGTTAAGCGGGACTTGGATAATCGGGACTTTGCTGTACATTCAAAAAAAGAAAAAATTTTTTTTTGAAATAGCGTTCCGGTTCATGGATTTTTTCATTTCGAGCCCTGCTACTTCAAATGGTCTATTTCATAATTACATTGAAATTTCCAGGTTTCAATGAAAATTCAACTTTTCCAGTGTTGTTAAATTTCCTTGTTTTTTCCAAGTTTTCCCTGACTTCCAGGTCAGCTGGCCCCTCTGATTAAGTTATACATGACAGTGATGCCGCTGTACTTGAAAAAAACCTGGGTCCCCGGGACCCAGGATTTCCAAAAATCTGGGTCCCTTTTTTACAAAAGCGGGTCCCCATCAATAATAATTGATATTTTAAAGGAATAAATGAAACTTGTTTATTTAGAAAAGATAAATGAAATGCATTAATTATTGTTTTAACAATAATTAAATAATGAATTAAAACCAGTATTATTTGCACTCAAATAAGATATTTAAAAAATATATTAAGAGAAATTTTCTTTACTTTTTTAAAAGTAAAAATGCAAGATACAATTTTAATTGTAAAATAATATTTATTTGAGAGTAGAAGATACCAAGTTCCACTAACAAGTATCACTAATGTTCGCATTCTTTTAAAAAGGGGCAAGACGGGTTTATTGAAAAAGATATTTTTGCTAAAAAAAAGAATACTTATGTTAAGTAAAGGTGTACTTTTTGTTGCATGAATGGGTGCTTTCATTATACTTCCCATTGAATTATTTGTCAGCATAGACCTGTGTTGGAATCGGACATTTTCCTTGGAAGGGAAATTTACATCTAAATCACTAATAAGCATCAAATCTTAAATGTTCTGAAGGCGGGAGACATTTCAATGCAGTAAGAAGGAGGGGGGGGTGGGGGGATTTTTCACTGGTCCACCTACTGAATATATTATCAAAGTACACTGAAATTATGCTGTAATTTTAAGAATCTCATTAAAAAAAAATTAAATCCCATTTTATGAATTTTCTACCTTTAAGTTTAGTTTGGATATCTTTTTTGGTGCTTTGACTAAATTCATGTTTTTTCTGCGTTACTTTGACGAAATTTGCGTTTTCCGCGATCCTTTTGTTGAAATTTGCTATTTTTTCATGAGCCTGTCATGAAAATCATGTTTTTTCCCACGATACTTTGACAAAATTTGGCTTTATTCTGCGATTTTTTGACGAAATTCGCTATTTTTTTGCGATCTTTTGACGAAATACACTATTTTGTCTCAGCCATTTTACGAAAATAGCATTTTTTCCGTGATATTTTGATGAAATTTGTGCTTTTTTCACGATCCTTTGACAAAAATCAGCTTTTTTACTTTATTTTTTGACGACATTTGCTATTTTGGGGGTATCCTTTGACGAAAAATGCTATTTTTTCGCGATCCTTTGATGAAAATCGGCCTTTTTCTGCGATTTTTTGACAAAATTCGCTATTTTTTCGTGATCTTTTAACGAAATACGCTAATTTGTTGTGGGCCTTTTACGAAAATCGTGTTTTTTCACAATATTTTGATGAAATTTGTGCTTATTTCAGCGTTATTTTCATAAAATTTGCGCTTATTTCCGCGATTTTTTGACGAAATTCGCGATGTTTTGATGAAATACGCTATTTTTTCGCGGATTTTTTACAAAAATCGCTGCTTTTGCGCGATATTTTGATGAGATTTGAGCTTTTTTCGCGATTCTTTGATGAAAATCGGTTGTTTTCCGCAATTTTTTGACGAAATTACGCATCCCACATGACGCGTAAGAGCTATTTTTTTGCGTCCCGTCTCCGATTTTTCGTGTAATTAATGCGCTATAGTGCGTCCACGGCATCCCTGCATGACCTGCATGCATTGATATTAACAAATATATGTTATGTTGATCCTGGCATGTTAATATTGTGAATAAATAGTAGCAATGAAAATATGTTAAATTACCAAGTACAAAAGAAATGAAGTAATACACTGATACATAATAAGGCAGAAAAATTCATATTTACTTGCTGACAACAGATACTAGATTTAACATAATCTTCCGAAAATACAAGCACAACTAATTTTGCTGCTTTTACTTTTTCTTTAAAAGTTCTTTTTAAAGATTTTTCATTGCTTAAGGAATGTCCTATATTACCTAAAACAGAATACACAAGAATAAATAAACTGATTTAAAACATATTTACAAACACATACAGTCCGTCTCATAAATATAAAGACACAGATGTTTTTTGAAATTACATTTTATTAATTCAGTTAAAAGAAATTAAATTTATACCTCATATTAAGAACACTGCAATGAATCTCTTATAGGGGTTTTAATTTAAATAAAATAATTTCGTCTCGAATAATTAAAAAAAAATAAAAAATTACGCTGTCTCATAAATATAAAGACAAACTTGAAACTGCTTCATATGCAAATTTTTTTCGAATGCGCACGTACAGAATTGATGCGCACGCACAGAAATGCACTTTAACTTACCCAAACGAGCAAAATTGTTTGATCTGTTTCAATTGCAAAGATGCCGTGGAATATTGAAATTCCTAAAGATGAAATTTGTAAAATATGTGAATTTAAAGCTAATGGCTTAACAGTTTGTCAAATATGTAAAAAAACTGGGAGAATCAGAGCTGCACTTTATAAAATTTTATCAAAAACTTACAATTTATAATCGAGAAAACGATCTGGCAGACCGAGAAAAACTAGTGAAAGACTCAATCGCAAGATCATGCGACTTGTTTCGTCGCAAAAAATGTCACTCCGATAAGTTTCTCAATGAGTTTATGGTATGGTCCCAAAGGATACAGTACATCATCGTATAAAAGAAAGAAAAAACATTGTATGTCGGCATCTGTGCAGATTTTCTTTATTGAAAAAAGAACACAAAGAACGGGGGTTAATCGGGGTTAAAGATCATATGCACTGGACAGATGAATGGATGCAAGACATTTTTTCATATGAAAAGAGATTTAACCTGGATGGCCCAGATGGTTGGAATTCCTACTCGTACGATTTAAGACGTTAATCTCGAACCTTCTTCAGTAGGCAGAAAAGGGAAGTTCTGTTATGGTGTGGGGTGCCTTCTCTTTTAATGGAACTACGGATATTGCTTTTCTGGGAGATAAACAGACATCTAAAGAGTATATTGAACTGCTTGATAGTCAGTTGTTGCCAATTGCTGAAACTCTTGATGGTCGGAATTATTTTTACCATCAGGATAATGCATCGAATCACACATCAAGACTCACAAAAAAATGGTTTGCCGATAGCAATGTTCATGTCACGGTGTGGCCTGCACGTAACCCTGATTTAAATCCAGTTAAGAATCTTTGTGGCACTCTCGTTCGCAGTGTATATGAATCTGGAAGACAATTTTCAAACGTCCTTGAGTTGAAAAAAGAAATCGAAAGAAGTTGGTTTGATATAAAGCCAAAATAGTTATACAACTTAATAAAAAGCATGCCAGCTAGAATATTCTCTGTCATTAATAAGAATGGATTATTTATTGGACGGTAATTCAAAAGTATGTAAAATGTCTTTATATTTATGAGACAGCGAATTTATTTACATTTATCAATTTTCGAGTTGAAATTATTTAATTCTAATTTAATTTACTGTAAAATGTTTTCTTGGCGCATACTTTTCGTTATATGCATAATTATAATTTTGAATACTGAATTATTAAAATATTATTTCGAAAATATCAGTGTCTTTATATTTATGAGACGTACTGTATATTGATTTTAGGTATAGATTAAACTCAAAGAGAATTACATACATAATTTTGGCTTTCATTTCAAGAATTAAGTGTTATTTAAATGAATTATATTCATTTTGTTAATTGCTTAAAAATTTCCAAATTAAAGAAAGGGGAGAATCACTATAACTAGTTTTCAAAAATGCTTAAAAAAGGACTAGTATTAATTAGCTTTTAAACTATGTATTCACATATCATAGCTCGAAATTTTAACTATTAACTCATTTATATATTCAGTAGGCAAAGTTTAACATTTTTATTTAAATTAAAGAAATCTATCAAATAATTCTTACACTTTCCAACAGATCTATCTCGTCTCCTTTTTCTATCAGTATCTGCGACTATTTTTTTTTTTTAAAGTGTTGCTTTCATGATAATGTTGCTTAATGTTTTAGGCACAGTTCAAAATTTAAGGAGACCAAACATGTTATTTTCATGGGAAAAAAAAAAGAAACTGTAAAGACTAAGTACATAAAGTATGTGTTTAAATATTTTAAATAAATAAACAAGGTAAGACTTGACCATTGGGTTGCCAATTTGCTTGAAATTTTAGATTGGTGAAAGATAAAACTTAACAACAAAAGACAGCTCTCAAAAATAAAAGAGAAAACTGCATTTAAAAGTTATAAAATAACTGACATATATAATTGTATAATTTTGAAAGTTGTAGGACCTACAAATAACCTGACATTATTGGTAGCAGGCTTTCTTAGAATCTGCTCAATTCCTATATTTTGGTATTACTTGTAATTTTGCTTTATTTTTTGTTCAACATATACTTATAATTAATGATTGACCAAAACAGGTTTTTAAGAACAAAACTGAAACCAAATTTCAGTAATCTTCCTATTTTGGCACAAAAACAAAAATGACCAAAATAACTTTTTTTTTAGTAATTAATACAACATAAATATACACAGTTATTAATTAATTAATTATATGTATTTATTAAATATACACAATGATTAATTAATTATATGTGTGATCCAACTTGCCTCTCTGTGCCTCTGACCAAAACTTTTTATTTGCTTTAAATATAAAATAAAATGTAATTCATTCATCAACAATACAGAATGAGTTTCTAATTATACAAATTTCATCTAATTAAAAAATGTTTTATGTATGCATATCTCGAATTATCTTTTATAATGATTTTTGTAAATTATCATCTGTGATACAAGAACTTTCTCAAAGAGTATTCGAAACACTACTGTGGTCTCAACCTGAAAATTTTCTATTACTATTAAGTCTGCAGCTTTTAATGAGCATGTGAAAAGCATCTTCAAAATTTAATCTTATAGGCATTGCTTGCTTTATAATTTACACTCACGTCTTGAGTCAGCCATGACTGATAATTATAAATAGTGAAGTTCATAGCAATAAATAAAGAGCACCTCATCTGAGCCGATACAGCTCAAATCAATGAGCAATGTTGAAAATTTCTGGAAGAAGAAATAAGATTTTTGGAACACAAATAGTTTCGGTCTGGTGAATTTTTGACAGCGTTTTTGGCAAAACTCAAATTTTGGGCCGAATTTCAGGTTGATCTCAATTTATGATTAATTAGTTGTTTCATATAGATCAGTGTAAACTAAATACCGTTTTATTATTATTACTATTAATGAATTTTAATATTTAATATTATTGATAATTTTTTTATTAAAAATATTGTTTAATAAACACTAACAAAGGTGCTTCAAATATCATTTAAATTATTTTATGTGCCACAGCATTTGTTAATAGTTATTTTGATTGCAATATGAGCAAAGATGTTTAATTATTTAAGGGGACATGCTATCTATGCACTTTAAATAAATAGATGTTTCAAAAATATTTTTTTTTAAGTCAATACTTTGGAAACATTTTAGAGCAGCAAACTTCATCAAAATCAGACAAAAATTGTACCGGCAGCAATAACAGACATAAATATTGTGAGTTGTCCTTTATAAAAGTAAATCTTTAAACTTGATTTTCTCAGTTTCTATTTTTAATACTTTCTCACAAGATTAATAAAACTGGCGTGTATATATTGTACATATGAACCTTTATTCTGTAAACCTTTAATTTTTCAATGCAATCAAAAAATTTTGTTTGTTAGCATGTTTAACTATAAAAATTTCAGAATTGTATGATTTATTTTTTTAATTCTAAGATAATATTGAACATTAAATATTTTTAAAATTTGAAGTTTACAGAATAAAAGCAATATTTAGCTTTAATTTAATATAATAAAACATATAGCTTCCATTCTTTACTTTAAAAAGTTCTCTTGCAGGAAACAGAAGGCAAATTTATTATTTTTATATTTTGTACGTATTTTCTGTTTAAAATAATATATTTATTTAAAAAATTGATTTAAATTTTTAAGTTTGGTTGTACAAACTACAGGGTGGTTATAATTAAACTTCCCCTATAAACAGCATCCTACAGCTCAAACTGGTGAATGGAATGTAACGAAATTTGGTACATAGACTATACATGAGATGCGCTCACGGAGTTTCGAAAAAAAATTTTAGTTCCAAAAAGTCCACCAGAGGGCACTTTTTCTGGAAGAAACATTAAATTTAACACAATAAACAGCCAAAATATAGTCCAGAATTGTCAATAAATGTTAATATTGTTGTTTCTGGATTCTGTTTTGGCCGTTAATTGTGTTTAATTTAATGTTTGTCTGGAATAGGCGCCCTCTGATGCACATTTTGGAACTAAATTTTTTTTTTTTCAAAATTCCGTGAGCGCATTTCGTGTATAGTCTATATACCGAATTGCGTTGCATTCCGTTCACCCATTTGCGCTGTAGGATGCTGTTTATAGGGGAAGTTTAATTATAACCACCCTGTATATCCTCTCATTTTAACCTCTTGACTGCTCACACGTACGCTGTGCACGTCCTTTCATTTCAGTAATCAACAACCATTGTGTACATTGTTCACTACACAATAATGGTTGCATATTTGAACCGGAACGGCCTGTGATATGCAACTAATATAACAGGATACTGGCCGAAGGTAAGTAGTAATTTACACTGCATAGCCTGGTATACAGTCCTTCATCAGCAAAATTAAGCCTAGCAGTCATGGGGTTAATATAAGAAAAAGTATTTTTCTTTCTGATAAATCAAAAAAGTATAACAAAATGTACAATTTTTAGCTTTGAAAAGTACTATGTCCCCATGAAGCAGGTGATAAAAAAAGAAAATATCACACCTTGAACAAAAACTCGAGGTAGATAAAAATTTAAACAAATGTTTTTACACTGATAGAGAATTTTTCAAAAAATACCTAATTATGAATTAATTTTTTAATGTACATGTCAGAACTTATTTAAAAAAATTACTCAAAATGATACTTACTAATTGCACATGAATTTTCAAACATTGGGGAGTTTAGTGGAGAGTTTAGTAAATGTGAATCTTCTATTGGACTAAAGGAAATTTCATCACAATCACACAGCTTCATAGAATTCCAAACATGATATCCCTGAGCTTCCAACATTTTAGTAATATTTTTCTCAACCTGTAAAAATAATCATTGTTAAAAAGCACTCAGCCCATAAGAAAATAAAGAAATTAAAATTATTTAACATTAGCATATTCGCATGCTTATAGAATATAAAAAGAAATGTCAGAAGTTTTTTTCTTGTAGCAGAATAACTACACTAAAAAAAAGTAAAAAGTACAGTCAGCAAAGTTGCTGGCACACCTGAAGAGTTTTTTTTATTTGAATAAAATTCCATATTTTGGCTTGAGAGTTTCAGAGAATTTTGGGCTTCAGATCAAGAATTTTTTTAAAAATCTATCTCTAATAGAAAACAAAAAAACAACACCTTTATGATTTGACAAAAATGCAGATTTAGATTGGGGGATTTCAGGTAATTTTTATGTTAGATTGGTGAATTTTATATATTTTGGAAGAAAATGGCCAAATCAAACAAAAACATTTTCTATTTTAATGAAAAAAAAAAACTAAAAAAACCCTTAATTCATGGACTTGTTTATAGAATGTACATATCCATTTCGTAAGCTGATACCTAAACAATAAATAGTAGATAAATAGACACAAAAATTTTGAAATTTATACATATTAATAACTATCCTAACTTTTGTTTTTATCACCAAATATTTACGAACATTTGAGTACAGTTTTTGTAGAAAAATGAACCTCCAGCTCTATATTATGAGTAGTATAAATCATACTTCTATTTTATAATACTCTTCAACATCGTAGTCATATGTCAAATGCTATTCTTAACTAAAGTACATCTTTTCATTCAGTGATATGAAGCTTCTATCTCTCTTGATGTATATGTGTGTATGTTTGCGTGCACAGTGAGTTGAATAAAACTATAACAATATAATCATAATATAAAATAAAATCATACCAAACCAATATTATTAGATATGGAATAATGTTTCCATTCAGAACATGGAAAAAGTTTTGAATTAGGGGTAATATACATACAAAAATTTTATGAAATTTAAGTTTTCAAATAGCAGTATTTTTTTATTGGAAAACTGTTTGTCATATTGCATTTATCCAAAATACAAAATTTCAAGCAAATATATCAATAAAACAAAATCACTTAAAAAACTGCTAATATATATATATATATATATATATATATATATATATATATATTTTTTTTTTTTTTTTTTTTTTTTTCCCACTCTGCCATATTCAAAATTTAGTGTTAATGAGCTACTTGAACATCTGTGATTTACATAGAAAAAGCAAACATAAAAAGTGTCCTAAAAGAATGAATAAAATATTTTATTTTTATCTGAAAATTAAGGCTGAACAGACCTGCCAACTGCTACGAAAAAATCGTAGTTGCTACGATTTGGACCTATAAACTACGATGCTATGAAAATCGGTCTTTTTTGTAAAACACACAAACGCATTTTTTGTTTCTAGTTGCGATTTTTATCCCACACAGCATATTTTTCAGGAGTGATCCTGTTGCGAAATTTCCAAAATTTCAGAGTATTCATTTCCAAAAGTTTTAAAAATTGGCCATTAGTTCGAAAATTCAAACATTAAAAAATGCTCATGGGGAAAGAAAAAAAAAATCTGGGGTGCAAAACAAACTTCTTAACATAAAACACTCTCTTTATGTATATTAACCATGAGTGAATCGTGTTTCTGTAAATATTTATACAGGATTTCGCTTCTTTAGAAACAAGGTGCCATTTTAAGAATTTCTGAAAGAAGGGGCGGGGGGGGGGGGGGGGGGGGGGTCTTTGAGGGGCAAGGTTTGAAATAGTGTGAAAAATCGCATGATTTGCAATAAACTACCGCAAATTTCGACAAATGACCATATAAAAAAATCAATTTCGTCAATTGGCCGCAGAAGAAAATAAATTTCGTCAAAGGGTCGTGGTAAAAACGCAGTGTTGATTTCAGGGGGTGGCATGGGGGGGATGTTCCCCCCCCCAGAAGATTTGAGATTTTGTATTTTCAATGGTGTTAATTTTGTCAAAATGTCGCAGAAAAAAAACGCGAATTTCGTCAAAAGATCGGTAAGAAAAGGCAAATTTCATTGAAAGATCAGTAAGAAAATGCAAATTTTCACCGAAAGATCGCAAAAAGAAAACACTAATTTCGTCAAAAGGATCACAGAAGAAAACTCAAAATTCGACAAAGGATTGTGTAAAAAATGCGAATTTTGTCAAAAGTTCATGGTAAAAAGTGCGGATTTCAACAAAGAATCATGATAGAAAAATGTGAATTATGATTGCAGAAAAAATTGTGAATATCCTGAAATGATCATAGGAAAAAAATCCCGAATTTCGTCAAAATTTACTGCACTGGGCTAAAAAATTGGAACCAGGCTCCTTTTACAAATGTAAAAAAAAAAAAAAAAAGAAAACCGCTGTGAAAAGAAACTCGAAAAATCCTATAAAATTTTTCAAAGGAAAAAGTTTACTATATTGACAAGGGAACTACTTTTGGTGTTGCTCGCACCTAGCATCGAAACCTGGTGCGTTTTGTAGCCCTATACATAAAAGTTAGAGAATCCAAAAAATTTCTCTGTTAAAAATAATATTTTATATACTTTTTCATACTTTTTATTATTACATATTTGTTTATTTCACGCCAAAAGTGAGTTAAGTCGCCAAATATGGCGCTATAATTTTTCCGCCCTCTTTATCCAAAGAGAAAATGTACAGAAACATATTACTAGAATTATATCAGATTGCGATTTTTTTTTTTATAATTGATAGCATAAGAAACAAATATTAGGTTTCTATTTTTTTTTTTTTTTTTCTATGCAGACGATAAAAATATATGTAATAAATAAAATTCTATAAAAGCTTCGAAGATCATTGAAAACTATTTTTTAGTGAAATACAAAATAAGCAAACTATTTTCTTATCAAAAACAACGAATGAAATAAAGTTTCGAATGTTTAAAATGAAATGTTGCTGTATTAAATAGTCCTTTGGTAAAAGTAATGATAAAGTAAATTAATATTTTTATACAATTTAGAAAAATTACTGTGGCGAAATAGGATGGACATTGCAATTACTAGCTATTACAAATTCAGCTGTGACATTTGGCTAGGGTTGCCAGAAAGCTCTACTTTTGAAAATAAACGCCAACTGTTTCCCCGCCAAAAATATGAATATACAGTTGCAATTTTTTAAAATCAAATTCGTGGGTTTTTGAAGAAATTTTCAAACTTTTTTCAATATTTTATAATCATTATTAACTAATTTTTATTTTTAAATGCTTTTCTTTAAAAAAAAATCAAAGTTAATAGTTCGATAAGTGGTCTCGAAAATTGCATTTTCAGAAAGTTATGCTGCTGTATAATCAAGAAATATTATTTTAACAGAAAAGTTTTATCTATTCTCAAACTTCATAATATAGGGCTTTAAAATGCACCAGGTGTCAATGCTAGGTGCGAGCAACACCAAAAGTGGTTCCCTTGTGAGTTGAAAGACTGAAACCTTATTCCTTTTACGAATGTCAAAAGATAGCTGTGTAACATGAAAAACCAACCAACCAACCTCCAGATTAATTTAAATTTTGTGTGCTACGATTTCTCATTTTCAAAGGTTGGCAGGTCTGAATATACTCTCCTGTGATTTAGATTTATTGTAATATTGCATCTATGTGCTCTGTAAGTTTTACAACCTCATTTTTTTTTTTTTTTTTTTTTTTTTTTTTTTGAGGGCAGCCATTCTAGGATTAACTGTTTCAGTTTGGTTTGGGTAGTTATTAACAATGGAAATAAGCATATCTCTCAGAATCTACATTAATTGTGATCAGAGTATGCTAATTTAAATCAGCTTGATTTTAATCACGATTAAAATCTTACTTCATTTTCTTTTAAATCATTGATTAAAATCACACAATGACATTTAAATTCTTTTTCATTAATAATGTTTAACTATACACTAAATCAAAATAATGTTGAAAATATTGGTACATATTATTTAAACAAAATATAAAGGTGTATCTTCTCAATGCACTCTAAGAATGTTCTTTCATTTTCAGTGGCAATCCTCTGCTTGCTTTTCTTTGCAGACACTTGCTGGATAGTTAAGGGAATTATTGAATAGTGTGGTATCCCAGAGTAAATAGATAACAAAGATGAATTTCCTTCTTTTGACCATTAACAGGAGAAAAAACCTATTTTTAAGAACATTTGAAGCAAAGAACTTGAATCAGCTATTAAAAGCTCTTTACTTGATGTTACTTTTGCTTTTTGCACTCTGAACTGTTGATAGCAATATTTGGTATAGTACAGGTCAAACTGAAATATTTAACATAAAGTTGGCAGGTAGGAAAAATGATCTCATATAGCTGCACTTTATAGAAATTGCAACAGTTTCAGGTAAAGCAGAAAAATTAGCTCCCCTCTACAAAGCATTAAATTTGCCTCAGCTAAAATGTTCATGATTACATTTTCCAATTTAAAAGTAAATAAATAATGGTTACCTTGATACTTTGTATGTTTTTTTTCCCTGAAAATGTAAGTATAAGAAATTTTTATTATAAAAAAGTTTAAAGGAGCTTAGATTTATAATCTGGCCAACTATAAAATTAATATTTTTTATTGTTATTTTGGTCTTGATTTGAAAAAATATATATTAGTTACATTGAACAAAGGATTCATTAGTATTTTTCTGGATACTTATTCTAGGTTTAGTCTTGAATCTGTTTACTGGTAAATTATAATCTTTTTATATATTGTAATGATAACATATATTTAAAACAATATGTAATAATGGGGGTCATTTTTGTGAATTGGTGCAGTCAGGCAGTGGATGGTACCTTTAATGGTGTTAGCAGCTTTTAAGGTAGATGATGTAATCATTACACAGAAGGATAAAAATTAAATACTGTTTTCAAGCTTCTATATTAACCCTTAAATGCCTGATTTCTCAAAAATCATTGTAACAATGTTTTTCGGCTTTCATTTTTTAAATAAACCATGGGAAAAATACTTTTAAAAATCATATTTTGTTTTAAGTATAGTTTACGGCTAAAAGACAGTTTGTTACTAATCGGCAATACTGGTGTTTAATTGAAAAAATAATTTCCCTTGGTAAAATTCTATAATATTAAACACACAAGAATTTTAGGAACTAAAATAAGAAATAAAATTTACTTGCTCACTGCAGGTCAAAATAGGGTATTTTGCAAGCTTCCAAACAAAACAAAAAGAACAAGTAGCAACAAATGAAAAAATAAATCTATCTTTATTTTTAAACGGCACAAGTGTTGCCATCTACATGTTAAAAATAGATTTAATAATATTTTCAGAATGTATTTTATTGGCAACATTAGGCATTATAGCTTCAATATTATTCTAATAGAATTTTACAGCCTAAATTGGGTATGTTGCCGAAAAGCAACACCAGGCATTTGAGAGTTAATTGCAATAATATAACTATTGAAAATGGCATGCTATAGCTTTCAAAGTTTAAAATAATGTCATTAGTTAATTTAAATTTTAAAAAATCTGATTTAAATTTTAAAAATCCAACTTAAATCAAAATAATCTGTTTTTTTTAAATCGTGATCTTTCCATACTCTGATTGTGATCAATCTCAAAATAAAACACCTATAAAAATACTTACAAATACTTGCTGTTTTGAATGGGCACTAACAACAATAAATATCTTTTCTGCTGCATGTGCTCTCGTCCTTGGTTTTCCATTCAAATTCAATGTAAAGTTTAATTTGGAGGGTTTATCCTAAAAATAAGTGAAACAAAATTGTACTAGTAAGTTAAAGAAAATATGTATAAATTAAAAGGTTATTAGAAACATATAAAAAAATTCTGAAGCTGAGGTGGAATATGAAAGAAGGTACAGTAACATGATCTTACATCAGGCAGCAAACCTAGATGTGCAACATGAATCAATATCGAGCAATTTTTATGAAGGTTAAGTGTGATACAAGGAGAGGATCATGGCAGTTATGACCCATAAATGCCAACATTGTAAAGTGTATATCAGGAGTAAACTAGTAAAATTTCAGAAGTTTTGGACACTCTACAGGAGTAAAATATTACTGTTTCAGGTGTCATTTCAGGAATAGTACACATTTTTTTCAAACTATATTTTAAAATTAAATAATAAAATATACAAACATCTAAAAGGAGTACCCATGGGTTTCCTCATATCGAATGTAATAGGGCAATTCCATCGTAACAGACTGACAGTCATAGATGAGAAAAGGACCTTACCTTATTTAAATAATAATAATTATGTAACTCAAAGATGGCTACAATTAGCATATGATATTAGAAGATAAATTAATATAGTTATTATGAATAAATTATTTAATTTAAATAACTATGATTAGAAAAAATGATATTGTAACAGACAAACAGGAATTACCATAATTTCAAATGCTTTAAGGTTTATCTATATTACTTACAAAATAAACACAATTTATTATAACAAAAAGTATTTTCATTCAGAGAGAGTTCAGAAACATACATTTTTCACAAAATTTGACTATCGCCATGAAAAATAGGTAATCTTACCTGTAACAGACCAACATCAAGTATGTAACAGACAAACAAATAAACACATAAAATAAAACTAATGCTGATTATAATGGATTTTTTTTACTTTGAACCATCAAAATGTTATAAAATGCATTGCAAGAATTAAAAATATGGATTTAATAGTATGAGAAAAAAAATACACATATTACCTATTTGATGTAAAAATAAATATTAAAAATGGTAACATTGGCTTAGAATTGCCCAATAGTAGGATAGAAAATGCAAAAACTGGAAGAAAATATAATAAACAATCACAGAAATTAAATACAGGTTTGGATCAGGTATGTTGATGATATCCTTATAATAAAAAGTGATAAAATAAACCTAACAGCTTTACTAAACAAAATAAATCCATATGATCAAAATATTCAATTTACAATAGAAGAAGAAAGAAATCGGTCCCTAGCATACTTAGATGTAAAACTAATATATGAAGAAAATAAAATACAAGTTACTATTTACAGAAAACCTATGGCTAACCTCGCCATAATCTCAAATATAGCTAATACTCCCCCCCCCCCCCAACCTCACCTACAATCTGACAGCATTAAATATATATATTAACACAGCACTATACATATGTTCAAATGAAAAACTACTAAAACAGGAATTAAAGTTAATAGAGGAAATAGGAATTAATGCAGGGCATACAAAAAAAAAAAAAATAATAATAATCCAAAAACTAATATGAAGAGCCACAGAAAGAATTGATCTAATCCAGTCAGCACAGAAAAAGCTAGAATTTACACCCCTATTCCATTCCTAAATGGAATATCACTTAAGATAAAAAGAAAAGTAAGAAAACTTGGAAAACATGTACCAATTGCACCGAATTCCTCTCTCTTTAAAATAATTGAGAATGACATAGAAAAGTATGAGAAATTACAAATGGCTGGAATTTATAAAATTGCAAAAATAACAGAAACGAACAGATATCTTATATAGGAATGACAAAGTATAAAATCGAAGAAAGATTAAAAGAACATATCCATGATTTAAAAAATAACAACCAAACAACAGCCCTTGCAAGAGTTAATATAGAAACCCCCATTAAAAGCAATACAATATTGACCTAAAAATTTGCTTACTATGATAACTTTCACAATGCATTAATTAGAGAAGACATTGAAATTAATATATTAAAGGATGAAATGGAAAGATTATTATGCAATGATATTACACAAGCAACAATCAACATTAAATGATGCCAGATCTTGGAAGAGTGAGTAGGGAAAAACTTCAGCCAGAAAAACTGAAAATTATTCGGAACTGATCATGCCTCAGGAAAAGTTCAAAACATTTTTCCAGAAAAATGGTGAGCAGAATGCTGCCCGATATGTTAATGACAAAGGTAGAATATGATTTTTATGAACTTTTTAGTAAGTCTTAAAGGACACAGACAATTTTTAAAAATGAATTTGGAGATATCCTACAGGGTAATCATATAAATTTTTTAGCACAGAAGCAAACATGAAAGTTGTATTAAAGGTATATTGAATTTTAATGGACAACACGAAAGTATTTGTTTACTTATAAAATGAAAATGACATGTCTTTTGATAAAGCAATAATAACTATATTAGATGTAAATTTCCAACTGAGTGAAAAATGTCTGGACCAGGATTCGAACCAGGGATTTTCTGGCTGAAGCCGCCAGTGCTCTGCCATCTGAGCTATCCCGGACGAATTTGGTCGAATTTTTCACCCAGCTAACCTTAATGATTATAGCATCTGGTCTGAAACCTGGTTCAGCTCAACAGAACTTTCTGTTGAGCTGATGGGTTTCCCGTGTGATGCCGGCATGACCTTGCTATCATCTGAGGCCGAGCACTGCCCAGCGCATGTCACTCGGCCTGAGCATAAGCAATCTGGCAGTCCGGTTGATACGACAGAAACCCTGACCAGCTCAAGAAGCCAATCCTTCCCATTGCTTGGTTCCCCACCCGGTTCACCATAGCGACCCATGGGAATCGAACACCTACAAAGGAGTCAAGCCCAAGAGCCTTACTAAGGATTCCCAGGCACAAGTTGCTTTACAGAATCCTTTCATATAATTAATGTGAACATACTCTCACTAATTCTGTATCTTGCAATTACCTATAAAAATGTGTAAAATGTGGCATAGATAAAGTCAAATATCATATGAATTTTTTTCCTCTTGTCTGACAACCCTTGACATTAAGAAAACCTTCAACAATATTTGAAATGCAGATTTGCTTCCCCTTTTTACAAAGTATGATGTTCTGAAAGACCTCTTGGGGTGGGGGTCATTCCATGTCAAATCAACACAAAAAAGGAGCATTTTCAACCCGACCCTCTCTGAGTTGGATGAAATTTTTTTTATTTGTTGCACTAATAGAGAATTGAATAAATCCAGAGTTTTTAGTCCATATTGCTGTTAGTTTTTAAATATTTTTATTTAAAGTTTGTCACATTTGTCAAATTTTAGCAATTTTTGTATTACAAAATAATCTCTATTTTCTTACCTAATTAAAGTAAAGTTTTGATTTTGGTGTCTTTGGAAAGCACATGAGTTGTGCTTTCATGTGATATACTGCATGTCTATATTTAAGAAAAATTTAATTTCAAGGTCATCAAGTTTAAAATTTAAAGTTTTAAATTTGTAATTTTGAAAATGATCTAAAAAAAAATTATGTTGTTCTTCAACTTATTATAAATATAATTTGAAAGTTTTACTCTGGGACTGCCATGGGTTCCTGAGTAATAAATTCTAGAAAATTGGTAGTATCATGTTTCAGCCATAACAAAAAAAGTCACCACTTTATATATAAAGCTGCATATTGAACACCAGGAAAAAGGTTTTATTGTTGATCAAGAAATTTTGACTGTTTTCTATCATGCTTTTTATTATGTGGTGTCATAAATGGGGTAATAAAAGTTGGCATTTAGCCCCCCCCCCCCCCCCACCCTCCTCCCCAATCTCCTTTTTAAGAACTAAGATTTTTATAATTTTGAAAAAGGTATATGTAAAATTGAATGAAGAAGCAAGTTGCTTAAAAATTTTATTTGTTTTCTGCAAAAACATTTTGTGTTATGTATTTTATTTTTTTAATTAACAAGCAATTTCTTTTCTTTCAACATTTTTGTCTGCTTTATCTCCCTCACCACCACCATGAAATAGCTTATAGTTTCACACTGTATTATACTTGTTTATATATTATTTGAAGCTTGCTTATGATCGAGTAAGTTTGATAAATTTCTGAATGATTATTTTTTAAGTGGAGAGCAGGGGGGGGGGGGGGGGGGAATGTAGCAGAGTTGGTCTTTCCTTTAAGAGTAAGTTTCTTTTTTTAATGAGAATGCATATATTAACTTTGTTTCACAGCAAATGATAAAATAAAATTAGATTAAAGAAAGTTTAGTCAAATATTCTTTTACTTTTTTTTTTCCTCAATTTGTATTATTATTGAAGCTGCTCCTAATGAAAAATATAATTATTTTATTTTGTTAAGAAGACACCAATGCCTGAAATATAAAAATGGGGTTAGTTTCTTTCTTGCTCTTTGTGTGTGGTTATAATTAAACATGCTGACCATAGGATTTTGACTAGTGAATGTAAACACATATGGTTTTCTCTACCACATGGCCCTTACAGCCACATGGCCCCAACACACATGATGCAGTATTTAACAGAGCTCATAAATGAGTTGAACTTTCTAGAGTTAGTTACATCTTTTCTAAAGAGAAGATTTAGTTCAGTGCACTTTTAATTTTTATATGATATCTTAAGTTTTATTTTAAAATAATTTCTTAGAAATGAGTACTTTTGCTTGAGCAGCTTGTTGCAATCCATTTAAGGAGCCCAATCATACAGCTGTAAGGAAAAACTTAAGAAATATTTTGCCATGGATGATAAAGATAAATCCTCTTTTATCTGAGGGGCATAAAATTTGTGATAAATGCCGGAAAAAAATGGTTAAAGACTCTAAACTTTCTGAAGCAAGCACCAGTAGAATTTCCCCAGTGGAAGAAATAAAAGTACAGAGTGATAGTGATCATCAGCAAGCAGAAATTCTAGATTATGAAAATGAAGCAGCCATTTGTTCTTTAAATGAAAGCTTACAAAGTATAGGAGAAACTCCCATTAAAAAGAAAAGACTATCTGAGAGACAATATCCAAAAACAAAATTTAAAAAAGTAAGTAAAGTTTTAAAGGATAGAATACTACAATTTTCTGATAGTGACAGTTCTACAGAATCCCCTGAAATGGAGATGCTTACTCAATTGAAAGAAAAATTTCAAAGTACTAAAGACAGAAGTCTAAAGGTGCAAATTTTAACTCTTTTGCCTAAAAGCTGGTCAGTAAGAAAAGTTCAAAAAGAGTTTGAAGCCACTAATTATATGGTTAGAAAAGCCAAAAAATTGGTGAAAGAAAAAGGAATTCTTTCAACTCCAAACCCCAAACTGGGAAAAATCTTAGTCAGAATATAGTAAACAGTGTAAAAGATTTTTATAATAGTGACCAAATAAGCAGGATTATGCCTGGCAAAAAAGACTTTGTATCCATGGCAAGTCAAGGTGAAAAGATTCATGTCCAGAAAAGACTGGTGTTATGCAATTTAAATGAGGCTTTTAAAGAATTTAAAGATGAATATCTGCATTTAAAAATTGGATTTTCAAAATTCGCTGAACTAAGGCCGAAAAACTGCATTTTAGCTGGTGCAAGTGGGACACATACAGTTTGTGTTTGCCATATTCATCAGAATGTAAAATTAATGATGATTGGAAGTAATTTGAAAGAACTAACTTCAGAAGAAAACATTCCAATTTCGTCTTATAAAACTTGTATAGCTTTGCTTCTATGCAATCCAGCACATCCTACTTGTTATCTTAATGAATGCAAAAACTGTCCCAAATTTGAAGAATTTAAAATATATCTTGAGAAACTATTTTGTGAAAGCAGTATTCAAACAATTGAATACAAACAATGGTTAAATGTGGATCGTTCCATTCTACAAACTTTAACAAATTCATATGAGGAATTTATTGAATCATTTATTGATAAACTTTCTGTGCTTATCCGACACTCATTTATAGCCCAACAACAGTCCTCATTCTTTAAGGATACAAAAAATAATCTTAAATTTGGGGAGTATGCTATAGTGTCTGATTTTTCAGAAAATTATTCATTCATTCGTCAAGACGAAGCTCAAGGGTTTCATAATAGAGACAACCACATAGAAAATATTAGTTTTGTTGTTATTTCTGACTGTCTTTCCCATGATACCACAGCTGTATATGTATTTCAGAAGAACCTAGTCAAGTTTTTAAAAGGAAAATTTGATGAGACTCCCCTAAAGTTTACATATTTTTCTGATGGTGCAGCTGCTCACTATAAAAACCGCAAGAACTTTTTAAATTTCTGCTGTCACAAAAAGGACTTTGGTATACCTGCTGAATGGCACTTCTTTGCCACTGCCCATGGGAAAGGAGTATCAGATGGCGTAGGTGGTACAGCAGATTTCCTCAAATCTGCAACCCTAAAATCCACAAACTCCTAAAATTTGCACGTTATTACCGATGTAAATAATGAAACTTTCAGTTCAGATGTAAGAACAAAATTACAGATTTTTTTATCATTCATATGTATTTTAATATGTAATTCTCGATAATATGACTTGAACTCATGGTTTTTCAGGAAGGGAGTATAAATTTATTTCTTTTAAAAAATCAAGATATTGGTAATATCCCTGATAATTACCATCTTTTTACCAAATATATTTATGTATTAATCAAGCTTTTTTGGTTATTAAGACTGGCTAAACCTGAAATTAAACTTCCTTACTTTATGATTTCAATCTAAATCAATAGGGTACCTTTAAAATGAAAGTTTCATTGAATAATTCAAGAAAATTGTATCTCATCTTTATTATGCATATTTAATCATGCATTACTAATTATTTACTTGATTTTTACTTTTAATAATTTAATCATTTTTAAAATTATCTTACTTTTTATTATTTTAGTTTATTACTTTACTTAATTACAGTAGAAGATCTTTATAACGCAAACCAAAAAACGCAAGGTTGTGCATTATATAGAATTTTGCGTTATATGGGTCACATCATTAAATTCACCTTGTAAACATGGCCAAATATGTCTGAAACACATCAAAATACATTAGAATATCTTTATACTGCATTCTTGTTACCAAGAGTTATCCAAATTATAAGTTTTTGCATGATATAGGTCAGACATTGTTAAATTTACTTTATAACCATGATCCAAATATAACTGACACAACCATCCCTTATATTAGACATTTTTGAAAATGTTTATTGTAATAATAGCATTTTTTCAATAAAAAGGTCTTAAGTTAGAAGATAAAGTTGAACTAATGTATCAAATTTAGTCCCCTAGAGAGTAGCAATATTTTACAATGTGAAAATGCAGGTGCTTTTTAACTGCAAAAATCATTGTTTACATCTGAGAAGTTGTGCGTTATTTGGAGAATTGCGTTATATAGAATTGCGTTATAAAGATCTTCTACTGTATTTTAATATTTTAGTGTATTGTAAACATTCATTATAATTTCGATTGCATTATTGCATTCAAATTACTGTTTAAAAAATGTAAACACAACAAGAACCAGAAATCCACAAAATTCTAAAATCCGTACAACTTCTGGTCCCAAGCTATGCGGATTTGAGGGAGTCTACTGTAATGTGAAAAGATTAGCTGCTCGAGCAAGTTTGCAACAGGCATATACAGACCAAATTATGACGCCACGTGCATTATACGAATGGGCTAGAAGTCATATTTCTGGCATAGAATTTTGTTATGCAACTTCCCAGCATTATGAAAATGAAAATAATTTTTTACAGGAACGTTTTTCTTCTTCTTGTGCAATATCAAGCACACAAAAGTTACATGCATTTATACCCCAGAACAATAACACTCTTTTATGCAAAATTTATTCTAATTCTGATACAGACAAAATTGTAAAAGTAACAAAGGAAGAAGGAGAAATTGAACTGGAAGAAATAAACGGTTATGTAACATGCATTTATGATAAAGAATGGTGGTTAGCCTGTGTACTTAGCGTAAATTATGACTCAGAAGAAATTAAGATCAACTTTTTGCATCCACATGGCCCATCATCATCATTTTATTTTCCAGAACACCCTGATGTTTTACAAGTGGCAGCGAATACAATACTAACTAAAGTTGATCCTAGAACTGTCACTGGTAGAACATACAAGCTATCTGAAGATGAAATGCATTCTGCATCCATAAAATTAAGAAAAAAAAATTGTACTACAACTTTTTAGTATTTTCAATTCTAAATATGATTAACATAATTTATAAGCCATAAGTTTTCATTTTTGGATTTCAAGTATGTATACTTATACATCATTGGTGTTTAAACTTTAAAAATATATTTTGAATAGCATAGTTAGATATTTATTAAATGGTTGATCAAATCTATTTTTTCTATCTTGTATAAAATCTCCTGTCTTTTATATGTGTATCAACTTCCCTAAAACATTTAAAAAATAAAATTAGATATTTCCCTGAATATACAAATTGGGATAAAATATTATGGTATTATTTTAATATTGTCTTTTGGTGGTTAAAATCTTATTTTCTGTATGTTCAGTATGAAATTTTAGTTTAAAATTCAAAATTTGTCACTTGTTATGAGCAAATTCAGATACAAGTAGTTTCATAAAATTTATTTTTCATGAACCCATTGCAGTACCAGGCTAAAACTTTCAGATTCTGTTTATAATAAGTTGAAAAATAACATATAATTTTTTTAGAACATTTTCAAAATTACAACTTTAAAATTTTTAATTTTAAAATTTAAATTTGATGACCTTGAAATTAAATTTTTTTTTAAATATAGTCATACAGTATATCATATGAAAGTACAATTCATATACTTTCCAACGACACCAAAATCAAAACTCTATTTTAATTAGGAAAGAAGTTTGAGCCTGTTTTGTATTGCAAGAATTGCTAAAATTTGACAAATTTGACCAAATTTAAATTTAAATATTTAAAAAACTAATAGCAATATGAACTAAAAACACTGGATTTATTCATTTCTCTATTAGTGCAACAAATAAACTAAATTTCATCCAATTTGGAGATGGTCGGGTTGTGGGCTGTGTTGATTTGACATGGTGACCCGTGGATGGATTCTTTCCTTTGGATCAATTTAAATGCTGGAGCACTTCTTGAAGTTGGTAGACCATAAAGTTTATCCCTGGGGTGGCCTTTTGATTGGTTCTGGTCAACAGCTCATAGATGGAATGGAGTACTCAAGGTTTTGCAATGACATCTTGATTATGGCATAAAGTCCTGCTATCTACAAATTTGCTAAAATTGTCTTGCTGGTTCTTGTGGAGAGCCATGTGTGGATGATTAACAGCAGCCTGGAGTTCAATGATGACAAATACCAGTAATCATACCCACAAAAAAAGGGAGAAAAATGCACACTCTTGGATCACCTCAATAGATGGTCATAAAGTAACCTGCTCTTTCCAGATCAATTACCTTAATGTGACTATCAATTTGGACCACAAATGTCATGACTGGATGTCATGACATCCATAAGGCTACTAAAGTCCAATACAAGCATGGTAGGGTAGTTGCAAGCACTTGGAAGCTAAAGCTGAAGGTTAATAAGGCAGTCTATTCTGTAGTATCTAAGTACACAGTCTTGCACATATTTTCTATCTGGCATTCTTCCCAATTGTGATAGGTTGCTCAGCATAGGAAAAGGTGGGGGACATTAGGATATGGCCCATCTTAGGAACCTTAAATTTTAGTTTTGATTTTGAAAGCAGGAATTAGTTTTCTTAGGGGATAAAACAAGGTATCATATTCTTCACTGTATTTTGGAATTTCTCCTATCTGCAGGTAAGATTTAATGTAATTTTCTTTGTTTTAAAAGGTACAAAGTTGCATTGATGTGTTTTTTTATAAAACAGATTTTTTATTCAAGAAATTGGATAATTTAAAGGAGAGCACATGGGAATTAAAGTACATATGTACATTCATAATAATTTCAATATTAAAAAATGCATAATACTGCTAAGCTGAATATTTTTAGAGTTGTTATGATGGAATGATAATTCAAATGAAGCAGGTTAGGACACTATGTAAATGCAAAGAAAGCAATATTTACATGTAGTAAAGAAAATTATTGTGGCTTTAAATGTGAAGGAAGCAGGAAAATGGCTATTTTTATTAAGCAAATTATTTTACTGTTCTGGTAAAATAACAAACATAGTGAGATGCAGAAAGAAATATGGAAGTTCCTTTTTGTTGAACACGTCTATACTAGCACCAGCTTCAGAAAATATTTAGTATTTATTCAGAGATTCGGAAGGAATAATTGCTTTTGGATTACCTTTTACATATCTCTAAACATAATTATGGCTTAACAGTAAAAGTTATAACTCTAGATTTTCACTTTCCTGTGGGTTTTAACAAAAGTGTGCCATTCAATTTGAATACAGAAGAAAAGGCAGGAAGATACAGGTACTTACGTTTCACAATGAGAAGCTCAGCTCCTACAAATTGAGTCTTTAGATGCTTGAATGCACTAACCTTTCTCACATCATTAAATTTAACAGGGAAATGTCAACTTTTTTTAAACGATTGTGAAGCAGTACTGAGAAAAGCAGATTTACTCCTGAAAAAATCTGCAATGTGGATGAGTCGGGCATAATGACTCTTTATATTCCTCCAAAGTTAATTGTAGGTAATTAAACAAGATAAGCAGGATAGTATACAGTAGACTCCCTTAAATCCGCGAACGCCTTAAATCTGCGAACGCCTAAAATCCGCGTATTTTTTTCAGATGTAAACAATGAAATCTACAGTTAAGTTGCAGGAACAAAATTCAAGATGACGCCGAAATCAGCGACTACCACAATGTTTTTATACTAATTTTTTTGTTAATAATTCTGTTTTGGCTATTACAGTTGATTTATTACTAAATAAATTTACATTACTTTTGATTTTGATATAAATTAGCATATCTATATCAAAAATTCCAGGGTTCAAAATGGGAAAATCCACGAACCGGAACGCTATTTTAAAATTATTGTTCGCGGAATTTTTTTTTTTAATTATAGACAAATTTATTTCTAAACATACAAAGCAGTATAAGAAAAGCACGCAAGACTCTAAATAAAATTGAAAAATGTTACTAAAAAGTTACTAAAGTTAAAAGTGCTAAGAACGAATAATAACATATCGATCTTACGATCACTTTACCACTAGATGTCAGCATGGGACTTTCTGAATCGAATTTAATATTTTACTTATTTTAATGTTTCACTTTATTGTAAGCATTCATTATAATTTCCCTTGCTTAACTACCAATCAAATTAATGTTTCAAAAATGTAAACAAATCAATGACCATAAATCTGCAAAATTCTAAAATCCGCACAACCTCTGGTCCCAAGCTGTGCAGATTTGAGGGAGTCTACTGTATAAACTAGCTAGATAAATTGGACAAGGTAAGCTGGATAGTCCAAAAGAGATAATACCACAAAGATGTTCTTTTTATGAATTTAAATGAGAACGATTTTTCAATGTAAAATTCAGAACTTCTTAATGTAATGTATCAGTATAATGTAAACTGACACTTGCAAGGCCATGCCTATCAATCAAGAAGTATTAATAAATTTAATTTGGTATGTTTGATGGATAAAAGTTTTATTGTCAGTGTCCCAACCTGTCCTCTCAATGAAGAAGGTTGGGACAAAAAGTTGTAAAGATTTTTTTTTTTTTTTTTTAAACCAACATTCATGAAACAATGCATTGGAATGAATTTTATTTGAAGCAGGAAGGTCTAAACTGCATATCAAATTGATTATGGTAAAAATTTAATAAATAATTAAATTTCTAAAAGTCATTATCTGAAAAGTGTCCTAAGGTGTCCAACCTTTTCCTTCAAATAGGTTTTCTCTTATCCATCACCAAATATCATAACATAGTTTCAATGAACATTTTTAATGTCTTGTCAGGTGTTTTACTGTTGTGTGGTATGTAAAAGTGGGATAATGTATCACTCACCTGTTGTGGGAAAACTGCTGAAGGTCCCACAATCGAACCAGATTTGATAGAGCTTCAGGGAAATGTATATGATGCAACGATCTTTAGTGAATCTTTTGGACTTTATAATTATTCTAAAAGATGCAGTATACATACTACAGTCAAGGATCTATAATCCGCACTCCCGTAATCCGCAATTTCCTATAATTCGCATTGCTTAATGAATGTAAACAATTAAACAAATTTACAAATTCTTGATCCAAAAATGATTTTTTAAAAGAAATATCAGAAAAATTTAAATATAAAAGTGAATACAATCAATTTTTTAATACAAGAATTTGAAAAATGCAATTTTTGAGATAGCATATTAAATTATTTATTATATATCATATTTAAAATAGTGTCCAGAAATAAGAAAAAGACATATACTCCATAATCCGCAATATTCCCTAATCTGCACAACCTTTGGTCCCAACTTGTGCGGATTAAAGAACTTTGCCTGTATATGCATAAATCTATGCAGGAGGATGACAGTCTGTGCAATCCTCTCAATGGATGAAGATGGGGGAGTCGTAAGAGAAAGTCCATTCTGATTAGCTAGCTAGCTTTAAAGAGAAAGCCAATTCTGACAGGGTGACCATCTTTGCAGAGAAGACTCATACAATCAAGAAAGTTAATTTGGATGCCTTTCAAAAGAATTTCTGTGAACTTGATATACATAAGACTAGGGATTGGAAGTAAAATTCTACAAGTAGCAAAACTACAGTAGTTGCTATTTTAACAGTAGTTTGCAGTGTACAACGGTACATTTTGAACAATGTAGTGTAGCGAGTAACACAAAACAAAAAGTCAGTAGTTTGTAGTGAAAACGACACTACTTTTAACGCTAATTCAGGAGAGAAAAAAGTGGCATTCTACAAATCATGTAGCTGTAACATGTTTCTTTTGTGCAAAAATTGTTCTGCTCAACAATTTGTGAATAAATCTCAGAGTCAAATTTCAGCTACAATATCTATAAAATGCATTGCATGCAAGTAATAGATTTTTACTATTGACAAGTACAGCTGAAATCAAGTATTAACCTACCAAAATAATTAATTTTCTTGTTGGAAACACTTGTCTTATTTATTTGTTATTAGGTCTTCATGTTTTAATGCTGGCTTTCTCATAATAGGAATTGTTTTATTTACAGATTTATTTATTGTTTGTATTGAGAGTTGTTTTCCTGTAATTTTCAAAATTATAAAATTAGACAATTCAATTTTATATCTCAATGCAATAATTACAGTAAGAATAGTAAAAAAAAAAAAAAATGCAGTTGTATGATTGTGCATAAATTTGTTAAAAAGTTAATTCCAAATTTTCTTTGTCAACACGTGAAGCAATGCCTTGCAAATACATCTACAAACAAGCACCTATTTTATTTTTGCTGCATTGAACATCACATCCATTACAAAAATGACAGCCGACAACATCACGACCTGGCTGACAAGTTATAAAGTTGTAACTATTAATCTAATGTCACTATATTTAATCCCAACAGAGCAATATTTGCCAAATAAGAAAATTTTCATCATTTTTTTTACTAAGGCAATTTTATAAATGAGTAGCCCCATGTTATATCGCTCATTTTTATAGATAGCTCTGTTTTCATGCCTTCTGAAAAAATAACCTGCAGTTTAATAGCCTTTTTATTTCCTGTATGCATACAGTGTAAGGGAAGTAAGGTAAAAACCTGATTTTTAAAGTATTGGTATATTTTTAGATTTTGAGATGCTCTGAAACTGTTTTAGCTATTTTTACAGCGATTTCATATCTATGTGTGGTTGTATGCATGTATATTAAAATTTACTCAGGTTTTCAGGCCCCCATAGCTTACCATTGTAAAACTAGGATCTAAATTTTTATGTATGGTTATATTACTAATTATTTGAACCCACAGTACTACATAAAGTGCTCGGAAAGTTTAATGGAGTCACTCCAGATTTTTTTAAATATATTTAAATATTAATTTTATTATGTTAATTATTAAATTTAATATCATCAGGAATGTTTTGAGGAAATTAACATCATCTGAAGGAAAAGGGCATATCTTTGTATCCTCTGTGTTAATTAAGTACAATCTTATCAAACATTTAAATTAACACTGTCTACAGGAACAACTGCCTTCAGGAAATTGCATTTTGAAGAAATTATGATACATACGTCACATTTTAATAAATTACAATTTCCTGAAAATGCCTTAGATTCATTAAAATGTTCTCAAGCACATGCCCACTTAATAGCAGACACACACACAAAAAGAAAGGCCGGGTTGGGATAGTGGCATTGAAATTTTCTGATAATAGACATCACTTAGCATGGTTTATAAATTTTCCATACAAAAATGTAAAAAAAAAAAATAATAATTTCATATATTGGGAGTACAAATTAATTCGGTCCGTTTTCAATAGATGGCTCTGGCTGATTTGTTTACTGAATAATGATAGATGTTTTTGGCATTGTTAGAAAGGTTTGACCTTTGTCAACCATATTCAGTCAATGAAGCTTCGAGTTTTATACAACAAAATTGGTTTTCTGAGCATTCAATATGTCGAGTTTTGTGCTAAATAAACAACATTTGCGGGAAGTTTTGATTTTCTTTTTTAATTGGAAGAAAAGTGCCGCTGAAGCGCATCGATCGCTTGTGGAAGTATATGGTGAATCTGCGCCATCTGATAAATCATGTAGAGAGTGGTTTCGACGCTTCAAAAATGGTGATTTTAGTGTTGAAGACAAGGAGCGCCCGGGCCAGCCGAAAAAGTTCGAAGACGCCGAATTGGAGGAATTGCTCGATCAAGATCCGTGCCAAACGCAACAAGAGCTTGCAGGATCGTTGGGAGTCACTCAGCAAGCAATTTCCGTGTGCTTAAAAAACATGGGAATGGTTCAAAAGCAAGGAAATTGGGTCCCATACGAGTTGAAACCGCGCGACGTTGAAAAGCGATTTTTCATCAGTGGACTGCTGCTCGAACGACAACAAAGGAAAGGTTTTTTGCATCGAGTTGTTACCGGAGACGAAAAGTGGATACACTACGATAACCCCAAGAAGAGAAAATACTATGCTCGGCCTGGTGAATCATTGCCATCGACGTCAACATCAACGCCAAAGTCGAATATTCATGGTCTGAAGGTAATGCTGTGCGTTTGGTGGGATCAGACTGGGATAGTGTACTATGAGCTGCTAAAACCTGGCGAAACAGTTACTGGCCAATGCTACTGACTGCAATTAATGCGTTTGAGCCGAGCATTGTGTGAAAAACGGCCAGAAACCATCGAAAGGCACGACAAGGTAATTTTGTTACATGACAATGCTCGGCCCCATGTGGCAATTGTCGTTAAAAATTACTTGGAAACGTTGAAATGGGAGGTCCTACCCCACCCGCCGTATTCGCCAGACATTGCTCCTTCTGATTATTGGTTGTTCCGATGGATGCATCACGATTTGGCTGGACACCGCTTCACTTCTTCCGAAGAAATTCAAGAATGGCTCGATTCATGGTTTGCGTCCAGAGAGGACTCATTTTTCAGAGATGGAATCCGAAAATTGCCAGAAAGGTGGACAAAGGTTGTGGCTGCCGATGGACAATACTTTGAATAACATGTTTTTTCATTTTGATAATAAATAAAATGTTTTTTTAACGAAAAAAAAACGGACCGAATTAATTTGTACTCCCAATATCTGGGAGTGATAATTATACCCTTTGCCTTCCAAATAAAACTGCATACATATGCTATTCAATTAGAAAGTGGAATAGGCTTATTAAAACAGCATTATTAATTAATATTAAACAGAACAGCCATCTTACATCTAAAAGTGAGGCACTGTCAGGTGTTGAAACTTCATTATCCGAACAAAGCTTTTTGATTTCATTTGCAACTCTCAAAACGCTTTTTTGATTCCATGCAGCATCTGAATGTCCACTAAAATTTCCTCCTATAACGATTATGCATAATAATATGTTACAATAGCACAAGCCAATTAATAAAACTACTTCTACATTACATTCTTCAAACAATTATGGTAACATGATATAAATCAAATACAATAGGTTGTCTGAAAAGTTGTGAGCATTTTCATCAGATGCAAATTTCAGCTATCTATCAAGCTTTTTATAATTAAAAAATTTTAATTTAGCAGCAGGATAAATTTGGAAGTCTATGAAGATATTTAGCCTAGTATTTATTAAGATTGATGTAGCTAGATTGTATTTATAAAGTGTTCCACATGGATGACAAAAAACTGCACTTTTAAATATTTTCAGCTATTCTTTTAAAAAGAGAAATAATGCTACTGAAATTTTTTAAACATTTGTGCAATCTATAAAGATCATATTTTATCTGAACAAACAGTTAGGTAGATGATTGCAAGGATTAAAATTGGAAATTTTAATCTGCAACATCAGAGTCAGTGTGGATGACTTATTGCTGCAGATAAAAGTGATAGAAGAAAAATAGAACAAAGCCCGAAATTGATCTTTAAAGACTTAGAGTATATGAAACTACAAGTTTGGATGATAAACATTGGACAAAATTTGTACATGTTTTTTATCATGATGTTTGAATGAATGCCATAAAATCTGTAGAAGAAAAACTACATAGATTGATATTCAGTGTACTATGCACCTCTGAAAACATAAAATAAGCATGCAAAACAGAATGTAGAATTTAGTCATTAAAATAAGCAGTAATGTCTGACATCCACATACAAGAAATCATGCTTTTTGTGTAGTGTTGACTCTAAAACAAAAGGAATGCCTGGCAGGAATTTAGTAAAGGACACTCATGTGTCCTGTTCCATAAACATAATTTTAAACAGGTTTGTTTAGAGTGCCTGTTTAGTAGAATTTTATATTTTTCTGAACGACTGGTGAGTTTTGCAACATACTGCCTCAAGCAATTGACGAATTTTACAATATTTTCCCTTGACCAATGGACAAATTTCACAATTAGCTACATGTCAAGTTTCCGAATTTGTCTCCATGACTTATTGACAAAACTCATAACTTTTTTTTATGCAACCACTGGATAAATTTTCCAATTTTTTTTTTTTTTTTCACATGACTGATTGTCAAATTTTGTGATTTTTTTCTATGATGGATAGATGAATTTTGAGGGGGGGGGGGGGGGGTAATGCCAATTGATCAGCGAATTTTTCACTTTTTTCCCTTGTGGCCGATCAACAAATATCTCCATTTTTCCCCCAAGAACAATCGATAAATTGCAGGTCCCCCCCCCCCCTTTCCCTCAGTCAATCAACAAATGTCACTACTTTTGTTCCTCGGCCAATGCATGAAATTTACAATTTTTTGTTACGGCCAATTATCATATTTCATGAAAAAGGGTACGTCAAAAAGAGAATTAAGGACCACTGGGAACATAAAATAGTTTTAAAAGGTCCACAAGGTGCATAGAGTAGTCAAAATGGGCTGCCGAGTGCATAAAGTAGTCAAAATGGGCTGCCGAGTGCATAAAGTAGTCAAAAAGGGCTACCAAGTGCATAATATAGTCAAAAAGGGCCACTAGACACATAAAATAGTCAAAAAGGGTCATTGAGCTCTGCGCTCTGCTAAAATGGCCTACAATCAACATAGAGTGGTGTTCCAGTATAACAATCCTGTTCAATCTTTGAGTAAGCAGGGACACATCTCAGCTAGTGACAAGCAATGAAGGACAATACCATTATTCATAATAGAGGAATCATGCAACAATATTTTTACAATAAAGTAGCGTTAGCAATACACATACATCTGCATGATACACATGAGGCATTTCTCATATAATTTTGACTTTTAAGTCCCTGAATAATAATTTTTTTTTAGTACATTTCCTTTTGCTTCTTTTTAATTTCTTATGCTGGAAGAAATCCCATCGCATGACTGTATAACAATATTAATAAGTTTAGGACGATTTTGGGGGTCCAAATATACCACAAAATTCCTATACCGTCCCCATGTCCCTGATTCTGATTTTTAAGTTTGGAGCTGCTCTCTGTATAAAATTGTTTCAATAAAAGCAATTCGATGTACTTTTTTTCCAAAAGTGGAACTAATGTTTCATATAAATATGTAGCAAAAAAATTAAGGGGACCAGGTAAGCAAAATTTGGGGGAAAATCGATTTCTACTTTTTTATATCATTAAATAGTTTAAACTTTTATTTTTTCAGCAATGTGTCACACATGTTTATATATATAAAAAGAAGTGTTGGAATAATTCATTCTTTCTAAGAGTACTTCACAACTTAATGGCTGTTTAAATCTTTTTGACTTTTTTTCAGTATATGGATTTTTCATGTTTGAGTTCCTTTTTTTCAATATCTATTAAACTTAAGAGTTCAGATTTTTTTTTAAATACTTATGTTATATTGTATACTTTTACACAGGGACTTAATGATTTGAGAGAATTATTTATTTCAGGCAGTGAAATCTTACCAAAAATGCAAATTTAAAAATAACTCAATAATTAATAATAAATTTTCAGTTTCACTTAGAAAGAAAATGGCCTGTTAAAAATATGTAAAGCATGTTATTCTAACTACTCTAAAAAAATCTAGACCTCTATCTCTTACCATTTCTGAGAAAAAGGTACATAAAGTTGGTGAATTTAATGTGGCGGAGATAGGGCTTTCCTGGTCCCCTTAACCTGCACACATTTTTATGGTTGTCATTATTTTTTGAAATCTGTCCCTGGATTTAAGATTCCTTACCATGCCTCTTGCTAAAATTACACAGAAAATCACTTCAGATGCAGCCACAGATTTTTTTTCAACTTTTTTCTCATGCAGAAGTATGCTAGAGAAAGAATGGCTAAAATTCTTTGACAGAAAATTTACTGCAGAATTTAAATCAGCATTTAAATATCAATTTCCAGCATCATGGCTTTATTGGTAGTCCTACTGTCCCCAAGGTTTATTCCTGCACTTTTCGAGATAAATTGAATTTTTTTTACTATTATTTAATCAAATGCAAATAACTGTTTCTAAAAATCAATGAACATTGTAGCTATCACTTAGTCTTAACATGATTTGCCTAAACATAGGTGGTAATTTTCCTTACCATCATCTTTTTTTTTCCTTACCATCCCTTCTTTAACACCCCTTTAAAACAATGTTATACCAAAATTTTGTACTAAATATACTACATTGTTATTATTTCTTATTTGAATGTTCTGTGGGTATTATGCAAATTCATTATAAGTAAAAATTTAGAAGAAAATAAAAAGTTTGAGAGGTAAAACAGTAAGGAAAATTAAACTCACAAGTTTAACTTAAACCTCAGTTAAATAAAAAAAAAATCTTCACTGCTGACCATTTTTTCTTTATTTTGAATCATAAAGGCATTTGTCTATAAGTTTAAAATGTTATTTTACTAAGCTTAATTTCACCAGATTTTTATTCCTAAAAGTTAAAACTTTGTGAGAATGCCATTTCATAAGCTCCCCTATGATGCAGGATCTCCACGAAAAACAATTGTAGAGAAAATACAAATAGCAGAAAATTTAGCCTTACTTTTTCTGGTAGGGTCAACCTTTTTTTTTTAAAAGGTAAGTAAAAAGTATTGGTAGTAAATGTAAAATGCAAATTTAATATGTGGATCTAAAATATAAATGAAACTTTCTAAGTACACTAAAAAGCAAACAGAAGCTAAATGTTTTGATGGCAATAATCATTCTTCTTCAAGCTACTGACATACTTATTGCTAATGTTATACAAAGATGTTTTAAAAGATTTTTTTTCATTTGTCTGTCATTTTATTGTTTCAGTTGCTTCTCAATGACTTCAGTCAAGCAATTCCTAGTCGTAACTCATCTGAGCTTGTCAGGAATTGTCTGTGATAGTTGAATCAAGACAATCTTTGAAGCCATCAGAGGTAAGACAGGACGCCAACTGTTTTTATTTTTATACCAATATTTAGGCTATGGTGTTTAAGTCATTTTAATGCAGGCTTTTTCTTTTAAACTTTGTATTTTCATTACTTAAATACACTTAATAATTTCAAATTTCATATTTATATTATTTATTCAAAATTAGCAATTACATATTTATGTTTTTGCAATGTTTAAATTTAGCGTATTACTGTTTGTGTGGCATTTACATCCATTTCTTGGTGCTAATTTTCTTCATATGGCATTTGCACTGCTGAATTTTTTCTCCCAGAAGGCATGATAATAATTTTTAGACAATTGCGCTCAAATGAAAGCTTAGTTAAAAAAAAAAAAAAAAATAGTTTAGAAAAAGAAAATGATGGTTTAAAAGATCAAAAATTTGAATCTCTATAAAGAGAATAATTGTTGTTTAATTTAGTTTTCAAAATATTTCTCTATTTTTTTAAATCAAAACTATTTTTTTAAAGATTTCACTAAAAAATATACAATATCACTATGAATTAAAAAAAAAAAAAAAAAATTGGCCTGACATAGGGCAGAAACATTATGGGGGCATTCCACGTCAAATCAGGCAGTAAAATATCAATATGTAACCCACCATCACAGATTTTAATGAAACTGCGTGTGTTTGTTCTTACTATTAAGATATGATCACCAGTAATTTTTTTTGCTCCTTGGTGAAATAGTTTCTGAGAAAAAAATTGTCAAAATTTTGAAAAACTGCCGTCAGTTGGCATTCTTGATAGCTCTGTTTTCAAATTTAGCATGTCATATATATAATCATATTTCAATATCTACTCTACAAATCATCTTTAAATAATTTATGCACAATATTTAGGATACGCAGCTTATGAAAAAAATATATTGTTACGCTTATAACATTTTAAGTGTGTCTAAAAAAATATTTAAACTTTGAAATCGTGAATTTTTTATGAAAAATAATGCATTAACAAAAAAAGCATTATCAACAAAAGGCGGTATTTTTATTAAATTTATTTTTTATGGGAGATATACTTAAAGGTGTCCTTTACCTGATTCTGAAATAAAAATAGTGGGATTTTGGGTGTTTTTGGTAGTATTTCCTATTTAAAAATATTTTGAGGTGCATTTCATATCAAATCAAGCAGAGTCATTCCATGTCAGTTCCCCTAAGCCATTTAATCACTGTCACAAATTTCAATGAAATTGGGTTTGTTTATAGCTTATTTTAAGACGTAATCACCTTTAATTTTCTTGATCCTAAGTAAAATATTTTTTAAGATAAAAAATATCAAAATTTTGAAAAATTGTTTTAAATTTTTTTAATGACAGTTCGATATTCAAAGACTGCATTAAAAAAAAAAAAAAAGTCATTTCAATATAAAATCACTAAATAGGTTTCAAATAATGTATATGTGACAAATAATGTAGGCTGATTATTATTTCTTGTTTTTTATCAATGTTTAAACACTAAGAGTGTCTTTTATCTTATGAATTTTTAAAATCAAGAATTTTGTCAAAAATAATGTGTTAATCAAAAATTTATTATTAACCGAAGGCAGGGTGTTATTGCTTTTTTTAATTGTACGTAAAAATATCTTTTAAATGGTTATAAAATAAAAATAGTGAACATATGAGAAAAAATTATCAAAATTTTGGAAAAATGCCACGAGTTGCCATTAATGATTGTTCAATTTTCAAAGGCCTCATTTTATATATAAAATCATATTTCAATAACTAATAAAGAAATCTTCTTCAAATAATTTAAGCAAGGTAAATAAAGTATGTAGATTATGAAAAAAATATTGCTGTAATGTTAAAAAATATTTAAATGTGTCTAAAAAATTGTATAATCTTTGAAATCAAAAATATTTTACAAAAAAATAATGAAATTATTAAAAAATCTTTATCAATCAGAGACGGAGTTTCTATGACTATTTTTTTAAATTTTAAATTGTACATAATACTACATTATAACTGGATCTGAAATAAAAATAGTGGGATTTTGGTTGGTTTTAGTAGTATTTAAATTATATTTAAAATTATCAATATTTTCAAATGTAAAACCGATCCAATGTATCATCCCTGGAAATATTTTTATTTATACATTTATTTTATTTTTCAAATTATCTTTTATGTTCGTTTCTTAAGGAAAAAAAAATAAACAATATTGTTTTTTAGTAAAACTTCTAGCGCGAAGAGCAATTATCCCTTTCCAAAAAAGAGAAAAATCACTAGCTCCTCACCGCCCAATAAAAATTTTCAAAATGACAGTCCTAATCTTTAAACTCATATTTGGCTGTTAATATTGAAAATTTAGCATTGAGCTGCTAATATTGAAAAAAAATACCAAATTTCACTCTTTTGAAGAAAATTTTGACGTATTGTGCTTTAAATATATGCAAAAAATGCGTAATCCATTACATTTATATCTTTCAAATAACTATATCTAAAAAAATATTTAAAACTTAATGAGTTGCACTTTTGTAACTTTATTCAGTTTCTAATGATATGTACCGTAATTTCGGATGTATAGCCCGCAGATCAAACAATTCAGTTTGGACCCAGAAATTTTATTCAGTATTTGAAGACCAATATTTACTGTGATCTAAAAAGTTACATTTTATTTTAAAAAATTTCTGGGTCGAAACACGATTGTTTGATCCGCGGGCTATACGCCGGAAATTACGGTAATTTGATTTATTTCATCACGATATTGCTGAAAGATGGATTTTCAACATATATATGTGTGTATATATATCCCTGTTCTCAAACAAATTATTTAAAAATTATTCATTTATGTTTAATAAAGCCTATATATATTGTTTATACACTTTTAGAAAATACATATAGTAAATTTTATGATATTATGTCAATAATGTCTAAAAGTAAAGAACTTATCTAATAGTATGTAACGAAAAATTTAACATCTGGTGTAATGACAACAAAATTTTATAATTGTTTTACTTAATTTGGATGAATGAAAAAAGATTACATGTTTATATTTTATTGAAGTACAGGTGAAAATGTCACAAAGACATTCTACCTCAACAACCACTGAGTATGTCACATTCACACTACAGATGATTTTTTTTTCTTTTTGATCTTTCGGGTTTGATTTCAGATGGTAATGAATTAATTAGTTTTGTTAGAAGTGTCACTGCAGTCTGCATATTAGGCTCACTATTTTTTTTTTTATATAATTTGTTTTGATTGACTCGATGAACAACAATATTTAAAGGGACCATTTCATGACTTTTCAATTAAAAGCTGATTTGTAAATTCATCATGTTGTTTAGTTTCTATTATCGTCTTAAGATAATAAGTTGATATTAAAATTTTTAAATGCAGTTTATTTATTATTTGAACAGTTGAAAGTATTTTTCAATAAGAGTGGGCTGTTGATTTTAAGTCGGCTGTTGAGCAATGTAGTGTTGGTAAAGGAGCTCATACTATTTAATTTAATTTTTATTGCTATAAATAATATTTGTTATTTTATTATTATATGTATTATATTTAAGCAACAGTAGAAATACACGATATCGTAGTCATTTTAGTACATCTCAGCATGAAAAGCTTCAATATTTATCATTAAACATTCACATTTTATGAAAATTTTGTTAAAATTGCTCATATTTTCACTATTTTTATTTTATAACTATTGAAAAGATATTTTTACGTACAATTAAAAAAGTAATAACAGCCTGCCTTTGGTTAATAATAAATTTTTGATTAACACATTATTTTTCACAAAATTCTTGATTTTAAGAATTCACAAGATTAAACACACTCTTAGCATTTAAACATGACAAACAACAATAAATAATAATCTGCCTACATTATTTGTCACATATACATTATTTGAAACTTATTTAGTGATTTTATATTGAAATGACTTTTTTTTATGCAGTCTTTGAATATAGATCTGTCATTAAAAACATTTTTAAAAAAATTTCAAAATTTAGATATTTTTTTTTATCTTAAAAAATATTTTACTTGTAATCACCTTTAATTTCCTTGATCCTGTCTTAAAATGAGCTATAAACATACCCAGTTTCATTGAAATTTGTGACAGTGAATTAAATGTCTTAGGCGAACTGACATGGAATGACTCTGCTTGATTTGATTTGAAATACGCCTCAAAATATTTTTAAATATGAAATACTACTAAAAACACCCAAAATCCCACTACTTTTATTTCAGAATCAGGTAAAGGACACCTTTAAGTATATCCCCCACAAAAAATAAATTTAATAAAAATACCGCCTTTTGTTAATAATGCTATTTTAGTTAATGCATTATTTTTCATAAAAAAATCACGACTTCAAAGATTAAACATTTTTTTAGACACACTTAAAATATTATATAAGCGTAACAGTATTTTTTTTCATAAAATACGTACCCTATATATTATGCATAAATTATTTGAAGATGATTTGTGGAATAGATATTGAAATATGATCATATTTATGTCATGCTACATTTGAAAATCGAGCAGTCAAGAATGCCAACTAATGGCAGTTTTTCAAAATTTTGACAATTTTTTTCTCAGAAACTATTTGACCAAGGAGTAAAAAAAAATACTGGGAACCATATCTTAATAAAAGGAACAAACACACGCAGTTTCATCAAAATCTGTGATGGTGGGTTACATGCCTGCCTGAACTGACATGGAATGACCCTATGTCCAGAAGCAGCCAAAATGTGTCTGCTGAAAAAAAAGCATGTTTTGTCTTCAGTTTAATAAAAGAATACCAGTCCAATCTTCTGCAAAATTAAACAGCTTAAAAAATATATGTGTGGTTGTAACTTTATTTTCTTTTCGGACCGTAATCAGCAGCAAATCGTTCTGATTGCAGAATAATTGAGCAAATACCCATCACTATAATCACATTTCCTGTCAGAATAATCACAAAGTTTTGAAATGGTGGTTTTTGGGATTTTGGTTGAAATAATCAATTCTACAATTCGGGGACAAACTTGTGACTGCCTCAATTATTTTTCTATTATGGCAACTGTTCTCACTTGTAGAATTATCGAGCAACTGCCTATCACTATTTACTACTACATAAGCAAAAGAAGAAATGACAAAGTAAAAACAAAAATATTTATTAGTAAAGAGAATTCAATCAATGTGTGTTTGAGCAGCCAATCACAAAAGAGAAAAGTGTACTATAGAAAACAGAAACAAAATAAAAAGAAAGGATATAGGAGGAAATAAGCAGAAAGAACATAGGAAGAAATAAGTAGAAAGGACATAGGAGGAAACTAGAAAATAAACACAGGGTGTCTCATAAAGTTCATTTAAATTTAAAAATTTAATAATTCATGAACTATAATAGATATAAAAAAGCAATAAGTGATACGGTTATAGACAGGTCATAAATAACAGAGTATCTTTGTGCACAGTACCTTTAACATGTTCACACCGGCGCGATGGGTCACACTCGACTGTCTCAGAGTTGCAAAGTTTCCGGCTTTTTGTACACCACTGTTATTTTAGGGAAGATGTTGTTCTTTAAATTGTCCAATTGTTCTAATTAAATAAAACAACATTTTCTGTATTAAAATGCTGGTATAAAAAAAGCCAGAGACTTTGCAGCTCTGAGACAGTCGAGTGTGACCCACCGTGCTGTCGTGAACATGTTAAAAATAATTCAAACTTTAGTCAACAGATGGTACATTCTTACATTACAAAATCTAAACCTTTTCTTTCAACAGCTATAACTAAAGAAAAAGTAAAAACCGGATAATTTCAACCCATCTTTACATGTTGATTTGAGCAATCCTATAAATTCAGACAGCAAAGCACAATCTATTGACAAACATTCTAACATTATGTTGTTGTTGTCATATCCAAGAAAATGCCTTGGCACTTTCCATAAAAGAAGGTTTCCAGAGGGACTGAACGAAAGAGGTTAAACTTCTAAAAGCAGTCCCACAATTTGAATCCCATGCCAGATGACAGGAACCTCATCAGGCTGGATAATTTTGGAATCTGGCAGTTCATGCCCCAAGAACTTTGTGTCCATGATGGATTTAGTGTGCACTAGATGGCCTTAATTTAAATTATTGTATGCAAACTTTATGAGCTACCTCATAAACATTCAGTTTATTAAACAATTCAACAAAATTATTACCAATATCATATTTTAGAATACTGAAAATTATATAATAAAATAAGAAACAATTAAAAAACAATAAGAAAACACTATTGAAAACTCACCATTAATTTCATCAGAAGTCTTCCATGGAATGTACTGAAGAGTTAAAAATTGTATAGCGAGTTGATCAGGTGGCCATTTATCAACAAAACTGACTGGAATGATCAATTTTTCTCTATCGTCAGCAAGCTTTGCCTAAAATGTTTTTTATGCATTTAAAAAAAAATAAAAAAAAAACAAGAAATGATACTGAAAATGAAGTTAGAATAATTTTATAACAAATAAAAGAGTAACATAATAAATATTTGAGATTGTTTAATAAAAGTTGACTGACTAGATTACACTTCAATAAACAGACAGAGACATGTTTTTAAAGAACATGTTTAATGATATAGGAGACATTTAAAGTCATAGCAGTATATATCATTAATTTTGAAAATTAGTACTAAGTGCATGGGATATATATATAGACATATTATCATATTAATAAGCAGAATACTATAAGGGATAGTTCCATGAAACTGCCTATAGTATGATTTTAAGCTTCAAAATGATACACAAAGAGAAAAAATAATATCTTTAATTAAACCACTTTTTCATAATATATATTCATACAATGCTAAAAAGATAGTGAAAAAGTTTTGAAAAACAAAAATTCATTTAACAATAACTAGGAAAATTTATACTAAATATTTAACAGTAATAATTACAAAATGAAAGAAAAGTTATACCAATCATATATATTATTTCTAATGTCAACACAAGCCCGTAGCCAGGTGGGGGCGAGGTCGGGCAAAGCCCGACCTGGAAAAATATTTGCCCGACCTAGCACAATTGACTGGACATCCTGATCCCTGATCAATACATTAAATTTCCAAACTTTCTTTTTTGCTTCATTTAAAATAAAAACTTTTTATAGAATAGACCATAACCTAACAGACACCCATCTCTAAAACTTCTCAATTCAAACAACACAATTTAAACAAAAATTCAATTGTAAAGACATTTTTTTCTTTCATTCCAAGATCTGTAGGAAATTTTTCGTTTTGTTCCTTTGTAGAAATTTACATTACCGCCTCCCCAAAGAGTCAAGCTACAAGAATGATAGGGTTTAGAGATTATCCTCTTAACTCTTTTTCTCAAACTGGTTCTGATGTCCGCGAAAATCGTTTTCTTTGTACAACTGTCATATGTGAAATTTATTGAAATCAGGTAAGGTTGAAACCAAATGCTTGGATTTTCAGTGTCACAAAACAGGCAACTATCATGTGTTACAATCATGTGGTTTTGTCATTGTTAACTTCAATGTATTGCTTTTGGGGGCTTTTCAACAAAAGTGGGAAATGTTCTGACAGCTTTCTTGACACTGTTGCAACTCATAAAAGTTTGTAAAATCATTATCACACAGAATTGCAATATCTAGGAAGGTTTTTTCAGAGTAAAGGGGCTTTATAATCATTGTAAATGCCATATATAACTATTTAAATATACTGTCTAAGTTATTTATTAATTAAATGATTTAGATGTAATTTAGCAATGCGAATATTACAGAATTAAATTATTCTTTTTATGAGTACAAAAAGTGTTTTTTATGGTGCTTCCCTCAACCCTTTATTTTTAACGAAGATATCACCTTATTTATTCTACTTTTTAGTTGTGTTCTTCCTTTCTTCCTATATATGCGATATAAATATCCAAATATTACATAGTTTCTGTATGAAAAAAGGGAAATAAATGTAAGATTGCGAAGCTGAAAGTGTTTTTTTCTATGGTGCTTCCCCCAACCTTTAATTTTTAACAAAGATATCACCTTATTTATTGTACTTTTTTGTTGTTTTCTTCCTTTCTTCGTATATATGTGATATAAATATTCAAATATTACATAGTTTCCGTATGAAAAAGGGGAAATAAATGAAAGATTGCGAAGCGTTAAGATAAACTGAAAAATTAAAAAAATACTAAACGAGCATTAATATTTTTAAGCTATGAAATAATCATTTTTATTTTAGTATTTCCCTAATTTATAGCTGCTGTTTGCAAACAATAATCACGTACGGCTGTTTGTAAAAAATATTTTGGTTCACTCGACTTTGTGAAACATAATGCGTTCGCAGATTTATGCGAATGATGATTAAGGAATTTTATGATTAAAGCCTGACATTCGCATGCAAGATTATTGAAGTAGTTTAGAATAGAATAGGATTTTTCATTTTTTTGACAAATGCATCGATCTTGAGCTTTAAGCGATATTGTCTCAGATGACCTTTCCTAGCCTCAAAAATTGACTTATAACGCCATTCTGCAATTTTTTTTTTCTGAAATATATTTTGTCTTTATAGAAAACAGAAAATGCTATTTGCTATCGCGGGGTCGGAATCAAAATAATTGTAACTTTATGGAAGTATAAAAATGTTTTCGTGATTGTGTTAGAGAATAGAGAGTTCGAATGGAAACCCACAATAGTGAATTATATTGACATACATTATCATGGTAGTTTTTATTTATGCGAATTTCATTGATCGGGCGCGGAATAATCTCAAATTTCGGGGATTGGCTGCGTAAAAATCGCGAATTTCGTCAGTTTATCACCAGAAAAAAATCTGGAGTTTTGTCAGTTTACCGCACAAAAAATTCTATATTTCATCAGATTCAGTTAAGAATCTCAAATTTCGTCAATTGGGGTGTGTGTGTGGGGGGGGGGGGGGGGATGACGACAAATTCTCGAATTTTGGTAATCAGGTGTGAAAAAATCGCGAATTTCATTTATCGGGCGCAGAAAAATTGCCAACAGGATTGGGTATGTTGACTGGGTAGGAGAACCTAGAGGGAAAACTCCTCCTCCCTCTGAAATCCCCATTTTTATCTGATTATAAGCCAAAGATTCCCTCCCACCTGATTAAAATAAAATTCTCTCTGTGTTACTGATGTGGCCCTCGACAACCCAGACATTGTTATTCTTTCTCTAAAAAAGGTTGTGCTCCCCTATTTTAGGTAGATTTCATAAGAAACACTACCTATTACATTCTCCCCTGTGTCGGAATTTCTGAAAACTTTTTGCAGATCTATGCCGATCATGACCCCTAGAAGCCAAAACCACGACCAAGTTGAAAACTTTATGTATCAATCTAATCTACCTACCTATCTATATATATAATATCACTTTTTTTATAGACATGATAACTTTTATAATTCAGCACAAATCTCTTCTAAATTGATACATGAAATCAAGGGGCAGAAAATGGAAATGGAAAGGATTTTTGTGAAAGCTGAAAAAAACCACAATTTCTTAATTATGATACATATCGAATCTGTTTAAACTTATTACTTCTAGGAAAAGGGCCAAAAATTTATGTATGACAGATGTTTGATATCATTAAAAATGGCACCAAGGAGAAAAAAAATAGGGTTTTAAGAAGAAAAAAATCCTGACTTCGTCAATTCACAAGATATGAAATGCACTTAAATTTATTATAAATCTTCTTAATATTGTCTACAACTTTTATATTGACAAGTTTTTGATAAGACCAACTCTTACATTGGGAAAAAAAGAGAGGAGGGGGTGGGGTTGTGAAGAAGAAAAAAATTCATAACTTCGTCAGTTCACAAAGTATCAAATCCACTTAAATTTATGATAAATCTTCTTAATATTATCTACAACTTTTGTAATGACAAGTGTATGATAGGACCAACTCTTACACACACACACAAAAAAATAATAATAGAAAAATGTAATAAAATAAATTAAATTAAAAAAGGAAGGTGTTGTAAAAGAAAAAATTCACATCTCTGGTAATCTACCACTAAGGCAACATAAAAGGTATCATTGGCATGATGAAAATTTTTGATAACCCTCAGAGGTGCTGTATATAGGGTTGTATAATTAAACATGCGCGTGCATCAATAAAAAGAACGTCAGAATTTAAAATCCAGTGTATGGTTCATTTAATGAAACAATCACCACACGGTTTAAATTTATTATATAAATATTCTTAATATTATCTATAACTTTTGTAGTAACAAGTTTCTGATAAGATGAAATCTACTAATGGGTGATATTACAAAAAATATTCTCAAGGGGTGACAAAAATCACGGTTGAAGAAAAAATTATCATATTAACATGATTCTGATAAAACCAACTCTTACAGATTAATGAAATTAAAAACTCGTCAAAAGTGACCAGATAAAATTGTTAAACTGGGTTTATCTCTCATCTTGATTTAGTTTTGGTGAAATTAGTACTTAGCTTCGAAATCTATCTGTGCTTGCAGGCCTAGCCGGCAGTGTGTTTTTTTTTTTTTCCTATTGTTCAAACTGTTTGAAAAGGTTATCAGTTATAAACACATATTATGTTTTTAAAGCATGCATAAAAAATCCGTGAAAATATATTAATGTTTAGTTGTGAGAGGTTTAACTGCTTTGTAAATAAGTGACGAATCCATCAATGTAATTACCAAGGCGTTCTTTATAATAAATTTTAAATCATATAAAATTCCATAAATACTGTAAAATCTTTGTAAATAGAGCCTGTCTATAACAAAATGCTGTCTTACATGAGAGCATTTCATGCTCCTGTTGAAAGGAATACCATAAAATAAATAAGCAATTCAGTGACCCAGGAGGAGGGTTCTCCCCTGAGCATCGAAATGTCACTCCCGGAAGCTTTCTAATTTTGTGCTTATTAAAGTTGCAAAAGTGCAATTTGCACTAGAGATCTGCATGGGCCGGGCTCGGGCCGAATTTTATTCATGACACTCGGGCCGGGGCTTACTTTTTTTCTGAAGGCTCGGGCCGGGCCGGGCCTATCTTAATTTTTATGTACAGAGTCGGGCCTGGTTTCATTCCTAGTCTTCACGGCCCAAACTTTTCAGTCCTAGTTTTGAGCCAGCCCGTATGAAAATTATTGTCTCAGCGTGGCCTGGTCCGTTTAAGGGTCAGTTAAATTAAGCCTGGCCCAAAAGTTTTTGCAAAAAATGCATACATTTTTGAATTGCCATTATTCTACACTTAAACATTAAAATTTATTATTTTTAAAGAATAGTAGATTTCTACGCATATTAAAATATAATTAAATTAAAATACAGTAAAATGTGTGAAAAGGAACCTGCCTATGACAGAACCCTGTTTTAAACTGAAAAATGTGTTGATCCATGCAAAATTAATATATATAAGGGGGGGGGGGGTCCACAGACAACTGGCTGGTGACGCTGTTGTAGCAATCCTCAACAACATCCAATATTTTTGTGGAAATCCATATTATCTTAACCATATTTAGAAAAATTAGTTTATGGATTGACAGCAAGATGAAAGAATATCATTTATCAACTACTTTGGGAAGAGCTATAAACTTATAATGAATCTGAATACGTAATATATATTTTTAAAGGATCATAAAAGTCTAACAAAATGAAGAAGTAATTTTGCCTCTCTTGAAAAAACATTTGCTTGACCTGGAAGCATCATCTAGCTACGGGCCTGTGTCAACATCCATTTTCTACGCACATACAAAACCCACAATAAGGAATGAGATATAATACGAAAGGTTTTTGAAAAGACTTTTGACATAATACACTCACATCTCATTAACCTCTTGTGCTGGAAATTGACAGAAGTCGTCCATATTTTAGAAAAATATTTCACACCAGAATTTTTATTTAAAATTATTAACTTATCCATTTATCTAGTGTTTTTCTTTGTATCTCTTAAGCTAGTTTTATAAAAAAATTTCTTGTTCGAACTGAGGTATATTCATTTGTCGCAGGCTTTCTAGTGTTAATCCAAGGCGATGTACATAGCACATCTTTCCAGCGCAAGGAGTTAAAACACGTTGCTTGATTAAAAATTGCAGTTATTTAAAAATTAATGAAAAACATCAGCATATGATCTCAAAGATTGCAGTGAAAAAGGCCTTACACAGATCCACTAGTTATACAATTTAATAATTACATAAGGAAAATCAGAACTTAAAAAGAGACAAATTGTTTTTCCTTTAGTTGTTTTGTAACTTTTAGGACACAATATTATTTTGGGTAGCAGATAAAAATGATGTAGTTCATTGATGATACAAATCTGAATTTATAAAAATATTTAGAAGTATATTAAACTTTTATTACTATAGTTAAACATTGTTGTTTACAAAATAATGCAAACACTAAAATAATTTTAATGATTTTTTTTATCTGTGGACACATACAGGTAAGAAAATATTATAATCATGATAACTGTAGGGTTAATAATTTTTTTGTTTTGTTTTCTCAGTTCTTCTCAATAGTTATTTACTTCTTATATGTGTTTGGTTATTTTGAGGTTTTTCATTGTTAAGTGTTAAATATAGATATTCCCTAACAATTCTATATGTTCCAGGTTTGACCACCATGCTTTTAAATGTTTATGCTGTGTAAAGATTGTGATGTCCTCAAATTTTATCAAATAAAAAGATGTCTCCAAATAAATTGCCTGTTTATTAATAAACTTTAAGATGTTCAATCTAAACTCTGCTTGAAATTCAGTCCAACATAGGAAGAGAGAGTCAACATTATCCATATTGTGGGTCTCAGAACCTTTCATAGGATATAAGGTACGATCACGTGTTGATAATGTAAGATTCATTTTTCATCATACTTATTGGGTTGGCCACCCTTCTCAAGAACTTTCTTAGGGCAGGCAATGCAGTATCTTTCATTTCATCTCATCATCCTGTACTGCTTCATATCATTCCCATTCCTGTGTCATGACGTAAATGGGTAAAAGTAAAGCAGAAATTGGTTTGTTCTTTGGAAAAGGTTGCACATGCAACCCAGTCAGTATATTATACTATTCTAAGCTTTCACTTGCAGTTAAAATAACTCTTGTACATGTTCTCAATGGCATAGGGATTTGTCTCGCATCATCCTGAACAATAAATTGGTCATTAAAATTTGGAAATTGGATGTACAGTTGGCCAAAAAAAGGAGAATACCCCATACATTTTAAGGACCAATTTTGTCGGAGGAAAAAACAATAATAGCATTTAATAGAGAATTGTATCATGTTTTAATTTATCTTTAAGAAGGCTTAGAGGACCATTTTCACAGAGAGATTGTAACAAACTTTAGAATTTTCAATCTAAACACCTAATTTTGATATATTTAGAATCTTAAAAAAATTACCCAAGGATACCAAACAGGGGGATATTCAATGTAGTAGTTTAGGAATTATGCAGATTTAAATTTTTATCTCCAAATGTTAAATTCATTTTTAATAATTGTAAAAAAAACTGCAATGTGTGCAGCTTTTTAAGCATAACTCAAAAACCACTAGGCAGAATGAGCTGCAATTTATAGTTTGGATATTTGTAGATTCAAGAAATCAGAGTTAATTTTTTTTTATAAGTTACAATACATTATTTTTTCAAATATTAATAAAAATATACATAAAATATGAAAAAAATATTTAAGAAACATATGTTGTAACTGTAACTGATAAATATTTTAAAAGAAATCAATTTCTAGAAGCTTCAAATATGCAAATCCAAAATTACAGCTCATTCTGTCAAGTAGTTTTGAGTTATACTTAAAAGAACACATGCACTGCAGTTTTAAACTATTAAAATGAATTTAACATTAAAACTTCGAAATTTTAAACCTGTTTAATTCCTAAACTACATAAATTGACAGACAAAATTCCCAATATGGTGGTTATTTTCATTTTTGTAACAATTTGATAATTTAAATGTATATATTTTTTTTATTGGTTTATACCACTCAATTTTAAAATTTCACTTATTTACAAGATAACAAAACTCAGCCACATAATGCTAGGTTGGTAGGTCTTAACAGGACCAGATTAACTTATAAAGTTAGGAGAAACACAGTGTCATTTTGGGGGCCCTTTTCATTTAGGGAAATTCCTCTAAATTCTACAAACTGAGAAACTCATCTATGTTATAAATATTATTCCCAACAAGAAAATTAGAATAATATTCTGCAATTGCTATAGTTGCACACATATTTTGAAACAGACTGTTGTGTTTAGTGTTGTTAGTGATGGGAATAATACATGGTTCTGATATTCAAATTTATCTTTGAGGATGCTAAAAAAGTATAGCTGCCAATCTCTGTATTCCTTTTAATCTAATAAAACCAGAAATGTTGTATTAAAAAAAAAAGAGACACATAAGGTATTTTTATGTAGCTCTTAATTCTTTTTTTTTTTTTTTTTTACAAAATTTCTGGTTTAAATTGATTAAAAAGAATATGAAGGTTGGCAGCTATTTTTTGTGAATGTCCAAATGATTCATTCGAATATCAAATCAATCATTATACACATCATGAGTTGTTGTATGTTCAATGCACATTTTATACCCACAATATTAGAATGGTGTAAGATTTGTTAACAACCTAATGAGATTTCTCAAATAACTGACAGAACTTTTCCAAAGTAGTACAAATTTTCACTTGCTTAAGCAAGTTTTTTTTTAAAAAGCTTGCCTAAATATAGGCAAGCTTTTTAAAAAAAAACTTTAAAAATGCAATGTAAAAAAATTAAAATTGGTAATTGGAACTGATTATTCATTCATTTTGGAACCATTTTTAAATTTCAGAAAGTCAGCTTGTGTTTCTCGTGCTTTTTCAGTGACCAGATTCTGAACCTTACAAAGTTGAATATCACATTAAAAAACTAATCAGTTTTTACCTTGATAAATGGATAAACTATTTTAAATATCAGCTAGAAGATTTAATAAATTTAAACTTCTTATGAATCATAAATAAATTAAATAAAATGTCACAGATTATATAAATAAATTTTACCTCTCTATTTGTCCATCGTGTTTCACCATAACTATTTGTAACAAGAGGTATAAATATAGAGCATTTATTTACAGCAGAGCTAATAATATCTTGCCAGTCTCCACCTGCTGGTATATCATCAACATCCTAAAAAAAGCACATGTTATAATTCTTAATCTATAAAGAAAGTTAAATTATTTATATCAAATTAAGATTAAAGCTTTAGTAAATACTATAATACTAACAGTAGCATTTCTTTTTCTTTTTTAACTACAGCAATAATCAAAGATGAAACAATTATCAGTTTCTTCATACTTGACAGAGGTCATGGAAAAAGAATGAACATAGCATGTTTGGAAATGTTAACAATCATCTTGACTATTACGCATTATATTAATATGTTTCGCACAAAATACACAGACGACAGTTATATGGGAAGGCAAGAGATGGGCATGATGCAAAATGGGAGAAAAACATCCTAAACATACATTTAAAATATAAAAAATGTGCTACAATACAGTTTATTATTATTACTTATGTCATAAGACAGGCCAAAAAACATTTTTTCGACCATAAACAAATTTCAATCCTTTCTCAAGTTTTGACCAAAAACAAAACTCTTTCATATGAGATTTTAAGCTATTAATACAGTAGAAGATCTTTATAACCCAAACCTAAAAACACAAGGTTGTGCATTATATAGAATTTTGAGTTATATGAATCACATCATTAAATTCACCTTATACCGTATTTTTCGGTCTATTATCTGTGGATTAAGTGCTAAAAAAGTCCTACATCTTTTGCTGTGTATTATAGGCCGGTGCAAATAATCTAACGTTTTTTTCCCCGTGAGTTGCTAATCGGAATAATCGTGAGAAGAGCTAATGTTCTTCATATACAACAACTGATGGTGCCAGCAGATTTCAACAATGTACTTTGGGAAAATATATCCGACATTGTAGTCCTTAATTAAGCAATGACTCCTTTCGCAACTCAAAGCTGCATGCCATAGAGCAGTAATGGAGCATAATCTTGTGACATGATGGGAAACATTTGGGATACCTTAACCTCGAAAGCAAAATTCTGAGGTACAGGCTATGAAAAGTGTATGTTTAATGAAGTTCTTCAAGTGTTCTTTATATTTATTATTTGTTTCTATTATACTGAAGAATATTTCAGATAAGTAAAATTTTAAATTATTTTAAAGTATTCTAGGCATCTTTTCTGAATTATCATCAATTTAAAATGAAGAAATAATAAATAAAAGATAAAAACTTAAAAATATAGCTGTGGTATTAATACCAGAAATATAAAAATTTAATGCGAAATGTATTTTTCTTTATCTTTAAATTATTTCGTAATGTTTGTTTTCTTTAAAAAAATTCCTGAGAATTTGCATATCTACTAAAAAATTTCCATTTCTGTTTATAAATTTATGATTGTTTTATGCATTTGATGAAGTAAAAAAAAAAATCACTTTTATCAAGCAGTTTATTGGCGATTAGTGCCATCTATTGACCAGATGTGAAATTTCCATTTCCAGTGCGGATTATAGGGCAGTGCGGCTAATATGGCATCATTTATTTTAACCTGGCAGGACAGGCGCAGGGTGTTTTGACACACCACGCCTGAAAATATTCATCTGCAGTCTCTCTCTATAAACTGAAGTGGTCGGGTCTATCAGTACCTGCTTCCAAGATCACCTACCATGTGTAGTGTATGAAAACGGCAAATTCAGACTCTTTTATTTTTATAGAATTTTTAAAAGACTTATAGAAATTGAAGCTGTATGTAAAAATTGCAAAAAATCTAAAGTTTCTGATCCATCTACACCCTAATTATTATGAAAATTGATAAATCTCACTATTTTTTATCCACAATAATGTATAATTTTATAATAATAAAAATCGTAAAGAAAAATTAAGTTTTTCAAATAAGGAAAATAAAGGAGAGTACTTTTAATTTATCTTTTATTAATTTTTTAAATTAACGATAATTCAACATTTCAGCTATCATTTTTCATGGGAAAGAGTGTAATTATCATGAATTTCATTAATAGATAGAATTCTAAAAATCTTTTTGTATATATGCCATTTAATATGTTTGGGGTGTGCTGACACCCCATGCCTGTTCTCGTGTTACGTCTCACGGCGCCCGTCCTGCCGGGTTAATTAGCAAAAAAATATGCTTGTGGATTATACGCCGCTGCAGATAATAGGCAGAAAAATACGGTAAACATGGTCAAATATATCTGAAACATATCAAAATACATTAGAATATCTTTATACTGCATTCCTTGTTACCAAGAGTTATCCAAATTATAAATTTTTGCATAATATAGGTCAGATATTCTTAAATTTACTTTATAAACATGATCTAAATATAACTGAAACAACCATCCCTTATATTAGACATTTTCAAAACTATTTATTGTAATAACATTTTTTGAGTAAAAAGGTCTTAAATTAGAAGATAAAGTTGAACTAATGTATCAAATTTAGTCCTCTAGAGAATAGCAATATTTTGCAATGTGAAAATACAGGTGCTTTTTAACTGCAAAAATCATTGTTTACATCTGAGAAGTTCTGCGTTACATAGAATTACATTATAAAGATCTTCTACTGTTCATACATATGTACTAAAATATTGGTAATTATCCACAAATACACTTACCTATCTACAGAGATACTTTTACTTATGCATATGTGTGAACGTGCAATTGTGTACAATAAAAGCAAAAATATTACTTAATCATTATTTTTAAAAAAATTATAACCAAAAATTTGAGGCATTTATTAATTATTAATTTTACAATTATTCATACAGTAAAAAGTTTCTATAAAGATTTTTAAAGTACTTATTATTTAGCTTTTAACTGGATTGAAAAGAAGTATTTAAAAATAATAAATGCCAACATGTCTACTTTGAAAGTTTAAAATAAAATACTTACCAACATGTATATTTTAAAAATCTTATTATTTTCCCAACATATTTTTTCATATCAATAAAATATGTTCATAAAGGTGTCTTGTAATACAGGCTTTAACTATGCTCAAGTTTTTGATAAATTTTAATTTAATGTACGTACAAAGTTAAATTTAATTACATGTTAAAGTGAAATTTACAAAGCACATTCCAAATAACAACCCCACTGATTACTATTCTTTTACCATACTTTAATAAGGAAGCTAATTTAACTTTAGCCAAAAAATGTTTACCTAGTTTTGTTAATAAAAATGCTCTTACATATTTTTAATTATTAGAGCATTTTAAAAATCAGAAAAGATCCGATAAACTTCTAATCAGAAAAATTTCAAAAATTTATTTTTAGTTTTATATGTTGAATACAGTAAACTCTTGCTACAACAACATCTGGTACAACAATAACTCTCTATACTACAATAATATTTCATGGGCCTGGTGAATTTGCATATAAAATAATGTTAACCTCTCCTCAATATTGCAATATTCTCTAGAGCAATAAACCCCTGTAAAATTATTTTTCTTTTTAAATTTCGACATTATTTTCTCCCTTTATAATAATATTTTGGTTTTCAAATACTGAAAAAAAAAATCTTATCTGTTGCCATTTTTCCATCTATTCTGACAACAGAAGACTCACTGTTTATTTTCAACTTATTCCTTTAGTGTAAGAATGGCTATTATTCAGATTTCAAAACAGGTGGAGACCAACTAAAGCACTTCTAGGCAACGGATGGGGGGAAGGCTGATGGAGAAGTTGAAATGTATGTGTAGTCTCACTTCTCAGAGCTGAGCTTTGGAATCCTGATAAGGATGGAGAGTGAGCGTCTTCCATCAGGAGAAGATGGGCATGTCTGGTCATACATCACCCTTGGCACGGAACAGGTGCCAAATCATTTGGTTTGGTCATCTTCCCTTTGTTAGCGGGAGAGGGATACTGATAACTGACATACTGAAAAGTGAGTTTGAAGCTTTTAGAAGGCGTGTGGAGTTGGGCGATTTTGCATCTTTAGCGATTTTGGGTTCTACACAAAAAAAATTTTTTTTTTCCTTTCCTACAAGTGTATTTTTCCCTAAGATGGCAGGGCAAAAGCAACTATCCTTTACAGATAAATTGAACATTATCAACCATATTGGTGAGCGAAAGAAGCAGGTTGATGCATCTAAGAAATATATCGCAATCTACAGTTGCAATGTTCCTAAAGAAGAGGAAGTAGATCGAAGATGCTGTTAATTAACACACAGCAAAAATGATTGAAAGTTGCGACAAATGAAAACATTAATGCTGCTGTTTTAAAATGGTTCTAAGAGATGAGGGCAACAAATGTCCCCATAAATGGACTCTTGTTATGTTCACAAGCACAGAAAGTTTTTGTAATGATAGGGAACGAAACTTTTAAAGCTAGCAATGGTTGGCTAATGCGTTTTCTGGATCATAATGGAATAACTTTCCAGGAAGTTTCAGAGAGAAAAAGTCTGCCCCGATTAACAATGCAAATGAATGGTGGCAAAACAAGATGAAAGAAATCTTAAAAAGGAATGCTCCTGAAGACATTTATAATGCAGATGAAGCTGGACTGTTTTCCAACTCCTACCCAATCAAAATTGGTGGTTAAAGGTGAAAAGTGTTATGGAGGGATGAAATCCAAACAGAGACTAGCTGTTCTTCTATGTACAAATAGCAAAGGCACAAATAAAATCCAACCTCTTGTTATCAGTTATTCATTGAAGCCAAGGTGCTTTAAGAATGGGAAAAGCCTTCTCATAGAATATAAAGCCAAAAAAAAAAGGCTTGGATGAATTCTAATTTTTTTTTTTTTTGAATAGTTACAAAAGTTAGATAAAGAGATGAAGAAGAGAAAGAAAAAAATATTTTTGTTAGTAGATAATTGTGGTGCTCATGCCTCATTTCCAAAACTACAAAATGTAAAAATTGTTTTTTTCCTGCTAACTGTACTTCAATTTTCCAGCCTCTAGATATGGGTATAATTAAGTGTTTTAAAAGATATTATAGAAAATGGTTGGTAGAGTCTATACTTATAAATATTGAAAATAAAGTAGAAGACCCTTTTAAAGCTGTAAATGTGGAGGAAGCATGTAACAATGTTGCTGGAAGTTGGTGAGAAGTAACAGAAAAAAACATTCGTAATTGTTAAAAAAAGGTCGGTCTTTCTGTCATGGAAGATAAGAAATGCAATTGTGATGAAAATTCCATAGACAGTGATCTTTCAGATGATCAAGAATGTGTTTTGAACTTCCAAAAATCTTTATCCCAATTTGATGAAAGAGGTGGCAAAAAGTCTAGAATCAGCGTGGAAGACAATTTAACAGCAGTTATCGACCTTATGGTTTTTGCAAGAGTTACTAATAAAGATACTCTCTCTGAAATTACTGATGAGATAGAAAATAATGATGGAGATACAGGTCCATCAAAATCATTATTGTCATTCCAGGAAGCTCTTCAATTTGTGAAGTCTCTGCGGATATTTTTTTCAAACCTTTCATCAACAAATGAAGATAATTTTCATGCACTAGACTCAATGCATAGCTTGCTGGTTGACTTAACAATTAAAAATGCTTTTCAGGTATATGAATATTTCTGTGCTTATTTTCTGAATTTATTTATTTATTTTTAGTATTTAACCACTACTATTAGCATTCTGCTAATTAATTTCTTCTAAATATAAATTTTTAAGTACCCTAATTTCCTGCCTATAATCCGCAGTCGTCAACTTCATGATATTTTGGGGAAAAAACATCGTATAATCTGCAGCGGCGTAAAATCTGCTGGTGAAATTTTCACTTAAAAAAATTCACAAGATCCACAGGACTAACATTGAGCCACAAAGGAAAAAAATATTGAATCTAGTGTAAACTGTTTGCATTTTTAACGTTTGTATTTAATATACCACTTGATAAATAAATAAATAAAAAATTCAGTACAAAGATATTTGCAATTCTATTAGGTGCACACAAGTAAGAATAAATTTGGAATGATTACATTACTACTTAGTATAAAAATTATAATTAAATAATTTAATTATATAAAATTAATTACATATGTTTAAATGAAATCTAAATTCCTTAAACTAGTTTTTTTCGTCTTTTTTTTATTTTAATATAATTCGGCCTTAATGAGTTTATATGATATGCTTTTAACATCTGCAGTGATGGCGCCATCTACTGACCAACGGGGAAAATATTGAAAATCAAGCAAGCACTATCCCAGAATATACTAATATTTCCTGATAAAAAATAAATAACATATGAAATGAAAAGATGTTTTAATTTAATCAAAAGACTTCATTTGAAAATTAATGCAGATTTAATAAGTTGCACTGTTTTTAATATTTATTCAAAAATTATAATAATGAAGATAGAAACTTACCAATTACGTTACATCACAAACTTGTACAGCAAAATTATAAACAATACCCAATAATTTATTACATCGACGTAAAAAATCAGATACTCTTGATAATAAAAAAGTTTAATTAAATCCATCAGAATCCGAAAGGGATTATTCTCATCACCTGGTGAATATGAATCAGGTAGCGTCATCTGTTGATTCTTAAGAAAGATATTTGTAAATGTGCTTAAAAAAATTATATTTATTGACATTTAGGAAGGTATCGCGTAGGAAAAAAACTCGCAGATAATTTGTGTCGTTGTATAATCTGCATTACAAGAAAAATAAAGTTTTTTAACGTATAATCCACGGATTATAGGCAGGAAATTAGGGTAGTATATACCTTAAAATTAAAAAAAAAAACCTTATTAAATGCCCAAAATATGTAGGCCTTCGATATAGCAATATACCCTCTACAACAATGTATTTATTTGGTCCCTAAAATATTGTTGTAACAAGGTTTTACTGTATATCCTTCATTTAGCATTGTTATGAGGTGTTTTTAAAATATGCAGCCTAGAATTTTCATTAAAATCTTCTGACCTACTATTTTGCATCTTACCATAGTTTTAATTACTTTAAACACCATTTTCATGTAACGATACTTACTAAAAATATGTCTTTAAATCCAGTGTTCTGTAACGCTCTTTTTAAATCTTTAGCATATAGTTTGGCTTCACGATGAACATAACTAATGAGAATTGACTGAGAATTGAACTCCCTTTCTTTGCCTGTTATGTCAATTGAATTTCTAAAAGACCTATATTAATTTATAAATAATTACATTAATAATAGTCATAGCAATATTTTAACATAAATGATTATACTAATTTTGGGAGTAATACCGAAATAAAAATAAGACAGTGGTTAAACTTTATGCCTGCACTAGAAAATTGTAATACAGATTAAGAAACAAGCTGTGACCGTTGCAAAATAACAATATAATTCTTTACCAAAATTGATTCCCAAAGTTCTATAAATTTATATTTAAAAAAAAAACTTCACCATGAAAACAGATTAATAATAACACATGTGCATTTCTTGATACCTACAATAGTAGAAAAATTTAAAAGATGCAGAAATTGTGCCAATATAACAGTGTAAGAAGTGGACATAGGCTTAAATGTGGGAGGCTCAAAGAACCAGGCACTGAAACCAGAGGTATATTATCAATTGTATGGCGACTATTGCCAAGTGTACCATTTTACACAGGATGTCCAGATTTTCAGGTGTTCCAAGGCCTGTCCCAAGGGTAAAGATGAAAATAAGGAATTTTGCTTAGTAGCCACTGGCCGGTAGGTTGATTTTTTTTTTTTTAGTAGCCAGTTACTGGCTAGTGAGAATAATTTCTTTAGTAGCCAGTAAGTACATTTATGTCATTGAATATGTAATTTAAAAATACATAAGTTTAGAGTAAATAAATAATTTATGTACTAAATAAAAATATTTTAATTCATATTGTTTTGAATAAACTTTAGATACTAATTTCCAATCTATTTTAAAATAAGTTAACAGCAAAGTTATCTGCAACATGTTAATACTACATAAGTTGACTGTACCCCTCCACCATTTTTTTTAATTATTTGTTTAGAATTAAGATCTGACAATAAAAAAATAGGTATGTTTATCCACTGACTAGCAATTATGATTTTTAAAAAAAATCTGAAATTTACAGCAGATTTTCTGAAATGTAAAGGGGGGGGGGGGCTCCTGGTACTAATTATGTGTTTCTTTCCTGATCCTTTAACGAAATTTCCATTTTTCCGCGATCTATTGCCGATGTTTGCATTTCTTCTGCAATCCTTTGATGAAATATGTGTTTTTTTTCACGATCTTTTGACAAAATTTGAGAAAATTCAAGTTCATTTTCACGATTCTTTGATGAAATTCTCTTTTTTTTTTTGCAATTTTTTGGCGAAATTTGCATTTTTTCATGATTCTTTGACAAAATTTGCAATGTTTTGACAATTTTTGCGTTTTTTTCACAATCCATTGATGATATTTGCATTTTTTCTGCGGTCCTTTTACGAAATTTGGGTATTTTAGCGAGCCTTTGATGAAATTTGGGGGTTTTCTCACGATCTGTTGACGAAATGTGCATTTTTTTTGTGATCTTTTGACAAAATTCTCGTTTTTTTAGATTCTTTGACGAAATTATCTTTTTTTCGCGATTCTTTGACGAAATTCTCTTTTTTCCATGATCTTTCGATGAAATTCACGTTTTTTTCATAATCCTTTGATGAAATGTGCATTTTTTCGTGATCTTTTGTCAAAATTAGCAGTTTTCTTTCACTGACATCCCTTTTGGAAAATCCTGCATTTAACCGACACTTTCCATATTTTTAATCACCAGTTTTTCACGTTTAATTGCAGAGTGGCAACTGGTGAGTGCTTATTTTCATCTTTACCCAAGGGATGACAAAAGGGCTGATTTTTTATAAAGTGCAAATTCTTTTAACTCTTCATATCCTGACAGTGCTTTTTAGTACTATTAAAGAAAATTCAATGTAAAGTTTATTTAATTCTTCTACTAATAAAAGTCGATTGCAGTTTTCATACAAAATATTTTGCTCAATCATATTTAGAAAGCACAGTGAAACAGTTGTAGCTAAATAATTTTTAATGTGGTTATTTTCTCAACCATTTATCTAGGTGTAACTTTTATCCTATTAAAAAATGTTATAGAAAAATTTGTAATTATAAAACACTTCCCTGTTACAGATAGGATCACAATACATTTATTTACATTGTTCTTTTAAGAATTGTGAGATTTCCATAACAGTATTTTTTGTTAATTAATGTAATTATTCTTGTAAATATTTTGTAAAAATAGCTAACTGCTGATTTGTTAAATCAGTTTTAATAAAAATAATTATTCAGGTGAAGCAATCTTTTTATTTAAAATTCAGGATATAAAGGGTTAAATTTCTTTTAATATTATGCCATTTGTTAGTATGCATTGAATGGAACTTAGTACAGTGAACTTGGTACAACCGCGAAAACAGAACCTGTCTATAATGGAAAACTTTATGATTACCAAAAGGAATACCATTAAGACTGAAATCTGTCTAAGATGAATATTTTTTTCTGTCCCTAGCTATTCTGCTTTTACAAGTTTTAGTGTACTTTCTTTAGTAAAACCTGTGAAAACCAGACCTGTTTAGAATGGGTCTGAAATGTAAAAACTCCATAGTCCCTATGAAAGGAATGCCATACAACTATATCTGTTAAATCTGAAATATCTCCAAAATAAAATTTTCCTTCAGTCACTACAATTCTGCTTTTACAGATATTACTCTATAAGATTATTGTGTTTATTTAGTACAATAAAACCTACTAAGATGGAATCTCAGATGACAGGGAAAAGATTCTGTTTGAAATAGATTTTGTTTTAGAAAGTATAATTGTAAAGTCTTTCTCCCATGGTTATCATGATTTTTTTTTTTTTAAGACAGAATTCCACTATAGACAGGTTCTGGTTTCATATGATTTACTGTATTTTTAAGTCTCAATTTAGAAGTCACTGCCTCGATGTTTTTGCCTCTGTGTCCCACTTTTTTATGACAGTGGAATTAGCAGCTAGCAACACTAATGGCAAACAAAGGTGCTAAAGCTTACAGGCAGAAAATCCCTTACTTTCATGTAAAACATGCATATCTACTTCCTCCATATAAAAAGAAATACATAAAAATTGACTGATTTTTTACACCCACAACAGTAAGTGCCTTTTCAAAAGTCAATTAAAATATCGGTATTAAAATATCAGTAGCTTTCCTAGTGCCATTCATATTGAACAATAAAAGTTCCTTATGTCTAACATTAGAACCTAAGCTCCTTTGCTTGCCTTTAAATTTTAAAGTTACACTAGTCTAAATACTGCTTTTATCTAAAGATGTCAAAGATGGTAGTCTTAATAAGATTACTTGAGATATTAAAGCTGGTTCTAAACGAGTAAAAAGGGTAGCAGAATCTTCTCTTGCTAATTCACCAGCAATTTCATTGCCTCAACACCTGTATGCCTAGATACTCAATAAAGAGTGGCCCTATTTCTAACTGCAAGTTGGAAAAGCATAGAATGACATTCCAAAACTACATGAAAGGTTTTAACAGTTTTACATAAAGCAAGTAATGCTCTCTGACTATCAGAGCCAATGTGAACAGAATAAGAAGTGATGGCCTCATTTAAGAATGTTTTTTTTTTTTTTTTTCTGAACACATATACTATTTTAAAGGGGAAAAAATTGGTAAAACACCAACCTACAGGATGTCTCAAAAAGGTCAGTATAACTTCAAAATTTTCTTTTTAAAAAAGGAATAGGCCTACAGCAATACTAGTTACAATAATAGATACAATAACTCAAAGTTTTTTTTTCCTACAGTTTCTGGTGGTACAGTATGTTAACCACTTCAACGGCGAGCCTCTGATAAAAAAACTACCCCATATCCTGTCTGTTTCCCTGAATTTGTGCGGTCGAAAATCGTCTCTGGCCAAAAACAAGAATATTTGCTTCCCGGCTTGGCTTTTCTTTCCCCCTGTATTCATCTGTCAACAGCTTTTGTGCTGATTTATCTGGAGAAAAAATCTCAGCAAGAAAGTCCCTCCTAGGAAGGGGGGATGTATGTCTCTCCAGAAGGCTGTTTCTTGTTTTTAGGTAGATTTCGTAAGAAATACTCCCTACTACCTTCTCTTATATATTGGAATTTCTGAAAAGTTTTTGCAAATATACGCCAATCTTAACCACTAGAACCCCAAAACACCCCCAGTTAAAAACATTATCTACCTATCTACCTATATACACGCATCCCCCGACTTACGTAATATGCGACTTACGTAAATTCGCAGTTACGTAATAAATCTCGAAAATTACATTTGTGAACACACTAGCGTGTTTGATATGTATTTGCATACTTTTGATAATTATTTTATAAATAAAATATGCAGATTTAAAACCACAAATATAATAAAATTTTAGAACGAAAGGTAATTTCAATGAAGAGGAAGGAGTGTTTTTTTGCGTTTTTTTACCGTCTAGCTTCACCTGTTCGTTTAATGTAGATTGAAAATTGTTAAAATCAATTCATTAATCCTAAATTTATAAATCGCTCATTCCATAAGAGGTTTTTTATTCGAAAAGTATCCTTTTAGTTCGAATTTTATAAGTTTTCATATTTTTATAGTTTATACGCGAGTAAATACTGCTGCATGATGCTTTATTCATAAAATAATACGGTGTAATACGGGTTCGAGTCCCGGCATGGAATCTTTTTCACTAGGTTGGCCTTTGCGCCTTTTAAGCAAAAATAATCTTTGAAATTTGATTTTCATTTGAAACTAATTAAATTTATTATAAATCTTCTTAATATTTTTTACAACTTTTATACTGACAAGTCTTACTGACCAACTCTTACTGAAAAAAAACAAAAAACAAATAAATACATAAATAAAAAAAAAAACAAGAAAAGGGGAGGGGGGGGTGAATAAGAAAATATTTCATAACTTCGTCAATTCACAAGATATCAAATCAGCTTGAATTTGTTATAGGTCTTCTTAATACTATGGTATTGGCAAGTTTTTGATAGGGCGACAATAGGTTTTGATAGGTTCTTACAGCAAAAAAAAAAAAAAAAAAAAAAAAAACATAGCGATTGAAAAAAAAAAATGTTATATTAAAGATGTACTCAGATCCAAATTGCTTTTTTATGAACTCATTTTTAAATTAATTTTAGTTCTGAAACGCATCAACTGGCATATTCTCTTATTCAGAAACTGCATAATGTGCAGTGCTTGTCGTTTTTTTGATAAAGTCAGAATATATACTGAAAAAAACGCTGCCAGAATTTCCATTTCGAAAAATGAAAAAAACGAGACCGCTCATACATCTCTTAAAAAATCACGTCAGCAAATTTCATGTTTTCACCTTCAAAAATGAGTTTGAAAATTTGTCCGAAAATTTTGAGTTGTTGAATTATTATTTTTTTTTTTAACATCGCCTTTAACATAATTCTGAAAAAAGCAGCTCTTACAGAAAAAGGAATTTAAAAACTCGAGCCCCCAATATGCCATTTCTTTCGGCCAGCAATTAAAGTGTCGTCTCTAAATAATAACGTTCCGTTGTATAAGCCAGCCGTAAAACAAAGCAGATGTATCATTGTACGGTTAAATACTGTACTGCATTTTTTTTAACTTCTAAGCATCGCACATTTTCAATTTTTATACCGTCGTATTGGGCGGGGGGAGGGGAGGAGTGCTTTTAATCGCAATTTGTTTGAAAACTACATCTCAATTTATTTCTGAGATATTAATTTTTTTGTAGTTTTTAACATCATTTGTTTAAAGTTGGAAACTCAAGTACTCCCTTTCTGTAGAAAGTAAAAGAAAAAGATAGTTGGAAAATAGTAGTAAACTTTTTCTTGCGATTTTTCCCATAACAACTGAAAAAAATGTAATTAAAATACTTGCTATTTTGAAAAAAATATAGTTCGATGATTTCTGATAAAATATGGAGCTATTTTAAACGATATTTAATTTTAAATATCTATATTAATGTTACAAACAAATGAAGGCATATGAATCATTAGATAGCCAATTTTTTATCGAGCTTCTTGAATAACAACATTGCTTTTTGCTGTATTTGTGTATTATTCAGCGATAGTGACGTTATATGCATACTTTACTGTATATGTTATATAAGACTAGATCGTAGAGGTGGAATCTTTCAGAATGACGTCATTTTATATAAAATAAAAGCATGTGTTTCAAGGGTTAAAATTGAATTATGTTTTGTACTATCTATATTTCTATACACATTTTTTTTTTTTTTTTTTCATGGGAGCGACACTAAATTCTGGGAAAACAGAATTCCTGTTTTCTAGTTTTATCTCTAATTTTAATTTAGTTTTTGCTGGTGAAATTAGTACTTAACTTCGAAATCTACCTGCGCCTGTAGGCCGAGCCGGCTGGGATTTTTTCCATTCGAATAACATTGTATTGAATAGAACTATAGAATAAGTAATATAGATCTTGTTATGGTTCTGAACACATTTATTATTGGTAAAACATATCAGCTTTTCTAAATATATACAAAAATGTGAAAATGTGAGATGCGTATTTTAAGTGTAAAAGAGAAGGAAAAAATTTCTTTTTTGCTAATTAATCATATAATTGCAAATTGTAGAGTTTGTCATCTTAAAACATTAAAAATATATCATTTTCCATGCACACACAACAAATCTGCAAAATTTCTTAGTTTTTTTATTATTATTATTATTCTCAGACAATTTAAAAAATCAATGGATTAACATTTAGATAATTAGTTTCATGTAAAATGTTTAAACGGGTGATAATAATTAAGAAATTACATGTAAAAGCTAAATAGCGTCTCTTAATAGGAACCTTTCAACGTCAAAGAAAATTTTCGATGGTTTTTTCACGATAAAAAACATTAATTATAAAGAATTATAGAAGAGAAGAAGAGAAAAGAAACGGAAAGGAAAAAAGAACTCTTTTCAAATTTCCCTTTATTTATGTGCTTATAATAGTTTCCTTAGTGTACAGTACAAATAAACAAGCTTTATGTAAACGGACACCCCATAGGCACTTATCTATCTTGTGTTGCATTACTATTTAAAATCTGCTAATAAGACTGCAGTCTAATACAAAGGCCATGTATGTCTAAACTCAAGAAAAGTTCCTTTCACCACAGGAATCAAACGTTATCTGGCGATTAGACTACCTGCTTAATTGCTCTGTACTATTATACGCCGATTTCCTGCTTTAGAGGAAGTCCTATCTAGAGGGATGCGAAATTTCCCCGGACCCAACATATTTATCGATATCTACTTACTTACTTACTTTTTTTTTTTTTTTTTTTGGCTACGAGAAAAGGCATGATTAAACGTATATATAGGGCTGTCAGAAGAGACTATTTTTATATTCTATTGGCAATACTATTTCAAAAAAATTAATTTTGTAGCATATTACTGTTGCAGATGTGGTCAAAGTGTATGTGAAAAAAAATTGTTTTTAAAAAACGGTGCGAGACAGAATTAAAAATAGTCGCTTGTGGCAGCCCTGTATATATATATATATATATATATACCGGGTGTCCCAAAAAGGACTGACTGATTTTAAAATTCAATAACTTGCAAACGGTGACAGATAGTAAAAAAATTCTTGCAGGAGGGTTATGCATAAGGTCAAAAGTTTTATTACAGTGATTTTCAATTTTAGTTCGATTTACAAACAATAGATGGCGCTGTAAGCAATAGTCGCTAAATACAGGCTCGATTTTTGGTCCTTTATCTTGTTCCATGCAGAAAAAGGAGATGGAAATGTATTATCCGGGCCACGAAGTACCAAAAATCGAGCCTGAATTTAGCGACTATTGCTTACAGCGCCATCTATTGTTTGTAAATCGAACTAAAATTGAAAATCACTGTAATAAAACTTTTGACCTTATGCGTAACCCTCCTGCAAGAATTTTTTTAATATCTGTCACCGTTTGCAAGTTATTGAATTTTAAAATCAGTCAGTCCTTTTTGGGACACCCGGTATAACCATTAAATAAACATTACCGACCACCTACAAAAACTGTGAAATTATAATATGTATATATAATTATAAAAAAAAATAAATACCCAATATATTTAGTAATGCACACATATACACCAAAATCTCTCTCTGTCTTTTTTTTTTTTTTTTTTACAAAATAAATGAATGTCTTTTAGAAAACACTCTCAAATATTATATTCATTCTATGATAAGGAATAAGCAAAAATGCGAAAAATAATTAACGTAAATGACTCTGCGAAACAATTTTCATTCAATACTGCATAAAAGTTTCAGATACAGCTGTTGACTTTTATAACACATAATATTTTCCTTAGGTTAAATTCTTAAAACTGAAATAAGTTATATTTTAGGAAATATTGTCAATCAAAATTATTTTCACCAAAAGTTTTTCACACGCTTCCTCGTGAAAGCTTTAAGTAAGTCAATTGAAATTAAATGACCATTTTTTTTGCATTGAAAATAATGATACATATACTGTGATTATGATCACCTTACTATGATTATATAATCACACAATTTATCTAAAAAAAATATTGTTAAAGCTGTTAAATACAAAAATCTCATTGTACTCAAATTATGGAGGGAGGGATGTTGTGGCAATTGCAATATGATGGATACCTTTAGAGAATACTTTTGACGGGAAAGTGATCCGAATTACCGTTAGCATTTTATCTTATACAGTCTTCCTAGTATAACTGCCCCACCATTGGCTGAGAGGTTCTGCTCTCGAAGCTGGTAGACGGGAGGTGCTGGGTTCGAACCCAATTGCGACCGTCGGCCTAATCTTTCTGAGTTTTCGTGGTTTTCTTCGAGCCATGGATTTCCATTCGTAAATACGGGTTAGGTTCCCTTAGAAAGACCCCCACGAAGGGCACTCTCCCCCTGGGCCTATATCCCTTGTGCAGATTATTGGCCGTCACAAATCAACCAACCATCGTAGTATGTCTTCCTAGTATGTGGAGTATAAATTTGGATCAGTAATTTTTCGATTAGCACGGAAATAATAAGTCAGAAAAAAAATTATATTTATAAGCATTGCTTGTCTTATTTACACCAGTAACACAAATTTTTTTTTTACACTACTGCTTTAAAATATTAATACCTTAATCTAGATTTTTGGCTGTTTTACCAATGAAATTTCTAGGTAGATATAATAAAATTTAGGGTAAAATAATCAGTTTGAAAATAATTTTTTTTCCTGCAGGATTTTTAGATGTAAAAAAAGAGAAAATAGAAGACAAACACTAACTATTACAACTAAATCGAAGACAAACACTAACTTTTGCAACTAAATCTCAACTTTGTAGTGCACAAGGCTTCGGCTATTAAATATAAATTTATAATTGCTAAAACTTTCAAAACGTTTGGACAATAAGAACTTTTTTTTTTAATTTTTAAATGACCTGATGTTAAAAAAAGAAAGAAAGAAACACCTTTTAGCTGCCGAAGACAGTATTATTAGGTTTGTTTGGAAATATTTTCGTTCTCATTTCGTTTCTGTTTTCAACTCCAAAGGATCTATTTTCCGATAAATTTTTTAAATGACTTTTGTTCGAAAAAGCGTGAAATTGATAGGTGTTGCAAATCAGAAAGTATGCCATCGAAAGATGTTTATTATTTTTTGGTACACGCAAAGGATCTTTCAGAAAATGGTATGAAAGTGGCGGTTTTAAACAGGATTTCCACACACAACACCGCTAGACAACAGAAAAACCTGTCGTTATGTGACAACAATTACTTATAATTCGATATAAGTAATTTATTTATCAAAACATGAAAACTCATTTCGATTCCTATTTAGTTCAATAATCAGGCTTGCCAATTTTTTGCCATTATGTTTAAAAATGAGTCATAAATTGTGTAAGAAAGTTTTGCGTTCTTGAACAGGCGATTTAAGAACTATGTTAAATATATAAGTTCATTCAATACCGATTTTCGATACATTTAAAATTTAAAGCGTAGGGCTCGCCGTACTTTCGCTTAAATATATAAATTCAAATCTAAGAGAAGTGCGTATAGGACGCCCGTTGTGAGCAGCTGAAAGCAGCATCCCAACTATAAAGTTAAATAAATTTTCCATTTGAAAAAAAAAAAAAAAATCATACAAAATCGAGGGTGAACGCTACTGAAAGGACTGGGGGTCCCAACTTTAGGAAGATTTAGGAAGACTTTTGTTTATTCATACAAAATCCTCCAAAAATATTTTATGCGTAATTAAGGTTAATATCACAGTCGCGGACAACGTCAGATGGGTATGTTATAATGATTTTAAATAATTTTACGGATCATCAAAAACACGGATTATTTTTTGTTTAAAAAAAAATAATTAGCAAGAAGCTTTATATACAATGTTAAAAAATAGTTTGTATCAGGGCTTAATTTCTAATATATATATATATATATATATATATACCGGATCCCCAATATTCTGAGGTACCGGTACTAACAGCTGTATCGTTCCACCCTTCCCCTTCCCCACCCCCTGTTACTCCAATCTGCATATTTATATTTCATACATTATTTGCAAAATTAAAAGCTTTTTTTTTTTTTTTTCTTTAGCAAAGTACAAATTTTAAATATATCTATTGGCATCAACACGTCGCCGAGATAAATTTGCAAATATCAGTAGAATAGAAAAAAAAAACTGGATTTCTGTTTTCCCTTCATTCTGATCAAAATAGCATTAAAATGATTTTAAATAGAATAAAAAACGTAATTTTGAAGAAGGAAAAGTTTTTTTTCTTTTTCTATACATGAATAAATAAAATTTTGGATGCAAGACAGATGGAGCTTGAGTCAGTCTAAGCCCAAAAACTGATATAAAAATTGAGTCCTTTTTATCTCCACCTCCTCTACGTGTGCGACACGTTACGTCACATATATATGTTTATCAGGTGTGTAGTGGAGGGTATACGGAGGTATACGCCGTATACATCTTCTTGATTTTTTAAAGAAGCTTCGTATACGCTCTGTTTCTCAAATAAAGCTATAGCGTATACTCTAGCCATGAATTTCATGATTCTAGCATCTGCCGATAACGTATACCCTCTTGGTTTTTTACGACTACAACACTGGTTTTGATAAAAAAGAATTAGATGGGAAGGAAAGGAAAAGTCAATTCAGACTCCGTTGTTTCGGAAGCGCTATTGCACCGGGCTCCGGAGCCCTGTATTCATGAGCTCCGGTAAATTCAAACAAATATTTTAAAAATTGCTAAAAACAGAGAAGTACCGGAGCTGGGCTCTGGCGCAAACTAATCCCTGGTTTGTATAAATAAAAGCTAAATTGAAGACATTTATAACATTTCTGCATTCAGTTAAACATTCCGTTTATGAATTAGTCAAATTCCAGAATGCAATAAGATTCTTTGATAATTTAAATGAAACACAAAACCTTAATACGTGTGTAAGAGAGAAAAGGAATTTTGAAATTGTATTTATATGTAAATTTACAAATAAATAAATAAATAAATTTTGAAGAGGATTTTTTTTTTTCATAAAAAAGATTTTAATCTATAACAAAATTTTTCTACATTAAATTACAATATTTCTTTTTATTTGAGTAAATAAGGAAAAATAGAACATTATTTAAAAAATTACTAAAAACAGAGAAGCATCGGAGCTGGGCTCCGGCGCAAACTAAGCCCTGGTTTGTATAAGTAAAAAGCTAAATTGAAGGCATTTAAAACATTTCTGCTTTCAGTTAAACATTCCGTTTATGAATTAGTCGAATTCTTAATACGTGTGCAAGAGAGAAAAGAAATTTTGAAATTGTATTGGTATGCGAATTTACAAATAAATAAATAAATAAATAAATTTTAAAGACGATTTTTTTTCATAAAGGTGATTTTAAGCTATAACAATTTTTTTCTACATTAAATTATAATATTTCTTTTTATTTGAGTAAATAAGGAAAAATAAAACATTTTTACAATGAAACATTTGCAATCGAAAGAACTCTAATTTCGTTTTTGTTAGGGATGCACCGGATATTGATTTTGCCGGATATCGGATACCGGATATCCGAAGCTCCTTCGCCTGCCGGATTCGGATATCCGGCCGGATATCCGATCGGATATCCGGCACTAGATATGTTTTTAGTTATATAGTGAATTATTTCTCTATATAATGTCATCTCATAACAATAAATTACAAACATGTTTCACACATCATTAAAACATTTTAAACATATTGAAATATAATTTACAAAAACTATATCTCTTTGAATATCGGGGCTTGCAATTCAAGTTTTCCCAGGAGGGGAGTTTCATACCCAAAATTTATAAATGCAGGGGAGTTGAACTGTTAGAAAGAAAAAAAAATCATTAAACCCCCTTATTTTTTATGTGCTACTTAAAGAATTACATTTATATAGACATGACAAAATACCATTGAAACAATTTAAATTAACAACTCAAGATAATTATTCAAAATTTTTATTTTATTAAAACAAAAGGAACAGAATCAAGCTTTATATATACCATGTCTATTTTTCAGCTTTCACCTAATGTTAGATTTTATTCCATTTTGCGTACTTTAGCCTCTTTCACAAGTTACACTTTTGACAAACAGCACAGAGCGACTTTTATAAGTTTAGAAATTATCGGAAACACATGGTTATGCTCTCTGAAAAAGTTTTAGAAAACTTTGCAAAATCTGATGTGCATTAATTTTTAACTTACATGAATAATGCATATCGGTGATGCTATGTCACTTCTGAGCAAATTTGTTTTATTATATCCTTAATGGAATTATATTCAAAACTGTAATCCCTGGTATTTTCGTTAATTGAACTATGTTCTATGCATCGGAATTTTAAATCCATATCCAAAGTTTGAAAAGGGAATAGTCAATTGATTTCTTCTATTACACGAGAAAAGGTTGATTTCAAAAAGTCATGTCCTAATTTCTGTTAATTGCGAGAAACAACTAATTTGTTGTTTCTAAATATGTTTTTTTACTTTCTTCTATCTTCAATAGAAGAAAGTATTGTAATCGAAATTGTTTTCGACTTCCGGTTTTCGACGGATTTGCATGTTTTAGGGGTCAGAGATTCCAAAAAACATGTTTATAGAAAATGTCTGTCTGTCTGTGTGTCCGTCTGTCTGTCGCCATTGTACCATCAAAAAGTGTATGAAGTTATATATAGAATTAAACCAAAATTTTATTATAAGTTTCTGGCTATGGCAAGCAGGTCCTCCCGGAATTTGGAAAAAATTCGCCGGTAGGGGGCGCTGTAAATGCGTTTTTTGTGTGATTTTGAATATTGTACCATCGAAAGGTGTATGAAGTTATGCATAGAATTGAACCAAATTTTTATTTTAAGTTTTTGGCTATGGCAAGCAGGTCCTCCCTGAATTTGGAAAAAATTCGCCGGTAGGGGGCGCTGTAATAGCGATTTTGAATATTGTACCGTCCAAAAGTGTATGAAGTTATGCATAGAATTAAACCAAATTTTTATTTTAAGTTTTTGGCTATGGCAAGCAGGTCCTCCCTGAATTTGGAAAAAATTCAGCCGGTAGGGGGCGCTGTAATAGCGATTTTTGTGCGATTTTGAATATTCTACCGTCCAAAAGTGTATGAAGTTATGCATACAATTAAACCAAATTTTTATTTTAAGTTTTTGGATATGGCAAGCAGGTCCTCCATGAATTTGCAAAAAATTGGCCATTAGGGGGCGCTGTAATAGCGATTTTGAATATCGCACCATCGAAAAGTGTATGAAGTTATGCATAGAATTGAACCCCCCCCACCCCCCCCCCCCAAAAAAAAAATAAGTTCTTGGCTATGGCAAGGAGGTCCTCCCTTAATTTGTAAAAAAATCGCTAGTAGAGGGCGCTGTAATAGCGATTTTTGTACAATTTTTCTGCCTTTTGAATATTGTACCGCCGAAAAGTGTATGAAGTTATGCATAGAATTGAACCAAATTTTATGTGTTTATTTTTGGTCATGTCACGAAGGTCCTCCCTGAATTTGGAAAAATTCTGCCGGAAGGGGGCACTATAATTGCGAGTCTGTACCATTTTCATTATTGTACCATCGAAAAGTGTATGAAGTTATCCATATAATTGAACCAAATTTTTTGTGCATGTTTCTGGCTATGGCAAACAAGTCCTCCCTGAACTTGAAAAAATTCCGAAAGAAGGGGGCGCTATAATTCCGATCTCTGTGCCATTCTCATTATTGTACCATCGAACAGCGTATAAAATTATGCATACAATTGAACCAAAATGTTTGTGCTTGTTTTTGGCTTTGGCCAACAGGTTCTCCTTGAATTTGGAAATATTGTGCGGTAAAGGGGCTCCGTGCTACCGATTTTTATATACTTTTCTTGATTTTTCGTAGTTCTATTGTGCATCGGCGGCTCATGCAGCGGCGGGAACTCGCCTCCTGCTATGCCGGCTATTCGCAAACAGCTGATAACGACAGAATAAGGAAAAATTAATAATTTTAACAAATATCATGCTATAGATTAACTCGTTTTTAGTCCGTTTAATTGACTTGAGCAGAAATTTAAGATGAAAATCAAAGTTGGTACAGTATTGAACTAATAATATTGAAGTATTAACATGTGTAACTAGGTTTTGAAATATTAAGATGTATAAGATAGAAGAAAGTTTTGGGATTGGCACATCCAACTAATTTTTTTTAAGTTCATCAGTTTTTTTTTTTTTTCATGTGCACCACAAGTGTAATCTCATTTTGTTTAGTGCTGACTATTGTCCAATTTGGTAGAGCTTAGTTTCCGGTGGCTGTTGCTGCTCTTTTAGTTATTTCCTATTTTGAGCACACAGGAAAAACATCGCAAAATACGTAAAACGGTCATAGAAAAAAAAAATTGCCGATTTCGTCAATCATGGCGAAAATAAATAAAATAATTTGTCGATTGGTTGTAAAAAAAAAAACTGAAGTTCATGAAAAATCGACAGTGGGAAAATATCACGAAATTTGTCAATCGATCATAGAAAAGTATCGTGAAATTTGCCAGTCCGTCACGAGCAAATACCGTGAAATTCCTCGGCCGGTCGCAGACAAAAAATGCAATTTTTTTCAATCGGATGCAGAAAAACAATCGTTACTTTCATCAGCATGTCACAAGAACAAACAATGAAATTTGCCAATCGGTCACAGAATAAAATTTCTAAATTTGTCCATGATTGCGGAAAGAAAATTATGAAATTCACCAATCGGTCTCCAAAAAAATCAAGAAATTCGTCAGTTGATCGTGGAGAAAAATCACACACTTTTTTGGTCAGATGCAGAAAAACAAACATGAATTTTGTCAATTTGTTGTAAGAAAAAACTGAAATCTACAAATCAATAGTGGAAATTATCGCAAAATTTGCCAGTCGGTTCCGACACCTCATCGTCGTTTTACAAAGAAACATTTTCGGAAAATGATTTTAGGTAGCTTTCATTACAAAAAGCTACCTATTGCAGCCGTTCGGAGGAAAGAGATTAAAAAAAAATTTGGTATATTTTCATCGATCATGACCCCCAGACACCGAAACCACCCTCCGTTCAAAATTGATATATATATCTGAACTATGTCACACTGTAACTCTCGTAATTATGAACCGATTTTGATGCAATTCGGTGTGTACATAGTACATACAAATGTCTCGACCGAGTTCGTTGGCCAGCTTCATCCGCCGTTTTGTTTCAAAATGGCGGCCATTTAAAAATTTTAAAAAAATTTAAAATTTCAAATGTGGTACCAAAAAATTAAAAATGGAAAAATATTTTTTTCTTATGTATTTGACCTTTATACAAAGATTCCGGAGCAGTTTTTGTTTCGTCTATATCTTAAAAAATGGCTGAGTTGCAGCATTTTGAATTTCTAGTGTGACTGACATTTTGAAACGTCTTGAATTTTGTCACGCGATAAAAGGCGTATTTATGAACCGATTTGGATGTAACTTAGTTTATACATAGTACATACCAATGTCTCGACCGGGTTCGTTGGCCAGCTTCATCCGCCATCTTGTTTAAAAATGGCGGCCCTTTAAATTTTTAAGAAAAATTTAAATTTGAAATGTGGTTCCAAAAAATTCAAAATTGAAAAAATATTTTCTTCTTATGTGTTTGACCTTGATAAAAAGATTCCAGAGCAGTTTTTGTTTCGTCTATATCTTGGTGTGTACATAGTACATACAAATATCTCGACCGAGTTCGTTGGCCGCCATCTTGTTTCAAAATGGCGGCCATTTAAAAAAAATTTAAAAAATAAAAAAATTAAAATGAGATACCAAAAAATTGGAAAATGAAAGAGATATTTTTCGTATGTGTTTGACCTTAATACAAAGATTCCGGAACAGTTTTTGTTTCATCTATATCTAAAAAAATGGCTGAGAAATAGCTTTTTGAATTTCTATTGTGGCTGACATTTTAAAATGACCTGATTTTTGTCACGCGATAACAGGCGTATTTATGAACCGATTTGGATGTAACTTGGTCTGTACATAGTACATACTAATGTCTCGACCGAGTTCGTTGGCCAGCTTCATTCGCTATCTTGTTTCAAAAGGGTTACCATTTAAAAAAAATTAAATTTAACTTTTAAAACGAGGTATTAAGAAATTGGAAAATGAAAAAGATTTTTTTTATGTGTTTGGCTTTGATACAAAGATTCCGGAGCAGTTTTTGTTTCTGAAAATTTGTTATTTTGTCTATATCTTAAAAAATGATTGAATTTATAGCACTTTAAATTTCTAGCATGGCTAACATTTTGAAACGATCTTGTATTTGTCACGCGATAACACACGTATTCGCCTATTTCGATGTAAGAAGGCATGTGGATAGTATACATCAATACCTCGACCAAGTTCGCTGGCCAGCTTCATCAGCCATCTTGCTTCAAAATGGCGGCCATTAAATTAAAAAAATATATATATATTTAAAGTGAGGTGCACAAAAATTAGAAATGGAAAAAGGTTTCTTTCTTAAGTATTTGACCTTGATATAAGGATTCAGGAGCATTTTTTGTTTGTCTTTACCTTAAAAAATGGCTCAGATATAGCAGTTTCAATTTCTATTGTGGGTGACATTTTGAAAAATCTGATATTCTGCCTGCGACAGCACTCGTATATATCAACTGATTCCGATGTGAGTGAGCATGTGAACAGCAATTACTAAGGTCTCGACCAAGTTCACTGGTTAGCCTCATCCACCATGTTGTCTTAAAATGGTAGGCACTTTAAGAAATCGCCGAATTTGGCAGCCAAATATGAGTTACTTTAAATAAAAGCAGCTTGGATAAAGCTGACTAATTTCGCGAAATTCTCATTCATTATATTGATAAAAATTAGTATTGAATCTCCTATATTCAGTTTCCACTATATTGAGCTTCGTGTGTTTGAATGATATAAGTTGGCTTTTTTAAAATAAGGAATATGAATGCTACCTCTTCCTCCGGGCACTGGCCGGAAGGACTTTTTTGGAAACAGGAGCCCCCCGCCCCCAATATTCTTTAGGGCACGAATCCTGCCATCCCCATCTCGAAATTCAAGACATGTGTCTGCCATTTAAGCCGTGTAATTAATAATGTTGTATAAAAAATGAAATTTAAAAATTAAAATATTCTGTTTATTTGTACAATGAAATGCTGATAATTGCTACGGGATTTGGGATTGACTATATTGATAATTGCTAATAATTAACTTGTACAATGAAATGCTGATAATTTGTGTAACAAATTTCAACCAATTAATATACCTATAATTGTAGAGTATTTTCACAAAGAAATACCTTCTTTTTATAATTTAAACATAAAATATCTACTAATATACCCAAGATTAAAGAGTTATTTTCTCCAAATATAGGTTTAGTTGATGCCTTTTTTCTGTTTTAATTATTTAATGCTGTTTTGCTTTGAGTCACATTTAGTTTTATTTTAAGTTAAATTATTGTGATATTTATAAGTACAAAGACAATTACTTTTCATTTTAAATACTTTATTTATAATGAAGTTACAAAAATAACTAATTGGATGTGCCAATCCCAAAACTTTCTTCCATCTCATACATCTTAATATTTCAAAAAGTAGTTCCAAATGTTAATACTTCGATATTATTAGTTCGATATTATACAAACTTTGATTTTGATCTAAAATTTCTTCTCGTCAATTAATCAAAATAAGAATAAGTTAATCTCGATCATGATATTTATTAAAATCAATAATTTTTTTCGTTATTCTGTTGTACACCAGCTGATTGTGAATAGCCAGCTTAGCAGGTGCGAAGTTCCCATGGCTTCACGAGCCACCAATATACAGTGCAGAAAACTGCAAAAAATTGAAAAAAATTTACAAAAAACGTTGTCACAGTGCCACCTTCTGGCGGAATATTTCCAAATTCAAGGAAAAACTGCCGGCCTAGCCAAAAATATGCACAAAAGATATCTTCAATTCTATGCTTAGCTTCATACACTTTTTTATGGTAAAATAATGGAAATAATCCAAAAATCACTATTATAGCGCCCCCTTTCAGCAGAATATTTTCAAATTGAAGGAGGACCAGTTAGTTGTTAGCCTAAAACATACCCCCAAAAATTGGTTCAATTCTATGCATAACTTCATACACTTTTCGATGGTACAAGAATGAAAATGGCACAAAAATCACTATTACAGCACACCCTTCTGGCGGAATATTTGCAATTTAAAGGAGAACCTGCTGGATATAGCCAAAAACATACACAAAAAATTTTGTTCAATTATATAGATAACTTATCATTACATATTTAACATACGCTTTTCGATAGTACAATAATGAAAGTGGCACAAAAATCGCAATTACAGCACTCCCTTCCGGCAGAATGCTTCCATATTGAAGAAAGAACTGCTGGCCATAGCCAAAAACATACGCAAAAAATTTGGTTCAATTCTATGCATAACTTCATGCACTTTTTGATGGTATGATGACAGACAGACATTTTGTATAAACATGTTTTGGGATCTCTAACCTCGAAAACGTCTAAGCCCACCGAAACCAGAAATCGAAAAAATCTGTTACAATACTTTCTTCTATTGAAGATAGAAGAGAGTAAAAATAGGCCTGTTTAATTGTTAAACATAAAAGAGAGAAAGAAACTTCATAAAGTCATACTTTAATAAACAACTTCAGACTTTGTTTCACATTCTGAAAGTAAAGGTACAATTTTCTAAAAGATGTAAACAAATTCTTAAATTTATTATAAAGAGTTCAAATATCAATGTTAGGAAAGCTGGCAATTCTTTAAACTTTTGAGAATTACCTTTTACTCATGAATAGTGGACTTATTTCATATTTTGCATTATAAACAAAAGTTGTTCGGCATTGTTTGGGTCAAACGATTTCTCTTATCCTTATATATTTGCTTTGCTACGCATTGCCGGATATCCGGCAGAGAAGTCGGATATCCGGTGATTGTGATTCGGATATCCGACGGTATTTCGGATATTGAAAAATCAGCCGGATATGCCGGATATCGGATATTTGCCGGATATCCGTTGCATCCCTAGTTTTTGTAAGAAAAAAGTGTGAGCTATCCCCTCGGACATAAACTGTAGGGGATCTTCTTTCATTGTAAAAGACCCCAAAGGAAAGTAATCAATCACTTTCCTTTGAATCTCCTCCGATAGAGGGGGAAAAAGAGCAGCTGATCTGCAAGGAAGCTCAAATAACGACATCTTGACTCGGGACTGCCGATTTTAAACCACTATTCTAGCCCCGAGTTCTCTCGTGGCTGCCGAAAAAGATAAGGCACCCTACCCCCGAGGCATCTCGTGGCGGCCGGTGAAGTGGTTAATGGCACTGCACAACATGTAAACGATTATTAAAGAATTCTGTTATTCTAAATGGTCACTGGAGTGCTAGTGAAGAATGTGTGGAACAAGTATGTGAAACATTTTCTAGGAGCCCGGCAAAATTAATTCATGGAATTGAAACAAAATATTTAAACAGCTGCAGATACTGCTAAAGTTAGCATGCTAAAACTTTTGTGGATTGAATTGGAATATAGTCTTGATATTTTTCTTGCTACAAAAGGATCTCATGTTGAGGTTTACTAAGGCAGCAAATAAAACTTTTTGAGTTATTCTGTCTTTTATATTAACTAGTTTTGCTGTAGACCTAATCTTTTTAAATTTTGAAGTTGTACGGATCTTTTTGGGACATCCAGTTTCACAAATCAAAATCATGGCAAAGGAATAATCATGATAATAATTCATAGCCAAAACATTAAATTGCTTTAAATTTGCACTTTGGAATTAGATAAATAGCTGATTTACAGATTTCATTGAACAAAGAGCAATTTTAAAAAATAATGATAATGGAAAGTATAGAATGGCAACCGCACATAAAGCAAAAGAGCTGTTACTAACTGAGTGAAGAACGGATTGTGAGTGTGTTTAGAGTTTGTATAACCCTTAGCCCCAATGTGAAAAATTGAGAGAAAAACAGCAAAAAGCTTTGTAAATACAGTATAACTTCTTTAATCCGGAATTGTTGCAATTACGGCGATTCTGGATTATAGAAAATTCCGGATTATAGAAGTTTTGAAACTAGAATGGATTTAGATAAATAATAATACAATACCTCTCATTGATATGGCAATAGAAAAATGTAAGGAACTTGATAATTGAAAACATTGAGAAACATCAATTCAAAATGCTCAAAAGTACAGATATTTTTTAAATAATAATGTAAATTTTATGCAGTGTTGCCATCTGTTGTATAGTATAGTATAAGAAATAGTAACCATACGATTTTTTTAAATTAAGATTTCTGATTTATAAATACTCATTAAATAATACAGATAACAAGAATAACAGCGATATCATGAAAAATATTGCAACTATCCTAAAAATTAAAAAATTATAGAGGGAAATTTAAATAAGACTTATAATTAATTTAAAAAGTAACTTCAAAATTACATCAACATATTTAAAATAGTGATATATATTTCTAATAATATAAGAAATTAAATATATAGTACTTACAAATATCGAAGTAAGTCACAAGTTAAATAGAAGAAATAATAAAAATAAAATCTGATTTTGTGATATTTTGACGCCATCTTTGTATCTTTGGAGGAAAAAAAAAAATAGTAAAATTAACATTAATTCAGAATTTTTTACAACTTAATATTAAAAAATGACATCTGTATTTTAATTACATATGTAATCCAGTAAGTTCTCACAATTTTAAAATTACAAAAATTTAAAAAAAAAACATTAAATTAAGTAGTTTTTTCATTTTTCTTAATCATTTTCTCAAATTCATACATATATCAGCTATGGCACCATCTATGATCTTTAATTGAAAATAAAACGAATAAGCGGGCCGTAATGTCCGGATTACAGAAGTTTCTGGATTAGAGATGTCCGGATTAAAGATGTTATACTGTATTTTATTTTAATCAAAAGATATCTTTTAAATTAAATAAATAAAAAGGCATATCTATGAATATTTACACAGTTTCACCTACACATATTATAATAAGGAATACATTTCAAATTGTTTACATGACTGCTAAAATTTACGTTGAATAACTTAGTTGAAAATATAAATGCACAAAATCATTCTCAATAGTTTTAAATTAATGATACAGGTTTTCATAAAGATTGCAGCACACAAATAAGAACAACAGATCATGAAGTTTAAAATTATACCAACATTCAACTATAACAGAAAATAATATCAAACATACCTAAATTTTTTATCCGCTTTTATTTCATCTTCTTCCAAATTCCTTTTCCCTTGCTTTTTGGCAAGTGTAATACAATTATTTACAACTAGGTCCCAAACTGAGAGCTCATTTTCTTGCTTTCTTCGAACTGGCCATAGATTGTTATCAAAAAATTGAAAAGTTTCATTAATTTCGAATTGATCACTAAGCTATAAAGAAAAAAGGAGAAATGTGTTGTTTACAAATTCAAAAACTATTTAAAATGCATGAACTCAGTATATTATTTTAGAGACCTTTCACAATAATTAAAAAATAATATACAGGGTGATTCATAAAGATTGAAACAATAGCGTATTTCCTTAAATATTGCCTCTAGACACATATTTCCAATTGCAAAGTTTCATAAAAAAGTACAAAATTTGATGAGATAAGTTGCAACTCCATGGGGATATACAGCGGCAGTCAAAAGTTTCTTTGTTTTGTTTAACAGAACGTTTCAGTGAAGTAGAAGTACAATTGCTCCAAAAGTTAGGAATAAGCAAATTACCTCTGACCACATGATCATTTTGATTGGATACTGAAGACACTTGATGCAAAGGGGAGGAATTCAAAATTTACGTGTGCAAAAGTTTCCGGCCATTCGTCATCCGTTAGGGTTTGCTATCGGTAAAGTCTTTTTTTTGCCCGTGTTTGTTAATTAATCAACGTGGATAACGTATTTGAAATTCAAAAATGAAAAGTTGAACAATTTATTGTTCCTAAATGAGTGATTTGTTTGTCATTAAAGGGACAATCCTCTCGTGAGATCGGGGCAAAGTTACCAATCGGAAAATTTGCTGTGAACGATATTTTGAAAAAATTTAAAGATGGCCATGGCCTTCGGAACTTGCCACGGTCCAGGGTGGCCCGGAAAATGACTATTCTTTCAGACAGAATTATCAGGAGAAAAGCAGTTGATGACCTGCATAAAAATACCGCTGCAATTCCCTCAATTTATCCCCTCAATTACGGTGTTAAAATATTGCTGAAATAAGTCGGTCTACCGTGCCAAGACACTTACATGATGTAAGACTTTATGGAACAGTCGGTATTAAAAAACCTTTCATAAGTAAAAAAAATCAAAGGGCACGACTTTCATTTGCCAAGGAATACAAAGACTGGTCAAATGAAACTGGAAAAAAGTACTATTTTCCGATGAATCGACATTCAATCTTTTGGGAGTGATAACAGACATTACAACCAATGGCCTAAAAACAAAAGATAAGATTCAAGATATGTTATTCCTACAATGAAGCATGGCGGAGGACACGTTATGCTGTGGGGAGCATTTTCTGGAAAATGTGCCTGTCCGTTATTTGAAATCCGTGGCAAGATGAATAGTTCAATGCATAAGGATATCTTGCAAGATCATTTGCTGCCTTATTGGAAGAAAAATTGTGGTTGCAACTATTTGTTTCATCATCATAACGACCAAAAGTGTACATGCAAGCTCGTCAAACAATGGCTTTCGCACAAAAAAATTCTACTTTTGAAATGAACAACCTAATCGCCCAATCTGAAACCAATATAAAATCTTTGAAACTAACTTGAAAACAATCTTTTGACGAAATTTGCAATTTCTTTCTGAACTCTTAACGAAATTAGTGATTTTATTCAGTGAAGAATTGAAGATAATCACTATTTGTTTCTGAGATCTTTGACGAAATACCCAATATTTTTGCAGGATCATTTGAAGAAAGTCTCAATTTTTTTCTTGACAGTTCATGAAATGATTTAGGAAAATTCCATAAAGCAAAAAGAATTCACAGACTTCCAATAAATTTTTAAATGTACTCGCAGAAGAATCATAGGTGTGTGAAAGAAATAGCAGGGGAAAATTCTGCACAGCCTTTTTCATTATGCAGGACCTTCCTTTCCTGTGTGCAAATCGCATGATTCCGCACAATATTTCAAACCCTGCCCCTCAAGAAATTCTTAACATGACGCCCCTGTTTCTAAGGAAGGGAACTCCTGTATAAATATTTACAACATGTATAATAATCACTTATAAACAGATTAAGGCAAATAATGCTATAAAAAGTGATAAAATATCTTTATTTAAATTGACGAATGTTTCATCATACAAATGGCAACATTTTCAAAATCATTCACGATAGAAATATTTTCACAGTAATAATTTCCACAATCACAATATAGTGAAAATATTTCTATCATGAATGATTTTGAAAATGTCGCCGTTTGTGCAATGAAATGTTCATCAAACAATCACTTACCTGTAATGTTTTTAGGCATTTTATAAATTTTATTAATAATAATCTTAACTTTTTATATTAAGTAATAAAGAGCTAAACATAATATGAAGCAAAATAAAGATTCCATGAAAAAGAATCTGCAAAAGAGAAAAGAAAATCTGTGACGCCAGTCTCCCGTCTCGAACTTTCTGCTACTGGGCTTTTTATAGCATTATTTGGCTTAATCTAAACATTTACAGATGCACAATTTACATATAGTTAATATCCATTAAGAGGATTTTATGGTTAGAAGTTTGATTTGCAGTCCAGATTTTTTTTTTTTTTCCTTCAGCCTTTTTTTATGTCTGAATTTTCAGACTAATGACAAATTTTAAAACTTTCAGAATCGAATACTTTAAAATTTAAGAAATTTCAGAACAGAATCACTTCTATGCTATGTGGACTAAAAATCACAACTGGAAAAAAAATGCATTTTTTTTTTTTTTTTTTTTTTTTTTAAATCGCAGTTTGAGATGGATTTTCACAGCATCATAGTTTATAGGTCCAAATTGTAGCAACTACGATTTTTTTCATAGCAGTTGGCAGGTCTGTATTTCAAAAGCAAGTTTAATGTAAAACCTATATACTGCCATTTTATATCCAAGGAACAGGCACTGTCTTAAATTGACTTCTAATAACATAATTTGTGGCTGATCCCTATCTTGCATTCCAAATCCATCAATATCATGTCGCTCAGAAGTATGCTTAAGTGGTGTAAGTCAAGAAATTTGGATTTTAATACCTCTGAGTTTTGCAGATATCAAGATAGATTTTTTTTTTTAATTCAGGAATGGATAAGGAAAATTTTCCTAATTGAAAATTTTATCCAACAGGGATATATAAAAATTTAATTTTTGTACTACCTCAAAAATAGACCCCTTATGGAGTTGCAACTATCTCATCAAATGATATACATTTTTTAATGAAAATTTGCAAGTGTAAGTATGTGTCTAAGGACAATATTTAAGAAAGTAGGCTATTGTTTCGATCCTTATGAATCACACTGTATATTCATTAATATAAGCTATGTAAATTTGATTTTACAAAATTATAATAATGCAAAACTCATGCTAATGTAACTACAAATAATTAAAACTTTACATGAATACACATAAACAATAAATTAATGATCATGCACTAATTAATAATTAAACTTTTAAATGAATATGACGATAAGTTAATTTTTCATGAATGCATACTTTCTTTAAAAAAAGTAGGATTTTGAATACAAAAATAATATGCTTCAGAGCTTTAACTTTGTTGCATTTTTAGACACATGATTTAAGAAAATATTTTAGTATTCTATTTTCCTTACTAAATCTACCTCAAAACAAAATTCTTTACAGTAAAAAACATTTTTTCCTATAGAACAACAGCATTAATAATATTTACAAATAATTCAGTGACATCTTAGTGTTGCACAATAAGTAGTTTCATTTTATTACAAATCTCACCAAATAAATATCAGCCACACATGCTTTTGTTAGGGTTTCATTCATCTACGAAACCCTATTTTGCATCACTTCTCAGTCTGTCTGTCACAGAGCCCGTTCTCAGAAACTGTATAAGTTAGGCTTAAAATTTTGTGTACTTACAGCTGAATACCTCCTGTCACATGACAAATCATAAAACTTTGAAAAAATCTTAATTTATATAAGATATTAATTAAAAATCCACTCATTAAGAAAACACTAACAAAAACCCCTAACAAAAGCATAGATTTTTGACAAAACCGCAAGGAAACAGATTTTCAATCTTGAAAAAAGGGAAAGGTTGCTAGAATAAGAAGCACTGCCAAAAAGATAAGAGACAGGAAGTTTTCAAAGATACCCCTATCTCATAAATGATTTAACATAGAAATCTGAAATTTTAGACCCAAATGCAAACAAGTGGGTAAGTGTGACCACAGATTGCACAGAGGGTTTTGTTTAATATTCCTTTCAAAACACTTTATCGTTTTGAAAAATCTGTTAGTTCTAAATTTCGCAACCAAGGGCGCACTCTATTCTAAACAAACCTCTATCCGAATGAAACTCCGTTTTACATACTATCCATATATATATTAGTCAAACAGATTGGGACCATCGCACCCGAGATAAGTAGGTGCCCCTGGCGGTAAAAAGTGGAACTAAAATATGTAAGGCTATCATGCATAATATGAAAGAATGGTCAAAGGGGTGTCGGCAAAAGTTGGAAAAGTGCTCCCCGGGTGAAAAGGGCGGAGGTTAGAAAAATTGCTTAAAATATACAAGTTAGAGCATGGAGGAGTAAATAATATAAGACTTTTTGAAATTTTTATGATTTGTTGTGTGGTCTGAGGTATTCAGCTATATGCATGCAAAAATTCATCTCTCCAACTTAATTAGGGGCTCTCTTAGAAAGAACTGCTTAAAATACGTATGTGGTAGCTCAAAGGGTTAAACGTAAGACTTTTTCAAGATTTTATGATTTGTCGCCTGGCCTCGGGTGTTCTGCTATAAGTATGCAAAATTTCAAATCTCTAATTTAATAAGAGGCTCAGTTAGAAAGAATTGCTTAAAATACGCATGTGGGAGCCCAAAAAGTTAAATGTATGACTTTTTCAAATTTTTATGATTTGTCGCATGATGGTGTTCAGCTATAAGTATGCAAAATTTCATGCCTCCAACCTAAATAGGGTGTCACTTAGAAAGAATTGTTTAAAATACACATGTAGGAGCCCAAAAGGTTAAATGTACATTTTTTTTCAAAATTTTATGATTTGCCGTTTGATGTGAGGTGCTCAGCTATAAGTATGCAAAATTTCACGCCTTCAACCTAATTAGGGGCTCACTTAGAAAGAATTGTTTAAAATACACATGTGGGAGCCCAAAGGGTTAAATGTACGACTTTTTCAAAATTTTATGATTTGTCATTTGATGTGAGGTATTCAGCTATAAGTATGCAAAATTTCACTCCTCCAACCTAATTAGGGGCTCACTTAGAAAGAATTGCTTAAAATACACATGTGGGAGCCCAAAGGGTTAAATGTACGACTTTTTCAAAATTTTATAGTTTGTCATTTGGTGTGAGGTATTCAGCTATAAGAATGTGAAATTTCACGCCTCCAACCTAATTAGAAGCTCACATAGAAAGAATTGTTTAAATACACATGTGAGAGCCCAAAGGGTTAAATGTATGACTTTTTCAAAATTTTATGATTTGTCCTATGATGTGTGGTGTTCATCTATAAGTATGCAAAATTTCAAGTCTCCAACATGTGTAGTTTCTGAGAACGGGCTCTGTGACGGACGGACAGACAGAGGAGCGAGACGAATAGGGTTTCGTTAAAAAAAAAAAATTCTCTTTCAAAATTTCTAAAAATTTTTGAAATCCTTCTACTAGAACCTGAAATATCAATTAAAAATCTCATTTACTAAATTAATTTATTTTCCTTTCATCCACAATCAGATGCCCACATGTCTGGCATGTGCGTTCATAAAATTTCATTTTCAAAGCACAAATTAAAAATGATAGGACATTTTAAGCATATTGAAATTTAAAGAAGTTCTTGACTTAGGATTTCAAACTTCGGTCACAGATGCAGAATATATTTCTCTTTCAGAATTTCCAAAAATTATAAAAATAGCTCCACAACAACATGAAATATCAATTAAAAGCCATTAAATAAATCAATTTTCTTTTAGCCCTACACCTGCGAGTGTTAGTAATAAATTTACTTCTGCTTCTGAAGATATATTAAATTAGTTTGCGATAAAAAGAGATACGTCTTTTCAATGTAGGAAACTTTAAATGGTATTAAAATTTTATAAAGTATATGTTGTACAATTTGATATTTCAGATGTATATAAAGACTATTTTATTTCATAAAGGGTCTAGCCGGATAAGCATAGCAAAATGGCCCCCACGGCCGATGTTTGAAATAACATGTGTGGTAATAAGGCTCACTATGAGAATACAATTTAAAGTGTTTTTAGCCCCTGACCTTGAATTGTCCTTGAGATAATCGGCGAAGTATGCACCAGTGCTACTATTTTTCAAATACGTTTTTCTCAAGAAGTACAAAAGTTTAAAAAAAATTAAACCAATGCCAATTATTGAAGAATATATTAGTTCATATTATATATTTTTTTCTCATTTTTACACAAATTTTAACATAGAAAAATAAACAAAAATATATTTTTAAAAAATTATTAATGTAGTAATTTTATATTTACACCAACCAAAAGATTATAGAATAATGTTCAAAGTAGGTACGTTTAAGAACAAAATTTTTGTTAAAATCAAAGATGCGCTGTTTGAGTTATAAAAAAAATAATACTAGCAACTTGCTAAAATATTCATAACTTTCTCTGCATTTGCAGAAATACACTACTATCAATGCATTGGTCGATTCATGACATTTCCACCCGGGCAGGATGTGCAGTACACCAAAATAAGAGAATGTTTCCATTCATACCACTTTGTTATAGGTTTGTTTCGTGTTTATAAATATTCTGTTATTTGGCGTACAGCGCATCCTTCTCGCGTTATGATATCAAGAGCTGACAAACAAAATGGCAACATTTGCTGACGATTATTTTCACATAGAAGAAGGCTATGGGGACATATATAACGTATTAATTTAGGGGGGGGGGGGTTGTGTGGGGAGGAAGGTCTGGCACTTGACATCGGAAGATATCTATAGGGGGGGGGGGGGGTGTCATTTGATATTATCATTTTTGATCTAACCAAAATTTACACTTTTTTGGTATCTTTTTCTTTACATATGTTATCTTAATTTTTTTAAGACTTTTCTTCTTTTTATGAAAATACAAAGTTATTAAAACCATTGAATGATTATAAAACATTTCATTCCAAAATATGGAATAACCAAACATTCGCCATTGATATTCTACTGCCATATGCATATATAATTCGCTGTTAAAGAAACCAGATTCAAAATGATACTTGTTATTTTTGCTAGTAAAAGATGGGAGGAAATGTTGTCCACCTGTTTTGTTTACAAGAAGTTGTGTTTAGCGCCGTGCAAGGTCAAAGTGCAAGAAGGCAATATTGCTGTTCAGTGCATTATGTAACAAAGAGCTATTAGTAAAAACTTTTAAATAATAAGTATTTCTTTAAAATGTTAATTGATACAAAGTTATTTCTAATATAACAAGGATATTTTATGAATTTCTTCTCTTTATTTAAATCAGTAAAATATGCGAATAAAAAATGTACAACCGTATCTGTATATCATTGTAAACGTATAAAAAGAAAAAAATATTGTACAAATAAAAAGAATTTTCAGACACTGATAACAATATTATAAGGGGGGGGGGGGAGATTCGAGGAATGATAATGTATGATATTGGATGGTTGGGAGCCCAGTGGCAGAAACACCGCGACACGGCGAGATAGTCGCGGACAAAGAAAATATCTTGCGGACAATTTTTGTCTACACTAATGAGATCAATTTAAAAAATTGTCTGCCACTTTTGGACATTTTTTCCTGCGGAAAAAACGCGAATTTTGGCCTGTCGCGTGAAAAATGCAACTTTCATAAAAGGTTCGCAAGAAGAACGGGATTTTCATCAAAGAATTGCAAAAAAACGCTAATTTTCTTCATAGAATCGCGAAAAAAAGTTATTTCCGTCAAAGGGTCACAGAAAAAACATGAATTTCGACAAAGGATCATGAAACAAGCGTGAATTTCGTCAAAGGATCATGGACAAAATGCACATTTCGTCAAATGATCGCAGACAAAATGCAAATTTTGTCGTCAAAAGATCATGGACAAAATGCAAATTATGTCAAAGGATCGTGAAAATGCGAATTTTGTCAAAATATCGCAAACAAAATGCAAATTTTGTCACAGAATTGTGAAAGAAGGCGATTTTCGTCAAAGAATTGCAAAAAAAAACTCTAATTTCGTTCGACAAAGGATCATGAAACAAACGCAAATTTTGACAAAGGATCGTGAACAAAACCCAAATTTCGTCAAAGGATTGTGGACATAACGCAAATTTCATCAAAGGATCGTGGACAAAACGCAAATTTCATCATCAAACGATCACAGACTAAACTCTAATTTTGTCAAAATTGCGCGGAAGAAAATTCAAATTATGTCAAAAGAATCGTGAAAAAATACACAAATTTTGTAAAAGGATAGCGGAAAAGTGTGAATTTTGTCAAAGTATCGTAAAATAAATGGGAATTTCATCATAGGATCGTAGAAGAAACACGAATTTTATCAAAAGATTGCGAAAAAAACACAAATTTTGTCAAAAAATCGTGGAAAATCACGAATTTTGTCTAAAAGCCATGGAAAAAATGCGAATTTCATCAAAAGAATCATGGAAAAACGTGAATTTCATCAAAGGATTACGAAAAAAAGGCCGATTTCCTCAAAAGGTCGCGGAAAAATGCAAATTTCGTCAAGGGAACGCGTAAAAGACGTAAAATTCGTCAAAGGATCGCAGAAAAAAAGCAAATTTCATCAGTCTGCAAGTCTGCAAAAACTCCCCCACGAATTTCATCAAAGGATTGAAAAAAAAACTTTCGTCAAAGGGTTGTGGAAAAAAGTCAGCACTTTTCGCACGTGAGGCAACTCCAGCCTTTTGTGTTTCTTTTTTTTTGGCTGAGCCTGTAGCATGTCTGAAGATTGTATGTGGTATGTGCGATTGTGAAATGGTGAAAAAAAAAACCCTGAGCACACATTTTCAAGGACGCCACCCTGGTCAAAATATTAATTGGAAATTACCTTGGGCTAAAAATTTGGAAAACATATTTAAAAAAGGCAGAATATTCCCAACTCCAAGAAAGAACAAATCAGCTCTGAATCTTCCAAAGATTTTTAAAAGCATCTTTATTGTCTATGTATGGTTCTGCTTATCCTTCCCATTTTAGAAATCCTACAAGAAGTTAGACGATGTAAAGTTATTTAAGCAAAATTAAAGAGAATGCATCATGCTTATGTTTTAAATAAAATGGTAAAAAAAATTCCTAGTTTAATGTATTATTTATTCATTGAAATTACATGCAAAATTTGCAGACAGATTATGAAATTTTAAAAGCTTGTCGCAGACAGCTACAAAACTTTCTGCCACTTGGGTTGGGAGAGAGGTCTGAAATTGCCAAAAAGTTGATAACCTTATGTATTTACGGCCCCTATTCAGCTTCAGCTGCAGAATCGAATAGACCATCGATTTTATATTATTACGCGAGAAGGATGTGCAGTATGCCAAAATAACAGAAAGTTTACAAACATGAAACAAACCTATAACGAAGTGGTATGGATGGAAACGTTCTCTTATTTTGGCATACTGCGCATTCTGCCTGAGTGGAAATGTCATGAATTGACCAATGCATTGATAGTAGCGTATTTCTGCAAATGCAAACAGAGAAAGTTATGAATATTTTAGCAAGTTGTTAGATTTTTTTTATAACTCAAAAAGCGCATCTTTGATTTTAACAATTTTTTTTTTTTTAAATACATACTTTGAGCATTATTCTGTTATTTTTTGGTTGGTGTAAATATAAAATTACATTAATAATTTTTTTTAAATATTTTTGTTTATTTTTCTATGTTAAAATTTGTGTAAAAATGTGAATAAAATATATAATATGAACTAATACATTCTTCAATAAATGGCATTGGTTTCATATTTTTTACTTTTATACTTTTTGAGAAAAACATATTTGAAAAATAGTAGCACCTGCGCATACTTCCCCTATTATCTCAAGGACAGTTCAAGGTCAGAGGCTAAAAATACTCTTTATTGTATTCTCATGATGAGCCTTATTACCACATATGTTATTTTAAACATCGGCCATGGGGGCCATTTCGGCATGCTTATCCGGCTAGACCCTTTGAAAAATAAGAAAATTTGACCAACAATTCCGAAAGATACTAAAAAAAGTGTTTTTTTAATCTAAAAAAAGGAACTTTTAAACTAAAAAAAATCTTCATGTTTTCTTTAATAATTATGAATATTTTAGGTGTGATTTTTTCATGGAAGGTCTCGGATGCATATTTTTTATAACATAAAAATTTTTAAAGAAGAGGGAAGTTGAATTTGGAGGGAACGAGGGGATCCCTACCCCGGGTACTTTTCTAACTTTTTCCGACCCCCTCATGTGATATATCACTGGATAGCCCTTTGACCACTCTTTCATATTATGCACTTCCCATTAGGTCACAGTTAAGTCATGATTAGGTTACAGTTAGAATATAGTTAGGTTACAGTTACATTACAATTAGGTTGAAGTCATAATGATGGCGTTTGAAATCTTTGGTGGTCCACTGACCCAAGACCACCAAAAATTCAATCAGACCACCAATTTGAAAAATTTAGCGGTCCACAGAACTAGTAACTTTTTTCCCCTCTCTCACAGATAAATTTTCCCATCCCTAAGAAAACTGCAACCAAACACAAATCGCACAATAATGAATAAAAATTGCATTAAACCTTAGTCAGTTGAAATAAATAACCAGAAATAAAATATCTAATTAATAATTTTATAGTTTTTCTTTATGTACTGTTTAGTTAATTTTTAATAAATTATAATTTTACATTTTATTATGCTGAAAATTTTGGATAACTCTAAAGGATGTTTGGTTTATATTCTAGAAGGGGTGGGGGTTCACTCAAAGGGTTAAAGGACTTAATAGAATTTTATGTAATGGGCCAGTGATGATGACTACAGACCAGTAAATTCTCATCTTTTTTTTTTATTAATTCTACCGCTGTAATTATGTTATGGTTAGGTTACAGATAGGTTATGGTTATATGGTTAGGTTACAATGTTCAATACAATGTCAATTGAACATATTAGGCCCTTAATTTATCAGTAGTGGTTGCCAAATAGTAATTTAGGAAATTTCTTAAATTGTTATTTGAATCCCCCACCCTCTTGAGTAATATATCTATGGATAGGTTGAATAATGGAGTTTTGTTTGGATATGGATTTATTTAGAAAAAGTATGTCCTCGAGTGGTGGAATGTCGAACTAACAGTTTTTTCTTATTTTAGCCCCCACACATTCGACCAATACATCCTCAGATAGGCTGAACAATGGAGTTTCGTTTGGATAAAAGTTTGTTTAGAATAACATGTGCCTGCTAGTTAAGGTAAATGGAACTAACAGATTTTGAAGTGTGTGCATGTGTACAGCACACCTGTTATACAGTGCAAGAAGTAGCAAAAATTTATATTTTGTTTAAACTTCTGCTAAATTTTTGGAATTTCAAATTTCGTTTAAATAATTTGCTTTGTTTTGAAAAAATAAGAAATTTTAAATTTTGCTTGAAGGTCTACTAAATTCTCGAGAAATTTCAGCATTTTAAATTTCACTTAAACAATTTTTTTTTGTCTTAGAAATTTGAAATTTTATTTAAATCTCCAATAAATTTTTAAAATTTCAGAATTTAAAAAAAATTTGAATTTTTAATTTTATTTAAATAATATGACTTGAACATTTTTAATTTAATTAAAATAACTTCCTTTTATAATCATTTTAAAATTAAATTTATTGGTGCAACCATCAATGTAAGGATTTAATAATTATAAATTAACAATTTGGATTTATTAATTAAAGGATAAAGTGTTTTGAAAGAATTATTAAACAAAACCCTCTGTGCAATCTGTGATCATACTTACCCGCTTATTTACTTGCATATTCCTTACTACGTTTTATTTTTATAAAATAGGCTACTTAATGTCATGTGGCTCTCCCCTTTTCTATTTTCACTCACCATTATAATATTGTAAGAATCTGAATTTGTTCTGATACATCCCTGAATCCGTTTTCTCACTACAGGGTGTACTGGTATTGCCAGGTCCAGTATGGCAAAAAGTGGGACAGATAATTGAAAAACTCAGGATGAATGCTTCTCAATGAAAACATATGTAAATATAACTGGATTATCTTTCATCATATTAAATTTAAGTGTTTTAGGGGAGGTAGGGATAATTAGGTTCACTTTTTGACAATTAATTACCAGAGAATAAAGTGGACTACATACTAATGTTATGTATAATTTCACTCAGTAGGTATTTGTCTCTTGAAATGTGTAAAGAATTATTTTCTATGTACCATGTTCCCTGGTATGTTCCCAACTACCCCATTTCATGGGGTAATTGGGATCAGTGGTATTTTCTCTCATGCCTTACAAGATACACAGTCATGAGTAAATGGGATTAAAACATCTTAGTGTGGGCTTTACAGCAAGATATTTTTGTTTTTTAACTACAATTATTCTTAGGGATACAGTATTGGAAAGATAAGTATACTGGAAAAAAACATTTTTAAGGGATTTTCAAGATTCATATATGTTAAACTCTGCCTACAAAATGAAATCAAATGCAAAATTTCCTATTGGAAATTAATAGCCTTGTTGTATTACTAAAGAACTAATTTTTAAAGTTTAAAAAAATCAATTTTGCTCAAAATAATATGAAATGCAAGCAATGGGGGGAAAGGATCAGTCAAAGCTCATATGTTGTGAAGGAGGAAAATTTCATTTACATTGAAAGTGTTGAGGCCTAATTAGGGCTAAACCATACAGTCAAGACTAAAATTTGGAATAAATGCAAAATAAAATTGTAAAATAAATGTTTTGCAAACACAAAATGTGCAGTAATGTAAACCAAACCAGGTGTATTTCACAGGATCTGAAAACAAAAGATTAAAAACTGCATTCTAAACCACAATTTGATTTAAACAGAAAATAAAACTTGCTATCTCAATTTACCCTTAACACAAAAACTCTATTACCCCGAATCCCTACTATTTATCCTGAAAATGCTATTTCTGGGGTAATTAGAATCATGCAGATTATTAACCTTATGCTTCGTCTGTTGCAAAATGTAACCATTTCCTTTTAAAAACAACCTTTTTCTAAATTTATATACATAGCTATATTTCAATATTCCTATAATTTTTTTTACACAGGACCTTTTTAACTAAAACATTCTCACTTTGATGGACATTTTTCTTTGCATTCTGAGTTCTGGGAAAACAGTGATTACTTCTACAGGAACATACATTTTAATTAGCATGGTCAATTTTTGTTATCTGTTATAGACTGCCCCTGATATTAATTATACCTTATCCTAATTACCCCTATCTCTCCTAAACAATCTCTGGAGAATACAATAAGAAGTTGGTCACATACAGAAGATCTTTGGAGTAACTGACAGATATTTTTATGTGAATCATTTTTTCTAAATGATGCTCAATAATCACATAAGAACATAACACTGTGAGAAAACACAAATTAAAGGATTGAGAAGTCTTCATTTTAATTAACAGCATTAAAATAAATGAAATTGACCATTCATTTTTAAACTCTGAAAAATAATGAATTTCAAAATGTTAAACCTCCAAATGTTTTGTTTTTTTAACTGTAGACTTCATGCTACTTTAAATATATATATATATAATAGAATGCCTGTTTGCACATAAAAATCACCAAACTAAAACCTACATAGATCCACAGATGTAAGTTCTGAGAGCAGTCATTCCATGTCAATTCAACCAGACTTTGTAACCCGACCAACAGGGTGTGTGTTATTTATGATGGCCAATTATCAACACGAGGGATATGGGCCCAAAAGGGGAGTGTGCTCTCTGTGGGGGGTCTTTCTAAGGGAACCTAATCCGTATTTACACAAGAAAATCCAAGATTTGAAGAAAACCCCGAAAACTCTGAATGATTAGGTCGATGGGCATGATTGGGTTTGTACCCAGCACCTCCCGTCTACCAGCTTTGAGAGCAGAACCTCTTGACCACTGGTGGGGACCGACCAACAGGGATTTTGGGAAAACTTTGTGAACATATTACCCCTACTACTTAATATGAACACATGAAAGTTTTTTCTTTTCTAGACCTCATAATTCGTGAGATATGGGGGAAAGGGGTCAAATTTTTGGATTTTTCTCAAATAACATATTACTGAGTCTGTATTTTTAGACTGCAGTTCCATCTTCAAAAGATTGTTTCTCTGGATCTAAAATCTGAGTGCGCTTAAAAATATCACTTAAGTACATCAAAAGATACAGATTCCAATAAAAAATATGTAAAAAAAAATAAAGTGTAATTTTTGGGGCCAAAAAATTAAACCAAAATTGAAAGTTATAGTTATTTTTCTGAATTTTGTCATTTTACAAAATATGTTCTCCACAAAAAGGCAAATGAAATTTTCAATTTCTTTTTGCTTTAAATACCAGTTTATACTTTGGGCTTTATGGTTATGAATAAAAATGTCTTTCTCATGACTTTTGTAAAAATTTTTGCCTTATTTCAGAATACTGTACCAACCAAGAGATAAAAATCTCTAACTTTGCTTATGGTACTTAAATACTTACTGCACATTTTAAATTTAAATAAATTTATTAATTAATTTGAATTAGTTAATATATACGAGCCCTTAAAATCACTGATTTATTTATTCTTATAACAACAGAAAATTTGTAATATACAGTCTCAGTACATATCACACATTATCTGGAATTGTGTTGTTTTCATATGTTTGTCACATAAAAGTACATCTATCATTGGATTCAATGGTATATTTCTATAAATACTTTCACAATAGTAGTACACATCAATATTGAAATAATTATTAAATAAATCTAAACAAGTACATACATTAAATAAAATTGCTCATAAACGCTCAAAAAATATAGATTGTAAAAATTTTTATATAACAAATGAGGAATTTGTTAAAAATTATATGCAAATTTTTCAACTTTCATCCCTGCACAGGCACATTGATGAAGTATGAACTGTCAGTTGCATTGCAAATTATTGAACATGAAGCTCACTTGTATTTGGAGACAGATGATGGTCATTTTCACTAATCTTTGTGATTTCACGATATTTCATAAAAAGAAGTTATTATATTGTAAATATCTTTTAAAAAATCCCCATTATTATAAATGTTAACTACAAGTTTTTTTGTTTTTTTAAGACTTATCCTCTATTTTTTACTTAATAAGGAGATTGTGGGTTTTCTAAAATACACTATAAAGTAATACACAGCTGATCAGCTACACCATGCATTTAAGGGTTAAAATACTGACAGGGTTTACAATAGACTAGGGTAAACAGACATCAAGTTATGCTGACAATGTTAAGAAACTGACTCTAACAAGCCAAAACATACTAACCTCAGAATGAGATAGAACAGTCAAATGTGCATTATCACAATCACACATATTAAGAAAGTGTATGTATGACATTCAGCTGCATGTTTAAAAGAAATTTTGCATATGATTTTTCTGAACAATCGAAAAAAAGTGCCACTATAATGTGTGAAAAGTAAAATTAAGGTTAATTTATTTTGGAAATAAAATACAACTTACCTCAGAATTTATTAGGCTTCGAACATGTGAAATTTCATAGCCAAAGTTAAGGTAAATAAAACCTAATATTGGACCATCCAGAAGCTTAATACCAATTCGTGAAAGTTCTGGAAAAGGAAAAAAAATCAATTTATAAAGAATTGGAAATAAATATCTGAATACAAGAGTAAAATTAGACAAATCTGAATTTTTTAAAAGATAAAAAAAAACTACCACAAAATTTCATATGTGAAACATAAATCTGTTAAAAATATTTTTGTCTACAATCAATTTAACTTGTTTTTTGGAAATGGAAAATTATAGGACAGTCGTTTAGAGTAGTTGTGCAAAAACTATTTTCATTTCCGACCCCCAATTTTGTATAAAATTTTGTCGCAACCCCTCGATAGACAGTAGATGTTTTTTAAACATCAATGTAGTTGATTTTGGGAGGATTAATTCTTTTTGTGGTTTGTGCTTGTGTTTCTCCAATATTAAAGTTTTGTATAAAACATATAATTTTATGAATCATTGATTTTATTTATGCACATGGGTATAAATATATTTTAATGAAAAATACTTTTAAAAACTTTTCTCCATAAGAATTTTACGTGAGGTGTGTGCTTGCAAAGAGCTCGTGATTGCTTCTATATTCAAATCTGCATTGTAAATCACAAGTCATAAGTCATCTTCAGGATCCAATCGAAATCGATATTTTATTTTAATAGTAACTAATTTTGAAAAACAGTTTTCACATTGACTTAATCAAAATATTAATTAACTTTTTCTTCAAAATGGCACAGCATGTTTGTTTCAATTGATAACAAAAAATTTTGCCAAGTCAGAGACATAAAATGAATACACACCATTTCATTGCCTGGAACATCAATTAATTGTTCTTTTTCTTTTAAGAAGACAATAGATTTTAAAATATCAAATGAAAATGAATTACTTATCCAACCCAATTCATTATCTGAAAATTGTTCGAAAAGTTCTCTGCTAATTTTATCATTTGACAGAAAACGATGTTTTTAAATAACAAGAAATTTATATTATTTCCTTTAGTAAATTCTTAAAGTCTGTTCTGCTAAATTCTCTTTGCCAAAGTATCAACTTATTCTTAAAAGTTTCAATTTTACTGCTTGGTGTTAAAAAGTAAGTCTGCAGACTTAAATTGTTTTCCAAAATATCAACCATGTAACTGAATTTTACAACACATTGCTCCTTAATGAATGAAACTGCCAACACATGAATGTTTCCTACTAAAAAAATGTAAACTTAATTTTGCAAATTGAAAATATGTCACAGCATTTTACCTAGTAAGAGGCATCTGACTTCGGTATGCAGTAATAATATCTTATACACTTATTATCTCATTGAGTATTGAAAAGAGACAATTGTTTAAGCTGTTGCTTTTAGGGATGCACCGGATATTGATTTTGCCGGATATCGGATACCGGTTATCCGAAGGTCCTTTGCCTGCCGGATTCGGATATCCGGCCGGATATCTGATCGGATATCCGGCACTAGATATGTTTTTAGTTATATGGTGAATTATTTCTTTATATAACGCCATCTCAGAACAATAAATTACAAACATGTTTTACACATCTTTAAAACATTTTAAATGTATTGAAATATAATTTACAAAAACTATATATCTTTGAATATCAGGGCTTGAAATTCAAGTTTTCCCCCAGGAGGGGAGTTTTTCCCACCCAACATTTAAAAATGCAGGGGAGTAGAACTGTTAGAAAGGAAAGAAAAATATCTTTAAACCCCGTGATTTTTTATATGCCACTTTAAAAGAATTACATTTATACAGACATGACAAAATACCATTGAAATAGTTTAAATTAACAACTCAAGATAATTATCCAAAATTTTTATTTTATTAAAGCAAAAGAACAAAATCAAGCTTTATATATACCATGTCTATTTTTCAATTTTCACCTAATGTTATGGGCAATTAACAATTGGATTGCTAAATGAATTTCTTAATTTAGATTTTATTCCATTTTGCATGATTTAGCCTCTTTCACAGGTTACACTTTAGACAAACAGCACAGACCAACTTTTATAACTTTAGAAATTATCGGAAACGCATGGTTATGCTCTGTTAAAAATTTTTAGAAAACTTTGCAAAATCTGATGTGCATTCAATTTTAACTTACTTGCATGAATAATGCATATCGGTGATTCTATTGTCAATATCCTACGGTGAATGTATGTCACTTCTGAACAAACTTGTTTTATTATATCCTTAATGGAATTATAGTCAAAACTGTAATCCCTGGTATTTTCGTTAATTGAACTGTGTTCTATGCATTGGAATTTTAAATCCATATCCAAAGTTTGAAAAAGAAATAGTCAATTGATTTTTTCTATTACACGATAAAAGGTTGATTTCAAAAAGTCATGCCCTAATTTCTATGAATTGCAAGAATCAACTATTTCAAATGAAAATCAAATTTCAAAGTAATTGCTTAAAAGGCGCATAGGCCAACATAGTGAAAAAGATTCCAAGCCGGGACTCGAACCCAGGCCATCAGTATAGCGCACTGACGTTCTACTGACTAAACCACTTGGAACGATACCCAGCAAGGAAAATTTCTCACTATTATATGTTGGCAAGGCTACAAACGTAGCACAAGATGGAATATTTACCGTGAGCCACCAACCTGGGGCAAACACGGAATATAATTAAATCCAGCATCGATAGAAACTTTATTAATACATGGAAATTATTCCAGAGGGAAACATTCGCCTTGGATACAATATTTCAAATGAAAATCAAATTTCAAAGTAATTGCTTAAAAGGCGCATCTTTTTCACTATGTTGGCCTATGCGCCTTTTAAGCAATTACTTTGAAATTTGATTTTCATTTGAAATATTGTATCCAAGGCGAATGTTTCCCTCTGGAATAATTTCCATGTATTAATAAAGAATCAACTAGTTTGTTATTTCTAAACCTGTTTTTTTAAGTTCAACCAAATTTCTTTTTCTTCATGTGTACCACAAGTGTAATCTCATTTTGTTGAGTGCTGACTATTGGCCAGTTTGGTAGGGCTCAGTCTCCGGTGGCCATTACTGCCCTTTTAGTTATTTCCTATTTTGGGCATAGGGAAAAAACATCGCAAAATACATAAATCGGTCATAAAAAAAATATCGCCGATTTCGTCAATCATAGTGAAAACAAATAAAAAAATTTGTCGACTGGTCGCAAGAAGAAAACTGAAGTGCATGGGAAATGGGCAGCGGGAAAATATCACAAAATTCGTCAACCGATCTGTCATGAGCAAATATTGTGAAATTCCTCAGCCGGTTGCAGAGAAAAAATGCAAAAGTTTTCAATCGGATGCAGAAAAACAATCATTACTTTCATTAGTATGTCGCAAGAACAAACAGGGAAATTTGCCAATCGGCCACAGAATAAAATTGCTATATTTATCAATTGATCTCAAGAAAAAAAAAATTATGAAATTCACCGATCGGTCTCTAGAAAAAATTGTGAAATTCGTCAATCGGTCGTGGAGAAAAAGCGCAAAATTTTTCAGTTGGATGCAGAAAAACAACCATGAATTTCGTCAATCTAAGAAGAAACTGAAATCTGCCCATTGATAGTAGAAAATATCACAAAATTTGTCAGTCGGTCCTGAGACTTGATCGTCGTTTTACAAAGAAACATTTTCGGAAAGTGATTTTTTGGAAACAGGAGACGCCCACCCATAATAGGGCATAATAAATAGGGCACAATAATAATATTTAGGGCACAATAATAATATTTAGGGCACGAATCCTGCCATCCCTTCTCGAAATTCAAGCCCTGTAATGTATATTAAGAATATTGCATAAAGAATGTAATTTAAACATTAATATATTCTGTTTATTCGTACAATGAAATGCTGATAATTGCTACTGGATTTGAATAGGGAATTGACTATATTGACAATTGCTAATAATTAATTAATTTGTACAATGAGATGCTGATATATCGTTCAACAAATTTTAACCAATTAATATGCGTATAATTGTAGAGTATTTTCACAAAGAAATACTACATACTTTCTTTTTATAATTTAAACATAAAATATTTAAGTATTGCGCGGCAGCACAATACTTATTTATTTCCAGTGTCACTTCTCAATGTTAATTTAACATGGAAAAGCCTATGGAGATGATAACTTTTTCATTTTTTCTTCCCACCTTTTTGTCCCTGATGCCACTCATTTTTTATTCTTTACTAATTCTAATGATATTATAAATTTAAAATGTAAAAACGTTTGCCTGACGTCAGGGTCAAAACGAATGGTAAAATGCCTTTGCATATGGTTGAATTATAACCCAAAGAGAAACATGGGCCAATTTTTGTTTACATCATTCAATTATTTTTCTTAATAATTCCAATTTTCGCTTTTTTCATTGAAAATCAACAGACATTTTTTCATAGAAAATGTAACATTTTTACTTCATTGTTGCAAAAATTTCAAAAGCCGTAATAATAATTTATTTCTTTTTAGGTGAAAGATTTTCACGTGAAACATTAAATTGAGCTATTTTTTTTTTTTTTCCAAAAATTAAAAAGGTGAATATGACGTCATAGTGGAAATAAAAAGGATATTTTCAGAATCAGTTTTTGCTTTGGTAAAGTTTATATTTGAGTAAAAAGTTTCTAATGGATAGCTATTTTTACGCAGGTAGCAAACTTAGTGGGGAATTACATAACTTAAATTTTAAAATGTATTTTTTTTCCGAGATGAGAACTATTTATACCCCAAGTTAAACTTAGGTAATAATTTTCTGATGTGTTTACATCACCCCTTGGGAGAGATTAAGGTTTAAAAATTTAAGAAAACTTTTATTTTTTATTTTTTACTGTATCACAGCTATAATATTGTTAAATAATAACAGTAAGAATTCAACACAATTTGCATTTACATTCATAGCATTCCTGAGTGGGGAATAGGGTATCTAAATTTAAGTGAAGTTAATTTTTTTTTATTTGATTATAGATTTTTTATGTTCAGATTGGAAGTTTTTGTCCAAACTACCGCCACCTGCTTTCCTACAGTGGTGAAACATTTTTTAATTACACATTGGTAAACTGCATCCCACATTGTGATGCAATACCACATACATCAAAGCCTGATGATAATACTCTCTATTAATTTTGAAATGCGTTTGTCTGAGTGCAGTAGTTATTGAAAAACTTGACCATATTAAACAAAAACATAATTTGAAGAACAAATTAAAAAAACAAAATTTATTTCTTCATTGTTTAAGCCCGAGAAGGGACAGATATTGAGTTATTTCATTCAATTAGTTCTACATTTAATGTTAAATTTTTGTAACAAATTAGTTAAGCCAATTGAAGATTAAAAAATAAAAATAAAATTCATACAATATGATACTTAAAACACCCTTAAAAAATAGATTCCGTTCAAATGAAATCGAAATAAATCTTAGACTTCTTCCATTTTTAATTGAAAATATTTGTATTGCAGATTTTGTACTATGCTTAAGATTTATTTCGATTTCATTTAAACGGAATCTATCTTTTTAGGGTGTTTTAAGTATCATATTGTATGAATTTTATTTGTATTTTTTAATATTCAATTGGCTTAACTAATTTGTTACAAAAATTTAACAATAAATGTAGAACTAATTGAATGAAATAACTCAATATCTGTCCCTTCTCGGGCTTAAACAATGTAGAAATAAATTTTGTTTTTTTAATTTGTTCTTCAAATTATGTTTTTGTTTAATCTACTAATATACCCATGATTAAAGAGTTATTTTCTCCAAACATAGGTTTAGTTGATGCCCTTTTTCTGTTTTAATTATTTAATATTGTTTTTGCTCTAAGTCATGTTTAGTTTTATTTTAACTTAAATTATTTTTATATTTATAAGTAAAAAGAAAATTTCTTTTAATTTTAAATATTTATATGAAGTTACGAAAACAACTAGTTGGATTTGCCAATCCCAAATCTTTCTTCTATCTCATACATCTTAATATTTCAAAAAGTAGTTCCAAATGTTAATACTTCAATATTATTAGTTCAATATTATACCAACTTTGATTTTGGTCTAAAATTTCTGCTCCAGTCAATTAATCAGAATAAGAACAAGTTAATCTCTATCATGATATTTATTAAAATCAATAATTTTTTTCGTTATTCTGTTGTACACCAGCTGTTTGTGAATAGCCAGCTTAGCAGGATGCGAAGTTCCCTTCGCTTCATGAGCCGCCAATATACAGTACCAGTGATGGAACAGCATGGACCTCATTTTGGAGTAGCAAAAACGCTCATTTCGGAGCACAAAATAACTATTTTGGAGCAGAAAATTACTATTTTGGAGCAGCAAAAATGCTCATTTTGGAGCAGAAAATAACTTGGAGCATCAAAATGTCATTTTGGTATTCTTTGACGAAATTCACGTTTTTTCTGGAATTCTTTGACGAAATTCGTGTTTTTTCTGCAACTCTTTCACAAAATTCGCAATCCTTTGACGAAATTTGCGTGTTTTTCACAGTCTTTTGACCTCATTTGCATATTGTTCACAATCTTCTGACAAAATTCGCGTATTTTTCGCGATCTTTTGACAAAATTTGCGTTTTTTGCAATCTTTTGATGAAATTTGCAGTTTTTTTGCGATCTTTTGATGAAATTTGCGTTTTTTTCCACGATCTTTTAACGAAATTAGCTATTTTTTGACAAAATGCACGTTTTTTTCGCGATCCTTTGACGAAATTTGCATGTTTTTGCGACCTTTTGATGAAATTGACGGGTTTTTTCGTGATATTTTAACGAAAGTAGCGTTTTTAACGATCTTTTGACCGTGGTTTGTTCCCTTTTTTTGACGAAGTTACCTAACCATTGGCAAAATTTGTTTTTTTTTCGTGATCCTTTGACGAAATTCGCGCGTTTTTCGCGATCTTTTGACGAAATTTGCGTTTTTTATTCGCAATCTTTTAACGAAATCGTGTTTTTTCACGATCTTTTGACCGCGTTTTGACGAAGTTAGTGATCCTTTGACAAAATTCACGTTTCTTTCGCGATCTTTTGATGAAATTTGCATGTTTTTCGCGCTCTTTTAATGAAATTTGAGATTTTTTGATGAAATTTGCGGGTTTTTTCTTTATCTTTTAAATTAATTAGCGTTTTTACACGAACTTTTGGCCGTGTTTTGTTCGTTTTTTGACGAAATTAGCGATCCTTTGACAAAATTCACGTTTTCTCGCGATCTTTCGACAAAATTTGCGTGTTTTCCGCGATTTTCTGGCGCAATTTTCGTTTTATTTGCGAGATCTTAACGAAATCACGTATTTTCGCGATCTTTTGACCTCGTTTTTTGACGAAATTAGCGGTCCTTTGTTAAAATTAACATTTATATTTTTAGTGATCATTTGACAAACGTCGCATGTTTTTTCGCGATCTTTTGACCAAATTCGCATATTTTGGCAAAATTCGGATGGAAAATGATCGATTTGGCTGAAGAATTATTATCAAATTGGCGCAGTTGGGCGCAATTTTGTTGAAAAGTGATCGTTTTGGCGCAGAAATGCTCAGCATTATCGATTTGGCGCAATTGGGGCAGCTGTTCCATCACTGCAGTACAAAAAAAAAACTGAAAAATTGAGAAAATTTTACAAAAATCTGTTACAGTGCCACCTTCTGGCAGAATATTTCCAAATTCAAGGAGAAATTGCTGGCCATAGTAAAAAATATACACACAAAATTGGTCCAATTCTATGCTTAGCTTCATACACTTTTCAATGGTAAAATAACGAAAATAACACAAAAATCTGTATTATAGCGCCCCCTTCCAGCAGAATATTTTCAAATTGAATGAGGACCTGCTGGCCATACCCAAAAACATAGCCCCCCCCCCCCCCCCCAAAAAAAAATTGGTTCAATTCTATACGTAACTTCATACACTTTTCGATAGTACAAGAATGAAAGTGGCACAAAAATCGCTATTACAGCGCCCATTCTGGCAGAATATTTCCAATTTAAAGGAGAACCTGCTGGATATAGCCAAAAACAAATATAAAAAATTTTGTTCAATTATATGGATAACTTCATACACTTTTCGATGGTACAATAATGAAAATGGCACAAAAATCACGATTACAGTCCCCCCCCCCCCCTCCAGTGGAATGTTTCCATATTGAAGGAGGGCGGGCCGCCTGGCTATAGCCAAAAACATTCACAAAAAATTTCGTTCAATTCTATGCATAACTTCACTCTTTGATGGTACGATGGCGACACACGGACAGGCAGACCTTTTGTATAAACATGTTTTTGGATATCTGACCCCTAAAAATCTAAATCCGTCGAAAAAAGGAAATCGAAAAAAATTCTATTACAATACTTTCTTCTAAAAATAGGCCTGTTTAAGTGTTAAACTTAAAAGAAAGAAAGAATTAATAAAGTCATACTTTAATAAACAACTTCAAATTTTGTTTACATTCTGAAAGTAAAGGTACAATTTTCTAAAAGAAGTATACGTAAATTCTTAAATTTATTATAAAGAGTTCAAATATCAATGTTAGGAAAGCTAGCAATTCTTTAAACTTTTGAGAATTACCTTTTACTCATGAATAGTGAACTTACTTTCATATTTTACATTATAAACAAAATTGTTCGACATTGTTTGGGGTCAAACGATTTCTGTTATCCTTGTATATTCGCTTCGCTGCATTCTGCCGGATATCCGACGGTATTTCGGATATTGAAAAATCAGCCGGATATGCCGGATATCGGATATTTGCCGGATATCCATTGCATCCCTAGTTGCTTTCAATATAATTAATTACAATAGCAACATCTAATTAATATGGATGCACCGGATATTGATTTTGCCGGATATCGGATACCTGAAGTTCCTTTGCCTGCCGGATTCGGATATCCGGCACTAGATATGTTTTTAGTTGTATGGTGAATTATTTCTTTATATAATGCCATCTCAGAACAATAAATTACAAACATGTTTCACACGTCATTAAAACATTTTAAATGTGCATTGAAGTATAATTTACAAAAACTATATCTCTTTGAATATCAGGGCTTGAAATTCAAGTTTTCCCCAGGAGGGGAGTTTCCCACACAACATTTAAAAATGCAGGGGGGTTGAGCTGTTAGAAAGGAAAAAAAAAAAATCTTTAAACCCCGTTTTTTTTTGTGTGGCACTTAAAGAATTACATTTATACAGACATGACAAAATACCTTTGAAATAATTTAAATTAACAACTCAAGATAATTATCCAAAATGTTTATTTTTATTAAAACAAAGGAACAAAATCAAGTTTTATATATATTCCATGTTTATTTTTCAACTTTCACCTAATGTTATGGACAATTAACAATTGGGTTGCTAAATGAATTTCTTAATTTAGATTTTATTCCATTTTGCGTCATTTAGCCTCTTTCACAAGTTACACTTTCGACAAACAGCACAGACCAACTTTTATAACTTTAGAAATTATCGGAAACACATGGTTATGCTCTGTTAAAAATTTTTAGAAAACTTTGCAAAATCTGAAGTGCATTAATTTTTAACTTGCATGAATAATGCATATCGATGATTCTATTGTCAATATCCTATGGTGATTGTATGTCACTTCTGAACAAACTTGTTTCATTATATCCTTAATGGAATTACAGGCAAAACTGTAATCCCTGGTATTTTCGTTAATTGAACTATGTTCTATACATTGGAATTTTAAATCCATATCCAAAGTTTGAAAAGGAAATGGCCAGTTGATTTCTTCTATTACACAATAAAAGGTTGATTTCAAAAAGTTATGTGCTAATTTCTGTGAATTGCAAGAATCAACTAGTTTGTTATTTCTAAACAAGTTTTTTTAAGTTCACCAAATATTTTTTTCTTCATGTGCACCACAAGTGTAATCTCATTTTGTTGAGTGCTGACTATTGGCCAATTTCGTAGGGCTCAGTCTCCGGTGGCCATTACTGCCCTTTTAGTTATTTCCTATTTTAGGCACAGAGGTAAAACATCGTAAAATACATAAATCGGTCATAAAAAAATATCGCCGATTTCGTCAAATGGTGAAAATAAAAAAAAAAATTGCCAACCAGTCGCAAGGAGAAAACTGAAGTTCATGGGAAATCGGCAGCGGGAAAATATCACAAAATTCATCAATCGATCATGGAAAAATATCGTGAAATTTGCCAGTCCGTCACGATCAAATATCATGGAAATTCCTCAGCCGGTCGCAGAGGAAAAACGCGAAATTTTTCAATCGGATGCAAAAAAACAATCGTTACTTTCATCAATATGTCGCAAGAACAAAAGGGAAATTTGCCAATCGGTCCCAAAATAAAATTGCTATATTTGTAAATTGATCTCGAGAAAAAAAAATTATGAAATTCACCGATCGGTCTCTAGAAAAAATCATGAAATTCGTCAGTCGGTCGTGGAGAAAAAGTGCAACATTTTTCAGTCAGATGCAGAAAAACAACCATGAATTTTGTCAATCTGTCATAAGAAGAAACTGTGAAATCTGCCAATCGATAGTAAAAAATATCATGAAATTTGTCAGTTGGTCCTGAAACTTGATCGTCGTTTTACAATGAAACATTTTCGGAAAATGATTTTTTGGAAACAGGAGTCGCCCGCCCACAATAGGGCATAATAAATAGGGCACAATAATAATCATTAGAGCACGAATCCTGCCATCCCTTCTCGAAATTGAAGCCCTGTATCTGCCATTCAAGCCCTGTAATGTACATTAATAATATTGCATAAAAAATGTAATTTAAACATTAAAATATTCTGTTTATTTGTACAATGAAATGCTGATAATTGCTACTGGATTTGGATATTGGATTGACTATTAGTGTTGACTCTAAGCCGCTTTAGCAGGGCGCAGCGCCCGGTGGCCCTTTTTATTTCTTTTTTGCGCCCAGCGGCTCTTTTAAACCTTTCCGAGGCACCCAGCTGCCCTTTTTAACACTTCCTAAGTGCCCCGTGACAATTCAATTGATCACAAGAAAATATCGTAAATTCTAGGGACTCTAAACAAACCAGTTCAAAGTATTTTTTGTGAACAAGGTACAAGTGTGCCCTTTTTTTAGAATAGTGTTCTTTTTTTGAATAAAATGTACCCTCTTTTAGAATAATGTTCCCTTTTTGAAAAATGCACCCTATTTTTAGAATAGTGTTTCCCTGTGGAAAAATTTCCGCCCGGCGGCCTTTTTTTTTCTAGAGTCAACACTAACTATATTGATAAATTTCTGATAATGCTAATAATTTGTACAATGAAATGCTGATAATTTGTACAACAAATTTTAACCAATTAATATGCGTATAATTGTAGAGTATTTTCACAAAGAAATACTACATATTTTCTTTTTATAATTTAAACATAAAATATCTACTAATATACTCATGGTTAAAGAGTTATTTTCTCAAAACATTGGTTTAGTTGATGCCCTTTTTCTGTTTTAATTATTTAATATTGTTTTTGCTCTAAGTCACGTTTAGTTTTATTTTAAGTTCAATTATTTTGATATTTATAAGTAAAAAGAAAATTACTTTTAATTTTAAATATTTATAATGAAGTTACAAAAATAACTAGTTGGATTTGTCAATCCCATAACTTTCTTCTATCTCATACAATGAATTATATGATCAATTAATATTTCAAAAAGTAGTTCCAAATGTTAATACTTATTAGTTCAATATTACACCAACTTTGATTTTGATCTAATATTTCTGCTCCAATCAATAAATCAGAATAAGAATAAGTTAATTTGGATCATGATATTTATTAAAATCAATAATTTTTTCGTTATTCTGTTGTACATCAGCTGTTTGTGAATAGCCAGGTTAGCAGGATGCGAAGTTCCCTTCGCTTCATGATGCTGCCAATATACAATACAAAAAAAAAACTGCCAAAAATCAAGAACATTTTACAAAAATCTGTTACAGTGCCACCTTCTGGCAGAATATTTCCAAATTCAAGGAAAAACTGCTGACCATAGCCAAAAATATACACACAAAATTGGTTCAATTCTATTCTTAGCTTCACACACTTTTCAATGGTAAAATAATGAAAATAACACAAAAATCCGTATTATAGTGCCCCCCTTCCAGCAGAATATTTTCAAATTGAAGGAGAATCTGCTGGCCATAGCCAAAAACATACCCCCCCAAAAATTTGTTCAATTCTATGCATAACTTCATACACTTTTCGGTGGTAAAAGAATGAAAGTGGCACAAAAATCACTATCACAGCACCCCATTCTGGCAGAATATTTCCAATTTAAAGGAGAACCTGCTGGACACGTACAAAAATTTTCGTTCAATTAATTGGATAACTTCATATACTTTTCAATGGTACAATAATGAAAATGGCACAAAAATCGCAATTACAGTGCCCCCCCCCCCCCTTCTAGTGGAATGTTTCCATATTGAAGGATGCCTGGCTACAGCCGAAAACATTCACAAAAAATTTGGTTCAATTCCATGCATAACTTCATTCACTTTTTGATGGTATGATGGCGACACACAGACAGACATTTTGTATAAACATGTTTTGGGATATCTGACCCCTAAAACATCGAAATCTGCCAAAAACCAGAAATCGAAAAAAATTCTATTACAATACTTTCTTCTAAAAATAGGCCTGTTTAATTGTTAAACTTAAAAGAAAGAAAGAAAATTAATAAAGTAATACTTTAATAAACAACTTCAAATTTTGTTTTACATTCTGAAAGTAAAGGTACAATTTTCTAAAAGAAGCAAACGTAAATTCTTAAATTTATTATAAAGAGTTCAAATATCATTGTTAAGAAAGCTGGCAATTCTTTAATCTTTCCAGAATTACCTTTTACTCATGAATAGTGAACTTACTTTCATATTTTGCATTATAAACAAAATTGTTTGGCATTGTTTGGGGTCAAACAATTTCTGTTATCCTTATATATTCGCTTGACTGTGCTCTGCCGGATATCCGGTGATTGTGATTCGGATATCGAAAAATCAGCCAGATATGCCGGATATCCATTGCATCCCTACTAATTAACAAAAGAAGTATATAAATATCATTGTAGAATGTACTTGAATGAATGTAAGATGCAGCAAAACCGAATTATGGGGTACAAGGAGAAAGAACTGCACGGTCCTAGCTATGACCACAGTATGAAGAATAAATAGCATGGTGTGCAGGGCACCAAGATTGTAAAAGCTATAGCAAATTTCCATATCTGGAAATGTGCGCTAATCCTTCTGTGCATGCCTAATCTATAAAGTTTATAGACAACACACAATAAATGAAAAATTACAGCAGAAAATGCATTTACAGGAATTATCGATCATAGTCTGTCCTGTAACCAAATTCTTTTGTGCGCCTCTGTAAATGAATGATAAATGTTATGTACTCCATAATCTAAAGGAAACATGTTGCAGTGCACCTTAGTGATTATTTTTAATATCACTATGTTTGAAGCATCATAACATTATTAAAATATACTGTAAACACACTTTTTTTTTGTCATAATATAATGGAATTCCTTTGTGCCACCCTGTAAACGAACTATAAATGCTACTTATTTTATATGCCTGGGAGAGCATGTTTTAGGTCACTTCATCAATGCATACAGATTTCATTATGTTTGAAGCATCATTAAAATGACCCGTAAACACATTTTTCCACATAGATCATAATATAATGGAATTCTTTTGAGCCTTGCTGTAAATAAACTATAAATGCTACTTTTTCTATACTCTTGAGAAAGCATGTTTTAGGCCACACAAGCAATGCATATAGATCTCCTTTTGTTTGAAATATTGTAAAATCAAAAAAGTATACTACAAACCAGTTTTGTCAAAATATAGAAAAGCATATAACATCCACATAGAAAGTATACATTTTACTTTAAAACAATGTTTTCAGTTTTAAAATACATAAAAATTGCAAGGGCCCTGATATGAAGTTCAATTGGAATGATTTTCGCTTAAAAGTATAAATTCAAACAAAGTCGGGTTAAAGATATAAAGCCATACAAATTTGAAGTTTATTTAAGGTTATCACAGTCCTGGGCAATCCTGGGCTGGTCAGATAGTACAGTAAAAAATAAAAGAAGCAAAAATACAAGAAATAAATGAAAGGGGTTTTTTTCTTATGAAATTCTATTAGAAATTACAATATTTTAAATTATTTTCTGCTTCTTCAAATATAATAATTCTTTTATGACAGAATCTATTGTTTTCACAGAGCACAGGCTGATCACAATCTGAACATTTAACAAACCAGGATAATTTATTTTGCTCATTGCAAACCCAGTACAATGAACCACCAATCACAGAAAAGGCATCAGACTGTACAGAAATGATAAACAGTTTCAAAATAATTTAAAATATGAATATCTTCTTACTAGCATGTTTTCGCTGGATTGACACAACATTAGATGTCAAGCAGTCCACAACACAAATTTTATCTTCCCATGAAGTGTCAAAAGGCCAACTATAAAAATAAAAAAAAAAAAAGCAAATGATTTAACATATAATAATGTGTCACAATATAATATATTAAGAATAGCATAGTTAGCTTGAGAAAATGAACATGGAAAAACTATATTTTAACTGTGAGATAGTTACATATGAGTTTATAAATAGAGGATCTATAAATTAATGCTCTTTGATAAAGAAACCAATATAAAGACTCTATGCATAAAAATGGTTATAAAATCATCTCATCTTAATTCACTTATTCAATTATAGTCACCCTACAAAAACTTGGCTGATGACCTTCAAATAGTTTGCTATGCTGCAAAGACAGAAAGTTGCTAAGAGATACAGGAATTGCATTACTTAATTAAAAAAATGGATTATGCTAATCGCTAGTATAGTGGTTGTCTCCTTAATTAACAAATAAATTAATCTCAATTTGCATTACTCATCAACTGAATTATCTTAGGACAAGATCAAAATAAAAAATATATATAATCGGGAAAGCTAAGCACAGAAGAACATTAGTGAAATATTAATAAAAAAGGGAGGAAAATGAGAGAAATTTAAAAATGAGCCTTCATAAGCTAAGCCCTATAATGATAATAATAAGGAACTACTGTAAAATTTTATCATGAAAACAAAACAAATCACAATGCTACTAAATCGTGTATATACAACATTGAATAGATAAAAACTAAACAAACATTAAAATAATAAAACTTTGTAAAAAATCACCATAAAATAAAAACAAAAACACAGGACGAGTTTCGAGCTAAAAACATAACAGCTCCCCATCAGCTACAGCATACATGTGTCCGCAAGCGAACAAGTTAAAAAATGAACTGAAGGTAAAGAATGTTGCAAAGAATGTGACAGATGGCACTACCTGAAAGAGGAACATGCAAAAGAGAAAGGTGTTGCCAAAAAGATAGAAGAGAAATTGATAGGGAAAAAATGGAAATAAAAGAAATAAACAAAATAAAATAAAAAATAAATAAGTAAATTAAAAATATAAATAATAATAATACAGAAAGAAATATAAAAGAATAAACTAGAAAAAAAAATAAAACTAGAAAAAAACAAAAGATTTTTTTTTTTTTAACAAAATAAAAAGAAAAGAAACAAGAGAAAAGGGAAAAGAATTACAAAAGTAATTTCCACGCTGGAGATAGGAAAGGAGATGATGGGAGATCATTGACAAGATTAGCAGAATTTTTAGAAATAAAATATGCTTCATGAAAATCCAAGTGAGAGGGAGGGGAAGAAATAATTTTGGCCATGGAAAAATTGAAACAATGACTGGAAGACCAACAGCGAGAAGCAATCGAAGATTTAGAGATTTCTTGATTTGCAATATACCTCTGATGCTTGCCTAATCTGAATTTTAAAGCTCTCTTTGTTTGACCAATATAACCTAAATTGCAAGAGCAAGGAATGAAATAAACACCCCACCGGTTCTCAGTAGGAACAGGAACTTTTAGAGAAGAGAATTTAATTTTATTCATAGGTTTGAAGATAACTTTAAAGTTACAATGAGAAAAGATTTTAGCAATTTTGAAACAGAGAAGAGAATAAAAGGGCAGAACTATTATAGAATTAAAATTAGGAGGATTATTTGAATCAGAAAAAGGACGTTTAGGCTTATTAAATTTATACAAAGCTTTATCAATCAAAGAGGGATTATAACCACGAGCAAGGGCAAGATATTTGAGATAATTAATTTCATTATTCAGAGCAGAAGAGTCAGAACAAATGCGTAACACCCTAAAAACAAAAGTCGAAGAAGTCGAAGAGAACAATTCTCTTCCTTTCCTTGATGTCTTGGTTTCAAAACACCCAGATCGGTTCTCTACCTCTGTTTATAGAAAACCTTTCGCTGTCTCTCTTCCTCCTCATGCTCTTTCAAATCATCCTCCTCAACAAAAAGTGGGGTTCTTTTATACTTTTGTTTTTAGGGCATTACGCATTTGTTCTGACTCTTCTACTCTGAATAATGAAATTAATTATCTCAAATCTCTTGCCCTTGCTCGTGGTTATAATCCCTCTTTGACTGATAAAGCTTTGTATAAATTTAATAAGCCTAAACGTCCTTTTTCTGATTCAAATAATCCTCCTAATTTTAATTCTATAATAGTTCTGCCCTTTTATTCTCTTCTCTGTTTCAAAATTGCTAAAATCATTTCTCGTTTTAACTTTAAAGTTATCTTCAAACCTATAAATAAAATTAAATTCTCTTCTCTAAAAGATCCTGTTCCTACTGAGAACCGGTGGGGTGTTTATTTCATTCCTTGCTCTTGCAATTTAGGTTATATTGGTCAAACAAAGAGAGCTTTAAAATTCAGATTAGGCAAGCATCAGAGGTATATTGCAAATCAAGAAATCTCTAAATCTTCGATTGCTTCTCACTGTTGGTATTCCAGTCATTGTTTCAATTTTTCCATGGCCAAAATTATTTCTTCCCCTGCCTCTCCCTCTCACTTGGATTTTCATGAAGCATATTTTATTTCTAAAAATTCTGTTAATCTTGTCAATGATCTCCCATCATCTCCTTTCCTATCTCCAGCGTGGAAATTACTTTTGTAATTCTTTTCCCTTTTCTCTTGTTTCTTTTCTTTTTATTTTGTTTAAAAAAAAAAAAAAATCTTTTGTTTTTTTTCTAGTTTTATTTTTTTTTCTTGTTTTATTCTTTTATATTTCTTTCTTTATTATTATTATTTATATTTTTAATTTACTTCTTTTATTTTATTTTGTTTATTTCTTTTATTTCCATTTTTTCCCTATCAATTTCTCTTCTATCTTTTTGGCAACACCTTTCTCTTTTGCATGTTCCTCTTTCAGGTAGCGCCATCTGTCGCATTCTTTGCAACATTCTTTACCTTCAGTTCATTTTTGAACTTGTTCGCTTGCGGACACATGTATGCTGTAGCTGATGACGAGGTGTTATGTTTTTAGCTCAAAACACGTCCTGTGTTTTTGTTTTTATTTTATGGTGATTTTTTACAAAGTTTTATTATTTTAATTGCTTCATATCGCCAGTTTTCGGTGCTGTTTTGCTGTAAACAAACATTAAATTCAAATTCTTAAAATCGATGTTCCCATCAACTTCTATGACCATCATCAGGAAAAAAATGTTACATTGCTGTTAAAGTTTAAATAGTGTCTAATTGTCTTGAAATTGAAAAGTTTCTTAGGTTCCCAATCATCTTTCACTTCAAATAATCATAAGTTCAGAGTATGCAGTGGCGGCATCTATCTGATGAAAACTGAATAAAAGTTTAATCAAATTAAAGACAGAGTATGCAGTGGTGGCATCTGCCAGATGTTTTCATCTGACTCTGTTTTCATCATGAATATAAATAAAATCAAATAAACAACAGAGCCATGCAGTGGCGGCATCTAGTAGATGAAAATAAATGTTGAACAGAACTAAAACAAGTGCGTAAGTGTGATCACAGATTGAACAGAGTGTTTAGATTAATATTCCTTTCAAAACACTTTACTCTTTAATTCTTAAAAACCACACATAAAATGGTAAAAAAAGCTAAGGTTAAAAAAAATTTTAGTGCACCCACCCACCGCCCCCCACCCCCTCACCAAAAAAATCTTGTGTCATTCTTTTTAAAACTTTTTATTATTGTTATAAAGTACCTTAAAGTTTCAAACAGATTGCCGGATTCGATTTCCTAATTTAAATAAAATCGCATTCTGTTAGTTCCACCTTCTCCCACCAGGGAGAGCACTCTCTTCTTAACAAAACTGCATCTGACAAAAACTCCTTTCTACAACTTATCTGTAGATACATTAGTCGAGGGGGTGCATCAATTTAAGATATTTGCTGATATTACTATTCTAAAATAGTGGAATCAGCACTTATCAAATTTTTTATATTGAATAAGTAATATTTATCTTATCATGCCGTCAAAAAACAGCACACAAAACGGTAGAAAATGCTACAGTTTAAAAAGGTCTTAACCTCCTCAGACCCGATGTATCCTATAGGATACACATCTTTACAATTTTTTTTTCACGTATATAAATAATGGTAAAAAAAAGGAAATTAGTGTGTATGGAGCCTTATAGATAGCAGAACTAAACAAAATAGCAATTTGTCTCTTATAGTGCTTTTTTCGCAAGATACATGTTATATCAAAATGGCTTGCAGCAAAAATGCACGAAATGTGCAAAAACGAAAACGTAAATAGTTTTTCAGTACGTTAAGGTACCCTTTGTAGAGTCCATTAGAAATAAAAAATTATTAAATGTATAATTATTTCACTTTTTGCATTGTTTTTTCAATGCAATGCAAAAAAAAGAAAAATAAAAAACCCTAACAAACTGTCAAAAAGTGTACTTATTGGGTCCCCATGTATCATCGAATTTTACGTACAAAAAATACATTTAATTTTTTTCACTTTTCAATCTTTCTTAGTTATCGGTTTGTTAATATAAATTCATGACTGAAGTTAAAAAAATATATAATAATAAACCCTGGGGTCTGAAGAGGTTAAGCAAGGATTTAAGATATTTGATAAAATTACTATTCGAAAATAGTGCTATCAACACTTATGAAATTTTTATATTGAATAAGTAACATTTATGCAGACCTGCCAACCTTTGAAAATGAGAAATCATAGCACACAAAATTTAAATTAATCTGGAGGTTGGTTGGTTGGTTTTTCATGTTTCACAGCCATCTTTTGACATTCGTAAAAGGAATAAGGTTTCCATCTTTCAACTGAATATAGTAATTTTTTTCCTCTGAAAATTTTTATACTATTTTTAGAGTTTATTTTCGTTTCGCAGTTTTTTTTTTTTTTTTCATTTGTAAAAGGAGCCTGGTTCCAATTTTTTAGCCCAGTGCAGTAAATTTTGACGGAATTCGCGATTTTTTTTCCCGCCGTCATTTCAGGATATTGAAAATTTTTTCCCACAATCGTGATTCACATTTTCCTATCACGATTCTTTGTTGAAATCTGCACTTTTTACCATGAACTTTTGACGAAATTCGCATTTTTTACGCGATCCTTTGACGAATTTTATGCTTTTTTACCACTATCCTTTGACTAAATTAGTGTTTTCTTTCTGCGATCTCTCGGTGAAATTTGCACTTTCTTACTACTCTTTCAATGAAATTTGCATTATCTTACTGATCTTTTGACGAAATTCGTATTTTCTTTCTGCGATATTTTGACAAAATTCCATTTTACTACGATCCTTTAACGAAATTTATTTTCTTCTGCGACCAATTGACGAAATTAATTTTTTTTACACGGTCATTTGGATCGCGATAGTTTATCGCAAATCGTGCGATTTTGCACGCTATTTCAAACCTTGCCCCTCAAGAAGCCTCCTTCAGAATTCTTAAAATGGCACCATTGTTTCTAAGGAAGGGAATTCCTGCATAAATATTTACAAAAACACGATTAGAGTATTTTATATTAAGGAGTTTTTTTTTTGCAGCCCAGAATTTTTTTTTTTTCTCATGAGCATTTTTTAATGTCCGAATTTTCGGACTAATGGCCAATTTTTTGAAACTTTCGGAAATGAATACTTGGAAATTTTGGAGCAGAACTCCTGAAAAATATGCTGCGGATAAAAATCGCAACTAGATACGGGATAAAAATCGCAACTAGAAACAAAAAATGCTTTTGTGTTTTTTTGCAAAAAATCGTAGTTTAAGACCGATTTTCGTAGCATCGTAGTTTATAGGTCCAAATCGTAGCAACTACGATTTTTTCGTAGCAGTTGGCAGGTCTGATTTATGCTATATTTTTAAAAATGTGACACTGTTTTGAACAATGCTACAATAAAAAATCACATGACTGTCTTTTAAAAGAAGCATTTAATAGAAATAAACCAATTAGTAAAATAAAAACTATCTCAGCTTGTAAATGAGACAGCCGAATAATTTTCAGAATTCTGAATGGGAAATTCTTTTTGCCGCGGGCTGTGCAAGTTTCAAGCTTTCATGCCCCTTAGATACTGAGATGGGGGCCCCTTTTAAAACCCCAGCTACCACTTATTGCTTAACTTCCGCATCTGGAATACCTGCCTTTCTCATTCTGGAAACCTGTGGGCATGTTAAAATGGCAGTTTGAAATAAATGATCATATTAATTAAATAATAACTAATATATCTGCACCTAATTTAGACACAGTCATGAAATTAACATATTGGAAATCAGCGAAAAATTCTACGCATGGATGCATAAAAATTTAAAAGTTTTACGTTCATTTTAAAACCTCCACTATAGGATGGCGCTGAGCATCTGCAGATAAAAACACCTGAGTTCGCTCTGAAATTAAACCAATTTCTGCCTTCCTTTCGATTGAAATAAAAAGATTATTTTATCAATTGATTTTTAGTGGATTTTTTTTGCTTCTACCGAATGCATCAGAATAATTTTTAGAATTTCTGAACGTAGATTTTTTTTTCTACACGTATCTGTGTGATTTTCAAGTTTTTTGTCCCAGTAGTTTCTGGGATTTGACGTGATTTGCAAAGCCTCAGTTCACTTTATTAATGCAGTTTTGCATCTGGATGCCCTACAACTGTGGCAATCCAGAGGGGAATTCAAAATAATCTTCGCTTCTGACAGCAAATTCTTGCAGTTTGATTAAAATCAAAGCTTTTGTTGAATTATAACCTTTTCCATTCTTTTAAATTGGGGTTTTTAAATTAACAATGTGAGTTAATTAAGACTTTTTTCAAAATTTTACGATTTTGGCAAGGTCAGGGGGCAGCTCAATAAAAAAGTCTGTAACTTAAATAGTTTGCAAGTACAAGCGCAGTGACAGACAGACAGAGACACGAGACTATAAGAGTTTCGTGTGATGAAAGAAACCCTAAAAGTAAAAAGAAACATACTTTGCCAGAAACACACACATAGTTGCACATTATCAAATGTTAAAATCATAGGATGAACATAAATACAGTAGCATATGATCATTTTAAGATGCATATCCAAAGTTTAGGGATTACATATGAAATATAATAGGCTCCCTCAAATCTGTACAGCTTGGAACCAGAGGTTGCACGGATTTTAGAATTTTGCGAGTTTTTGGTCATTGCTTTGTTTACATTTTTAAAACAATAATTTGAATGTAATAACTAATGCAATCAAAATTATTATGAATGCTTGCAATATAGTAAAATATTAAAATAATTAAGTAGAGTAATAAACTAAATTGATAAAAAAAAGTAAGATAATTTTAAAAATGATTAAATTATTAAAAGTAAATAATTATTAATGTATAATTAAATATGCATAATAAAGATGAGATACATTTTCCTTGAATTATTCAACGAAACTGTCCTCATAAAGGTAACCTATTGATTCACATAAAAATCATAAAATAAGGAAGTTTTATTTCAGGTTTAGTGAGTCTTAAAAACCAAAAAAAGCTTCATTAATATATAAATATATTTGGCAAAAAGATTGTAATTACCAGAAATATCAGCAATATCTTGATTTTATTTTTTTTTTCAGAAATAAATTTATACTTTCTTCATGAAAAACCATGAGTTCAGTCATATTATCGAGAACTACAAATTAAAATACATACAGAATGGTATAAAACTTAAAAATTCTGTAATTTTGCCCCCTACATCTGAATTGAAAGTTTCATTGTTTACATCTGTGATGGTATGCAGATTTTAGGTGTTTGTGGATTTTAGGGTTGCGGATTTGAGGGGGTCTATAGTATCATCATTACATACCTGTCCAATCATAATCACGATGGCCTCTTTCTGGAGACCTTCAATAACATTATTACAGGAAATCTTTATCTTGGCATTTTCAAAAACTATGTAGCCATCAGGATTGCTAAAATAGAATCTAGCTAAAGCTGTTACCTGCTGATATTGCAAAATATCTCTTTTATGCTCTTTCAAACATTCTACAAACTTTCTGTTCATAACACTGATGGATAACTTTCTGGTACTACAGTACAGGACCTATTATCCGGAATCCTCAGGACTGAAGGCTTTCTGGTGCTCCCGAATTTCAAGTTTTTTCCGTGATCCTTTGATGAAATTTTGCATTTTTTTCCCACGATCCTTTAAGAAATTAGCATTTTTTCGCGATCATTTGACGAAATTTGCATGTTTTCTGCGATTCTTTGACAAAATTTGAGTTTTTTCGTGATTCTTTGACAAAATTTGCGTATTTTTTCTACGATCATTTGACGAAATTCTTGTTTTTTCTGCGATTCTTTGACAAAATCTGCATATCTTTTCTATGATCATTTGTCGAAATTAGCATTTTTTCACGATCATTTGACGAAATTCTTGTTTTTTCCGCGATCCTTTGACAAAATTTGCATTTTTCGGAATCCTTTAACAAAATTTACACTTTTTCCACAATTCTTTGACAAAATTTGCATATTTTTTCTTCGATCATTTAATGAAATTAGTGTTTTTTCACGATCCTTTGACAATATTCGTGATTCTTTGAAAGAAACTCGCATTCTTTTCGTGATTCTCTTACTAAATTTGCATTCTTTCTGTGATTCTATCATGAAATTAGTGGTTTATTTACGATTCTTTGACAAAATTAGCATTTTTTTTGTGACTCTTTGACAAGATTAGTGTTTTTTTCTGTGATTCTTTGACGAAAATACCATTTTTTTTATGATCCTTTGACGAAAGTAGCATTTTTTTTACATGATCCCTTGACGAAATTTGTGTTTTTTCACAATCCTTTGATGAAATTTGTGTTTTTTTTCGTGATCCTTTGACGGAATTTGTGTTTTTTTCGTGATCCTTTGACGGAATTTGTGTTTTTTTCCTGATTCTTAGACAGAATTTGTGTTTTTTTCCTGATTCTTAGACAGAATTTGTGTTTTTTTTCCTGATTCTTTGACAGAATTTGTGTTTTTTTCCTGATTCTTTGACAGAATTTGTGTTTTTTTTCCTGATTCTTTGACAGAATTTGTGTTTTTTTTCCTGATTCTTAGACAGAATTTGTGTTTTTTTTTCCCTGATTCTTTGACAGAATTTGTGTTTTTTTTCCTGATTCTTTGACAGAATTTGTGTTTCTTTCCTGATTCTTTGACGGAATGTGTTTTTTTCCTGATTCTTTGACAAAATGCGCTTTTTTTCCACAATCCTTTGTCAAAACTTGCGATATTTTTTATGTCCAATTTTCGGACTGAAGATCAATTTTTTTAAATTTTCGGAAAATTCAGAACAGAATCAATCGCTCCTGGTGAAATATCTGACAATTTTCTTTTTTTAACGAATCTCAATATAAATTAATTTTATATATAAAATTGGAGAGAAAAATGATTTTTTTCCTAATGTCGAGGGGGGGGGGGAGGTCATGTTCCCCCACCGCTGAAGTAACATGTTTTTAGTGGTTACACATTGAAACACAATGGATTAAAAAAAATTAGAAATCTGCAAAATTTTCAATTCAGAAATTTCAAAATTTTAGTAAAAATTTACAAATTTAGAAAATTTTCAAATAATTTTTTTTCCAGATTTTGGGTCCTTCCGGATAATGGGTCCTATACTGTATTTTTCATAATAATAGGTATCTCATAAAACCCTGGACGTTGGCGCCCAGGGTTAGGATCAAGGTCACTATTTAACAAAACAGTAAGGTACGGAGGGGGAATGGCAATAAGTTGAGTATTAAACCTGCAAACAATTTTCCTTAATTTTTAAAAAATAATTAGAACATACCAGAACCGACAATATGTTGGATTCTGCTGGTTATCAGGCAGGCTGTGTGTGAGGAGACAATTACGCTTCTGTAAGATGTTATAAATGTACTTAATACGAAAACCATAATTTATGGCTATCTGTTTAATGAAAAAGCTCGTTCTTTAATTGCATACCAGAACAGATTTAAAAAGCTCTCTGTATAAAAGATTTAAAGGCTGTAATTCAGTAATGAAAAAGCAAGTTAATATTGAAGAGGATAACACTACTTATAACATATATCATTAGGATGAGCGAAGTGAATCCTCTACTAGGCTACACAAATTACATTTTGTCGTACACTTTACAAAAAAAATATTCCTTATTTTGACTTGAAATTAAACATAAAAATAAATTATGATCCGTAGATTTGCACAATATTATTTTTTTTTTACAGAATAATATTGAAAAAAATTTTTAAATAATTTATTTTACACATTTTTCTATTATGGACGCATGTTTGCAAATAAAAAATGAAATACATATATTTTCAGAAGAAAAAATAAATCATGGAGTTAGTAATTATAGATAGAATCATGATTAATTAAATAGTTTCACAATCTCTTTTATGAAATTTTTAAAATACCCTTTTTTATGAAAATTATAGCATATTTTTAATGAATTAAAATTTGTGAAAATTCAATTACAGTATAAACTCGATTGTCTGAAGTAATTGGGACCGACCCTCTTTCGGAATCGAAATTTTCAGATAATCAAGAATTCTTTGATTTTGAGATTAAGGAGAAATGTATGCAATATCTCTCACAATGGTAACAAGTGCTTAATAAAAATAGAAACAAGAATAAATTACATTTTAAAATTAAGTACCTTTTACATATATCACAAGAGTTTGAAAAAATGCATTGTTTGTCGCAGTTTCGATTGCCTTTGTTTTGAGGCTCTACCATGGAGTTTTTTAATATTATTAGTTCACCAGTATCACAGTCTTTCTGCTGCTCCAGTCATGACAAAGTTTTTGCAAAAGGTTAAAAATTGCTAATTTGTTCTTTTTTTTCATTCCACTCTGCAGCTTATGCGAGCTCAAGTTAAATTCAAAGGAACTCTAAGAAAGGGGATCGAAAATATTTATATGTACCTGTAGTACAGAAAAGACTACTTGCACATAAGGAATACAACAGTTTAAAAAAAAAAAGCTTTCAAAATGGATTTTGCACACAAAGAATGTGATAGTAAAAAAAAAGGATTTAAAAAGGATTTTGGTTAACCGAGAGTTTCGGATAAAAGAGGTTCTACTGTATTTACATTCAATTATAAAAGTATTTTTCAGTGTTAAGAATTCAAATACACAATTTATTCTTATTATGTGAAATATTTACGCAGACGATACTTGCACATTTTAAAAGAATTATGTTATGATTTTTTTTTTTGTAAAGTGGCAACAAAAGAACTGTAAACAAATAAAATTGTTAAATTTGTTATATCATGAATAAAAAATCCCAAGGAAATTCTTAGTTATTTGACTGAATTTACATTTCTAAAATCAAAATGCGCCAAAACATAAGATAACGTTTTTGCTTAATAAAGATGCAAAAATAATGTTAAAAAAATATTGTTACTTTCAAATATTTATCTTATTAAATAATGCTTCGCGAATCCAAACAAAGCATGGCTTTTGCTAGTAATATAAAATTCACCTTAGAAATAGTGAAAGATGCTTCCTTACATTTCTTGGATGTTCACTTACACTGCAATGGTCAGATGTTGAGCAGTACCATTTATAGAAAACCTATGAAAGCGATACTGTTATCCCCTCTGCTAACTTGCCTTTTCATTAACGAATTGCAATCTTTAAATCTTTTATGCAGCAAGCTTTTTTAATCTGTTCTGGTACACAATTAAAGCAAAAGCTTAATTTTATTAAGCAGAATGCCATAAATAATGGTTTTCATATTAAGTACATTTATAACATCATTCACAAGTATAATTGGCTCCCCACTTACAACCTGCCTAATAACCAGCAGAATCCAACATATTGACAGTTCCGTTATGATCCAGTTACTTTAAAAAAATCAAGGAAAATTGTTCAACTTATTGCCATTCTCCCTCCTTACCTCAGTGTTTTGTTAAATAGTTACCTGGATCCTACAACTAGACACCAACGTGCCAGCATTTATGAGATACTTGTTACTATGAAGAATGTTACCAGAAAGTTCTACAACAGCGTTACAAAGATAACATTTGTAGAATGTTTCAAAGAGCAATGGAGATACTTTGCAATATCAGCAGGCAACAGCTCTAGACTCTATTTTAGCAATCCTGAGAGCCACGTAGATTTTGAAAATGCTAAGATAAAGATCCCCTGTAATAATGTTATTGACAGGGCCTGACTAATGAAAGGGCATGTGAGGCAGCTGCCCTAGGCCCCTTTTTTAGGGAGCCCTCCAGGGGAATAATCAGGATTTTCATTAAAAGGTTTTAGATGATTAAAATTATCCAAAGTAAAATTATCCAATATATTTTCAAACATTTAGAAAGGGAGTGTGGTCCTCTCTGCTTCTTTACCTCCTCCACCCATGCAAAAAAAAAAAAAAAAAAAAAGAAAGAAAGAAAAGAAAGAAAGAACATTAGGAAACTAACGATTAACATTTTATTATAACAACTTCATATTGTACTACTTTCAAAGTAAGTTAAAAACATTAATTATGATCATTTGGGAGCATTTTCTTTTAGACATCTTATAGCATTTGTAGATAAGCAAAGTAAAAATTTGCAAACTGATGATACTCCTGTCAATCAATCCATCATTTTTTCTAGCATTATCCTACTAGTATTTTTCATTGATGTTGTGACTCTCTTTGTATGGTACCCTGTATGCAGATATGAATAGTACCTGGTATATACAGGGTGATTCTAAATTGTTTTTACAAAGTAAGAGGGGTGATAGTACCCATCCAGGTGAGCAATAATTACCATGGAACATAGGATCACAAACCACCCATTTAATCAAAAATACAGGGTGTTCTAAAGTAATCCAACTTTGGTTGTTGTTAATAATTTTCAGAAAACTGAAGCTCATGTAAACTATTAATAGAATTCATAAAACTATTAATAGACATGCTCACCTTCGTGTAAATATAATAATACCAAAAAAAAGTGGTAGAAGTTTCCATTATACGTGCCAGCAGTATGCATTTCACGCTCCACATTTTGGACTGTGATTATCAGTTCATACGGAATCATCGAATACGTGAGCATCCTGTTTTTCCAGAACTTTTTGTGATGTCATCATATTTCATACAAAACAAGGTACATATCTTTGCAATTTTTCTGCAATATTTTTATTTTTTGCAAAATTAGTACTGACAAGCCGACTTCAGTTAGGGTGAAACATCCTGTATTTGTAACTAAATAAGTAGTTTGCAACCCCATGTTCTATGGTAATTATTACTCATCTGGATGGGTACTATCACCCCTCTTATTCTGTAAAAACAATTTAGAATCAACCTGTATTTATGCATACATACAATAGGTATGAAGTTTAGTACTAGCCACTTGCACATTATTTGTGAGCAGGGCCTGACTTAGACAGTGGGGGGCCCTGGGGCAAACATTATTCGGAGGGCCCCCTTCTATTTTTTTAAATTTTTCACCCAATGGAATCACCCAAATGCATGTTGATTGAATACAGAGATTAAGTTAAATAACCAGTAATGCCTGAAAGAACAGTATTTACATTTTAACGGCTCCCAATTATCCTTATATTCCTATAACCGGAAAAAATTGTATTCTATATTTTCTTTAAAGTTATCTTTATTGTGCTATTCATGTGAATAGTACTAGGTATGAAATTTATGTATACATACAATAGGTATGAAGTTTAGTTTTAGTCACTTCAGCATAATTCACGAAAAATTTAAAAAAATAGAAGGGGGCCCTCCGAATAATGTTTGCTCCAGGGCCCCCCACTGTCTAAGTCGGGCCCTGCTCACAAATAATGTGTAAGTGGCTAGTACTAAACTTCATACCTATTGTATGTATACATAAATTTCATACCTAGTACTATTCACATGAATAGCACAATAAAGATAACTTTAAAGAAAATATAGAATACAATTTTTTCCGGTTATAGGAATATAAGGATAATTGGGAGCCGTTAAAATGTAAATACTGTTCTTTCAGGCATTTCTGGTTATTTAACTTAATCTCTGTATTCAATCAACATGCATTTGGGTGATTCCATCATATGGAAAGGCAAGTGGTTTGACAAACATTTAATAATAATAGCAACAAATTTCAATACTTGTTATTCTGTTACATTTCTCATGATGCCCTAAAGTACTTTGGTCTAAAATTTCATGTTATGGCAAATTCTTTTAAACAGAAAGCAACAGATAACAGATGTGTGATATTACAGTATATTTTAATTAAATTTATGTATTTAAAAAAATCTTTATGAAATCAGTCAGGAAGAAATTAAATATCATAAATTGAAAAGCCCTTTAAATTAGAATCTGGTCACTTTTGGCCACTTTTTATCATTTGGCTTCCCTTTTGCGAAAATTTATATCTGCCTTTGGGGAGAGTCCGGGGCAGCTGCCCCGCATGTCCCTGCATTAGTCAGGCCCTGTTTGTGAGCAATTTCTATGGATAGATAGAGGGAGGCCCCCAGAATGATGCTTGCCCTGAGGTCCTAGACAGCCTAAGTCTGGTCCTGGTTATTGAAGGTCTCCAGAAAGAATCCATCAAGATCATGATTAGAAATAACAAAGTACGTAATGATAATATTTCATATGTAATCTCTAAACTTTGGATGTGCATCTTAAAATGATCACATGCTACTATATTTATGTTCATCCTATGATTTTAAAGTTTGGTAATGTGCAACTATGTGTGTGTTTCTGGCAAAGTTTGTTTCTTTTTATTTTTTAAATTCTGTTCAGCATTTATTTTCATCTAATAGATGCCACCACTGCACGCTCTATCGTTTATTCAATTTTACTCATATTCAGTTTTCATCTGACAGATGCCGCCACTGCATACTTTATCATTAATTTGATTAAGGCTATTGTCAACTTCACTACGGAACAAGCACAAAACTTTCTGACACAATGACATACTCATTTTTAAATGTAAAGGTATAAAAATTGGCAGTCCTGACTATGGAAGAGATTTGGATTCCAAATGATTTTTCCATTTTTTGATAAATAAATTGCCTATGGAGTTATTTGTAATTTTGATCACGTGACAAGACATTTTTCTCCCTTCACAGACTGGTGTTTCTGCTTTCTCCCACAAATTCGGTTCAAAATGCCAACTTTGACAGTATTTTCTGAAAGATCTATTGCATTTACAAAAAAAAAACGAAAACGTCTTTTGATTAAATAATTTCTGCTTTACAACGCCAGCCAGTTTCATGTGTTTCCAAACAAAAATGAATTTAAACTTATGTCATAAAGTTGACCCTTTAGATTTGAGAACAGCCTTAAACTTTTATTCAGTTTTCATCAGATAGATGCTGCCACCACAACATACTCTGAACTCATACAACTCAACATACTCTTGGTATGAAAAAACTTCAAATTCAGGACAGACTCTGTTTATTTAAACTTTAAAAGCAATGTAACAAAATTTTCCTGAAGATGGTCATAGAAGTTGACCAAAACATTGATTTTAAGTATTTGAATTTAATTTTAATGTTTGTTTAGTTTTTAAATATTTAATATTGTGTATATACATCATTTAGTAACATTGTGATTTGTTTTGTTTTCACAATAAAATTTTACAGTAACATTTTCATGGTATAATTGTCCAGCTTATTTATTATAACATGGAGCTTTGGAAAATTAATGATATTGTACTTCATTAATAAAGCATGAATCAGACACTGCACTGTTAGAAATAAAAGTAAGGTCAAACAGGTGACATAATGAAAAATAGTAGTAATAACAACAAGCAGGCATGAGATTTATGGCAATAACATAATTGTAAGCTAACAGAATAAAAAAATTGAAAACAATATATACTATGTAATTACTCGGCAGGTTGTGATAATTAAAAGAAGTGGCTGGTAGATTAAATAACTGACTTGAGACCTCACTCTTTTCAGTAAACTTGGTTTATTTGGTGCATTCACATTACAAGACCCTTACAAGCCCACCGGAGGCCCCGAGATACCACATTTTTTGTTGAGTCACATCATGCAGGTACAAGAACAAGCTCAAATCTCTGAAAACACTTACCTTTGAGAGGAGCACGAGTTTTGTTATGAATTTAGAATATTTTCCAGCAAAGGGAGAAAGTGTCAATTTAGGAGGAAACTTCAATTTCATTGGTAAACTATTTTTTAATGATAGGTTTTCTGAGATTACCCATGTCTTGCATCAGCTTGATTTCACCACTAAAATGTAATTACCACCCTTGACATTAACGATTATTTATGTTTTTATAAATGATGCTAGAGGAAAGCTAATTAGGATTTATGGGTTAAATGTAATCTTATGTTGGCATCGATTATAACTTAAATATACTCATGAATCTAATAACTGTCAAATTTCGGGAAAAGTATTTAGAATTTACAGCCTAAAAATAATCAACTGTCATACTTGGAAAAGTAAATTACTGTTTATGGGTTTTAAGATTCATTTAATGTTTATTTTAACTCTAATTTGATTTTATGAGACCAATAATTGTCATAATGATAGTTTATTGTGATTTATGGCTTTAAGTATTCATTACATCAATCACTATCAAAGATTAGACTTAGCTTTACAATTAGATTTCACATTAGGATAAGAAGTTAGAAATTTTGAATATTAAGTTTACAAAGATTTAATTTTTACCCTTTTGTTAAGTCCTTTATATATATATATATATATATATATATATATATATATATATAAGACTTGCTTGTTGTTGTTGGGTCCTGAAACATTTATTTCATATACATCACTAGTCACTAGTTAATTATAGTACCAACTGTTAATTATTCCGATTGCCTATTGAAGTTTAAAACCTAATTCAATAATACCTTTGTAGCTCTTTGTGCGGAATCACGAATTAGCATGCAAAAGCTACCTCTGATAATTAAAATCAACATAACACCAAAATAATGATTTAGGGCAATATATTTAGAAGCCTCTATCCTAATAAAGACAATCAGGATAATCAATCAATCCACTCGTTCCCATGAGAACCCGACATAACATAATATTACCGCCAAAGGACTTGTAAATAGTATTTATCAAATTCTCATTTAAATTTTGATCAAATTAAAATCGTACATGACATTAATTCAAAGGAAATTATATTAATGAGGGAGGAAAATCAAACAACGAATCTGAATGTCAGGCTCTCATCACAACTATATGACCGTATAAATTTATTTCTCTATCTTATGAATTGCATTGTGTTTGTTATAAAATGTTATTATTATTATTTAATTTATCCATGTTAACAATTAAGATTATCTAGTTTCTGAAGTTCCCTTTAAATTTCAAATAGTAGCTAACACATTAAATTAACATTCTCTTTATTTATTTAGGGAAAATTTATTGACTCAATAGTATATTTATTAATCTTTTACTAATTGAAAAGGACAATCAAGTCAATGAAATTACTTTAATTAAACAAAATACTTAGTTTATTCAAGGAAAGTAATCCAACAATCAAAAATAATACTTCAATTTGCAATTAACCCCAACATTTAAATCATATTAGCATAATACCATACCTTATAACTTTAGTGCTACTTCACTATTTAAATCATATTAGCATAATACAATATATTTTAATATGTATAATAATAAGGTAAATAAAAATTTCCCTGACAGATATTAACCTCCACACAAAGTCTAAGCATTAATTATCATTAACAATTGACTATTATTCATATTATTGTTAAAACAGTTAAATGTATTACTTCATTTAGGTAGAACAGTCAAATTAAATTTCACTCACCGATTTCTCTAAGAAAAAGGCTGAATATTCCACAACAGTTGTATGAGGAAATCACAGTTTTATAAATATTAATTGTTTAAAGTTCACAAAAGTCACTCCTAAAACCACACTATTAGTTCTCCATTCCTAACTTTTCGTGCAACGCTCACTTGTACTACCAGCTTACTCTTTAGCATCCTATGTCCGAATTTTAGCAGGGGCGCATGTGCATAGCTTCCATTACTCTGGAATTCCGTTAAACTTCCCGGGCGATGAGAGCTGACCAGACGGGTCCTGAATCAGAGGCATCAACTGTCTAACTTTAGCAGGGGCGCGTGTGCTTCCATTACTCTGGAATTCCATTAAACTTCCCGGGTGGCAAGAGCTGACCAGACGGGTCCTGAATCAGAGGCATCAACTGTCTAACTTTAGCAGGGGTGCGTGTGCATGGCTTCCATTACTCTGGAATTCCGTTAAACTTCCCGGGCGACGAGAGCTGACCAGACAGAGAAACAGCCCTCATCTTTTTTCATATCCTAACGTTGAACAGAGACCAGGGCCAAAAATCCATACGTTCTCTAGTCAGAAGCGGCCCTCTTCTTTTTTCATATCCTAAATTTGAACAGAGACCAGGGCAAAAAAGAAGACCATATGTTCTCTAGAGTTCTTCTCTTTCTTACTTCGCTCTTTCTTCTTTTTTCCCCAATTTCTTTAAAACGGTGGGGGTGCTTAACCATCACCCCTTCATCAAATCAAACGGCGACTCTCGCACCATTCGCTGATATTTTTTTCTCCACCCCATGACGTACAACACCTAATTTAAATATTAAAATAACGCTATGCCTGACCCGGGCATCCTGTTTTTGGAAAATAACATCCGTAACAGATATCTCTGAGGATATTTACAGTGTCAAATCTTATCTCGCTCTTACCAAAATTATAGCGCTCCAGGTTAAAGGTAATGTCAAGAACTTTAAGTTTATTTCGCATAGGGTGAAAGGTTTTTCCTTTTCCGCTGAGATAACTTTCTCTTGACCGCTTCAAAACATGCCGGTTCAAATATCGCATATCCAAATGAGGGTACTTTTCCAGCAAATGACCCCATCCATATCCGCTCTCTCTCTCTGTAAAAAACCTCCGAACGGAAACAAGAAAGCTCTCAATTACACTTGACTAGCACTACTAAGACATAATTCTGCAAAGTAAAGTTAACTTTCTCTCACGTTAACCGTTTGTCTTATTATTCATATAATTACTCTTAATTTTAATTAATTTGCATTTATTTTAGTTTAAAATGTCAATTTAAATGTTATTGCTTTACCAAATTAAATGTGACTAAATCCCTATCATTAATAAACTGTAACACTTTCATATATGACATTTCATAGAGACTAACTTAAAATTGATTCTTTTTCATAAAAATTCTAATTTATATAAATCAGAAGGATTTTTTTTATTAGCAATGAAAACTATATTATTATTACATATTTTTTAAAGAGTCAATTATGATTTAAGATGCAATAGCAACTACTCTATTAATACTTTTATTGCATTCACACATTTAAAAATTTTTTACTAAAGTATTTTCTTGTACTAAATAATAATGTATTACCAGTCAGTTTTCTGATAACACTGCAGGGATTGGATATTTTAACATGTAATATTACAGTCTTTAAGTTAGCTTATTAATAAATCTTGAAAAGAAGCTAATGAGGTCAAATATTTTCTGTGGCCATCTTGTAGTTATGGCCTAAATCTAATCGAAAGTCCTTGATTATTAGTTATTTATAATGGTTACAGAGATGGGGGATGATAAAATTTTGAATTATTTTTTTTTATGTCATTACAATTTAAATGGTAAAAATATCAAACTTAGATTTTTTTTTTTTTTTTTTTTTTTTTTTTTTTTTTTTGTGGTGGTAATAAAAGAATAGTGTAAAAAATATATATCCTAAATCTAGTAAACATAATTTGAAAAAGCAAAAAGATTTTAATTATTAATGAAATATTTGAAGTGACTATACAATTTGTTTCTTATCTACTTATCACCACCACACCATATTATCTATTATCAAAAGCCCAAGACATATTTTACATTTTATTATGTTTACAAATAAACTTTATTTTGCTTTCTGGTAGCTCATATGCACTCAAGAAATTTAACAATCATATTCATTACATCACATATTTTGTTCAACCACATTGAAAAAAGTATCATTTATGATACATTTCACACAAACCTATAATTATAAACACTACATTTTCCTCTAGCAAATTTATGATTAGATAATACAGTTAGCATATTTCTGAACATTAACTCAAAGGGTGTAGCCAGATGAGCATGGACAATGATGCCTTTCAACCACTTTCCCTAATATTTTCCCCAGATGTGTCTGCAGATCTGACAGCAAATTCCCCCTATTATTGCATTATCAATATTGATATTTTAGGAAATATTTTTTTTTTTTTTATTTTAATGAAAAACAATTTTCTCAAAAACTACTGCACCAAATTCTATGCTATAAATATGGGATTTATAGATACTAAAGACACACACAACTCAGAATTTTTGTATATTTTTTTGTAAATAAAAATTGTGTGAAAAAAACAATTTTTTTTTTTTTTAATTATAATCATATTTTATATTTACACGAAACTCAACATTTTTTTGTCAAGAATTCACCATGTGTGCCCATATATAATATTAGGTTGAGCAAAAAGTTCTGGGAAAGTTTTGATCTAATAGTTACCAGAATTTGTATCGTATATAGGAGTACTAGTGGTATATTTATAGGAGTTCAGGAATTTAGGCACGAAAATGCCTATTGAACAGTATGATTTCCGTGTACTGACCCGGCATTATTGGAGAAAAAGGCCTATCGATTCTGAAAGCCGGTGATGAGATTAATGAGGATAAAGGTCCTGGTACAGTGACAAACTTAGCCAGCAAATCCGGAATCTGGCAGAACGGTGACAGAAAGTCATGGACTATGATGGTCTCTACTTTGAAGAATAGTCCTTGTTGCTTTTGTTGTTAATTTGCGCATAACAATGCAACTTTCACAAACTTCCCACAACTTTTTGCTCAACCTAGTATATAAATTCTAGAATTCTGCGATATATATATTTACATACAAAAATGGATAAAAGTCATATGAAGATAACATTTGGAGCTTAAATTCGACATTTGGAGAATTTTTCTGATAAAGTCAACTGGCAATGTGTTAACTGCTATATTTTAGATTTAAATAATATATAGGGCATCATTCTCAAATTTGTTGATATACTGCTTCAATATCAAAAATGGAGTTGGTGTCAGATACTACAATAAATAAAAAAATTTTTGACATACAAATTAACAACATTCTTCAATATCAAAATGTAATGTGACTGAAGTTGTACCAAACAGATGGCTGTGCAAAAAAACTTTCCTTTATTAAATCATCATCACTAAGTTTCCCTAAAATAGCCAAAATAGAACTAAAAATATTTTTTATGGGTTCATAATAACAACATGTTTATTTTTATGTATTTAATATTATTATACATTTTTATGTGTAAAATAAAGTAATACTTTAACACACTGTCAGCAAACATATATATATATATATATATATATATATATATACATCACTTTTCTAGAAACTTCACATTCTGAAACTGGGTAGCTTTGCACTGAACCCGAGTATGTTTTTTCTATGTGTTTATTATATTGTGTCATTTGTAAAAATTTACCTGTATCTTGACAATGCAATTTAATTTTGTGGAATTTGTTCAATCATTTTTTTAGATATTAATTGAAAACTTTAATAATTTTATAGCAAAAAAATTAAAAGCTCAAAATTGATGAAATTGTTAGCTACAGTGTTGCCAGATTGGAGAATTATTCTTATTCAAAATATCTACCACTTTTATCCCAAATTTATCTTCACCTTAATTAACCACAAAAATTTACGATTTAATAAAAAAAAAATTACCAGTTATAGATGCCTTGCATAAAAGTTTGTTCTGAATTATCTAAACCAGCCAATATCTCAAAAAAATTAACGTAATTTGCTCAAATGCTTCTTGCATAATATCCTTATTTGATTATGTCCTCTCCCGTTAAAACAATGAAACTACTGAATTACTCTAATTTCTTTTCAGTAAACATAATAACAAAATGGTTTCAGTAAAACTGATTATAATAACTGTCATTACATTTCTATTTCGATTAATGCTGTTTGTTTAAGTGGCAAAAATATTCTTATCTATAGTAGTCTCAGACACCAATTTTTGATATCAAAACTGTACCGACAGCGTTAAGAATGATACCCTGTATATTTATTTAAATCTAAATATAGCAGTTAACATAATGTCGGATGGTTTGATTTGAAAAATTCTCCGAATCAGGTTTCCAGCTTGACCTCCATTTTTTATTCAGAAATTCCACATTTACACCAGAAAATACGAATAATGCATTTTGCTTTATTTAATGACAAATATTCCTTAATTAACTAAAGTAAAAATGTTTCCAGCATTTATGGTATGAATGTGAAATTTCTGAATGAAAAAAAAAAAAAAAAAAAAAAAAAAAAAAGGTAAAATTGGCAACCTCCAAATGCCGAACATGGTTAGCTCCACTCCAAATACCTCCTTCATATGATTTTTATCTACATTTTTGTAATTACATTTATAAATATATATATGTTATACCCACCACACAATTCTGTAATTTATATGGGCCATTTTCACCTTGTAAGGCAAATTGTGAAGTCTGTTACAATACAAAATTACTGAAAATACTCAACTTCAAATTTCATTAAAGTTTCAAAAATCAACTTACTTTTTGAAGAGACTTATGTCCCTAAATTTCAGAATGTGACACTTATCAATAATACTTAAATTAAATTGGAATGAGAGACATTTATAGCCACAAGTTTTGACCACATAGAAATTTATACAAGAACTTTAAATATATATATATATATATATATATATATATATATATATATATATTTTATATATACATATAAATTATTCAATTTTAAGAAAATATCTCTATTTTTTAGTTGAAAGAAAACTAACAATAGAATCGTGAAAAAATTATATTAATATTAAAATGTCATTAAAAAACTGTGCGGTAACAGACTTGACATTTGCTAGCAGATTTGACACTAATTCATTTATACTGATTTATATCTCATTTTTTTTTTCTTTTTTTAATGTTAGAAATATTTTATAGTTTTTTTTATATAATGCATATCTCAAATTAAACTTTAAATATCAATGTATGTTTGAATTTTCTTCTATTTCCCTCTGGCACAGCATATGTAAGTGAATTTTGTAAAAGATTTTATGTCATACAGGCAGACATGAGGAATTTTTACAAAAAATGGCAATTTTTATATAAATATAAGATAACAATATTTAAAAAAAAAACAATTGTATCATTATTTTATGTGGTTTTTATTAAGAGAAAATTATGCAAAATTTTCAAGTTATGTGAATTTAGTATCTTTAATTCCTTTGTTAGTGGCAAAAAAATTGTTGCAGTAGTTTTTGAAATTGGCTTTTATTAAAACTAGTTGCATGGCACCCCAAAGTGTTGCTTTTGAATTGCACGAGATCATTCGATTCTTTTGGAGGAAATGAAATCTAAATTTATTGTAAGTTTAGAAAACAATTATAGTATTAATCTAGATTAATTTTAACATCATTATTCTAATTGGTAAATAAATCATATTAGATGTAAATTTTCAACTGGGGGAAAAATATGTCCGGACCAGGATTCGAACCAGGGATCTCCTAGCTGAAGCTTGCTCTACCATCTGAGCTATCCTGGATGATTCTGGTGGAACTTTTTCACCCAGCTAACCTTAATGATTATAGCATCTGGTCTGAAACCTGGTTCAGCTCAACAGAATAAATTTCAGGTAATGGGACTCCAGAATTCGCGGGAGTTCCATTAGCTGAGATTTATTCTGTTGAGCTGAACCAGGTTTCAGACCAGATGCTATAATCATTAAGGTTAGCTGGGTGAAAAAGTTCCACCAGATTTGTCTGGGATAGCTCAGATGGTAGAGCACTGGTGGCTTCAGCCAGGAGATCCCTGGTTCGAATCCTGGTCCGGACATTTTTTGCCCAGTTGGAAATTTACATCTAATATAGTATTAATCTTATTAAATACAATATTTTAAATAATAAATTGTATTTACAATTTAAGTCAAATGCTTTCCCAATAAAAATGCATATACAGTCAGTCAACTTTGTGAAATATGCACACTTAGGGACCAAGGATTTTGCAGATTAAAAATTAAAATATAAACAAAGGGATGATCTATAAAGTCTGACTATAAATTGGTAACAATTATGAAAAATTACAATAGAAGGGAAAAATATAATGCAAAATTGGTTTAATATATTTAATGTAAATTAATTTAAAGAAAAATTATATACAAAATTAATTTTAATGATTATTCATGTTTTTAAACATTGACACAACATAATGGTAATTTAAGTTTTGGTTTGTAATCAACAATTTTTTTCTTTAGTCTATGAACATCCATTACTTCTTGCTACAAGATAAAATAGCGTTGCTCAAGAAAATTTCAATATTTATACTCCATTTATAAATATTTATCTCTGCATTTGAATTGCTTTCAGCATATTGTGATATTTTATTTTTATGTCATAAAAATTTCTCTGACTTATGGCAAATTCTTTCACAAGAAAATTCACTGATCTAGCATCCAAATTTTGGATCACTTGCATTCTTTGAAGAACCAAAAGCACTACATGAATCATGATTACTTGTTATTCCAGTCATAATTCCTAGGAAAAATAGCATGTGGCATGCAAAAGTAGGTATAAATAAACTGGCAGAAATTTTACTGAAGGAAATATTCATCTGTATTCTAAAATAAACAAAAATGATGATGAGATAAAGTCAGTTAACGTTACAGTTTCATCAGAGCTTGAGCAAAGAATACAGTTGCATTATGCATAACCAATCAAACAAACATCAATGATTATTTAAAATAAAAATTTTGATGTCACTTGTACTTAGCTCAAATTATTATTTTCAAATGCAGGGTACAAAATATATGAATTTTCTTTAATCGCAATTTATTTCATTGGGAAATTGATAATTCATGAAAAGAAACACATAATTTAACTTAATCTATGAGTTTAAATGTTAATTGCAATTCCATTCCAACATGTAGAGCGGATTATACATTTGTGGATTTCACAAAGTTGACTGTATTCTATAACGTTATTTATCAAAAGCTTTCCAAGATTTGGCTTCAAATTTCGGAGTTGGTAGAAATGACGTCATTTGGGTGAACATATACAAAAATGACTTTGTTCTGGCAAATTTATTCAAAAGAATTTTACATTTATGATTTAAAATAAATGCTCAGAAAAATATCCCTTTTCTCACTAAAACTTTTTTTTAATGTCCTTGTGAAGAGTTTTAATTGCCATCTTAAGAAAATAGTCAAAATCTGTTTTCCTACTATAAGTCAAATTAAAAAAAGCGATGATGGATGTTTTTTCTTTTTATGTCAGTGGAATTCATCTCAATGTTTCAATCGACAGACAATTTTTTGCTTTCTAAAACTGATTCCTAATAAGTGATTCCTACTAAATAAGTTTGTATTTCTTGAAAAATACAATTCAATCACAACATTATTTTCAGTAACTATTCAAATAAAAGTTAATTTCAATTTGAAAATGATGTCAAACAAAGAAATCTATTTACCCCTGTTGTCTTCCCTTTTTTCTACAAAAATGGCACAATTTAGTTGTCATCATTACAGAAATGTCATTTAAAATTACGAAAAAATTAGTATCTCAAACACTAATTCAAATTTTAAAATTCTAAGCCCACTTTTGACATTTTTGGATCCATGCGGATAATGGCATTAATTTGATCACCAAATGTTTCATATTCTAGGAGGAGTAGCTGTGAAATTCAAACAGACAGTCACTTTTTAATAGGTTGATGAAATTTTTAATTTCATTATGAAAAATAAGCCAGAAACAAATGCTGAACTATTTATATTGTTTTAAGCGCGAATGAGTTATTTCATAATGGAGACTGCATACATTGAAGATAAGATTTTAAAAAATTATACTTGAAAATTATTTTAACAGCCATAATAAATCAGTAAATTAAGATAAAGTTTTTAAACAAATTGCATTTGAAAGTGGATTTTGTTTGCTATGTAATGGTGTAAAAATTGAAAATATGCAATGTTAAGAAATTTTTTAAATTGCAAAACTGAAATTTCATTGTAACATGTTGCCATTCACAAAATGAAATCAGCGTTACACACGGACACATTTGCCCTTTATAATATAGATAGAAGAAAAGTTTTTATCTCATAAAATATTAATAAGATGATAATAGGGGAAAGTTACTGTCAGATAGATAAACACATTTGGGAAAAACAATCAGGAAAATTGATTGAAAGGCATAATAGTGTTTCTGTAATGTTGAAATCACACTGGAATTTTTGAAAAAATTTATTTCAAAATAGGGAAAAGCAATTTTACAACATTTTACCACTAAAGTTATAAAAGTAAAATTTAATTAAAAGTTTCTGGTACAAATCTTAATTAAAATTAGGTAGGATATAATATATCTCACCATCCCTCAAGGTGTTAATAGATTTAATAGCCTTGTGCTAAAAAAATAAACTCTTTAAGAAGTCTTAGAGTGCAAAGTGTACTCTGATATGCCAATGTGTTGATTTATATATTATTTTATAATGCCCACCTCTTGCATAATACTATTTGTTTAAGGAATATATGAAGCATTTATGAAAAAAAGTCAAGAAACCATATTTACAATCCAAAACTTACCCAGCAGAATTCAGAAAACAAAATTCCTTTGGCACATCTAGATATTTATTTATTGCTTGACGAAGTTGAGAACAGGTTGTGCCTTCAATGGGAACCAAAACAGTTCCAATGATCTTGCCTTCATTTAGCTGGTCGGTGTTAAGGCACAGTGGGCTATAAGATTCAGGCAATAAACGAACACCAATCAGTTGACCATGCAATCGTTTTCGACCCATGCTATCTATTTTTTTAAAAAAAGAAACTACTTAGAAATGTAATACATAATAAAAGCCAAAAATGATAAATGCATTTTATATTATATGAAATAATAATAATTGATAAAAAGTATAAACAAGACTGTCTAGGTTTTTCTCCCCCCCCCCCCCTCAGGGTCCTATTTCCGTGAATTTTATCTTATTTTTGTGAAAAAGCAATTTTATAAAAAAATTAGTTAAATTTGTATGGATGACTCAATTTTACTACTTTATCCAGAGGTATTTTTTTTACATTATGATCCCAGTAGCAGAGTTTTCTACGTAAATCTGCAGCAAACTAAAATTTATCTGCAAAAGGATCATGGACCAAGATCTGGATATCTGGACCAAGTCTACTATACTAAATAAGCAAAATTTGCACTTACAAAGAAAATATAATACAAGAGCTACAATAAATCTACACACTTAAAGTAAACTTCAGCAATTTTTTTGGTACATTTCGGTTAGCCGGGCGCCAGTGTTATATACATACATATATGTAAATGATACATACATATTTACATATATATATATGTGTGTATATATTCAATGTGTATATGTAAATATATATATATTATTTACTTATTTACATATATGTATGTATATAAATATGTATATATAACACTGGCGTCCGGCTAACTGAAAAGTACCATTTTTTAAAGCCTAATATTTCTTTTTATGCTGTTAGATTAATCTGCAGTGCTGGCTGCTGTCCTGCATTGTTTCTCCTACTAGGGTTATGGTATTTGACACATGGGCTTCCCTGAGAAAATAGTTGATTTTTTTAATTTAGATTTATGATTTTTTTCATCCTCAACTGAAGAGATGTTTCTGAAGGAAACAACTATTTTGATTAGATTACCTAAACATGAAGTTTCTGCTGCTTGCTTCAAAAATATTCATAATCATATCGATAATTTTGTATTTCACATACTCAAAGTCCCAAGAATTTCCTCCGGCAGAAAGTTGGTTGTGTTTCATACTTTCCAAAAAAATAATGCATTTGGCATGAACTTTATTAAAATGCTAAATAATAATGAACTTGAAGTATCAAATCGCAAAACAAAACAAAACCAAGCGTTGCTAAAAAGACATTGAAAGGTTCTATAGAAAATCCAATCACCACACCTACCACAGGTATAATGTCACTCAACATTGACTGCAAAAGATGGGGGAAAAGATTGGCATTGTTCTAAGTATGCTACGAAAGGAGGTCACAAAGTTGAAATGCCGCCTTCATCTATGCCGCATTTTCCTTGATAGGTTTTTAATTAATATTGACTAATTACCAAAAAATTTTTTTGAAAATCATTATCAAGAATTGTTGGACTCTGCATCGATAGGTACCTCGAGTGCCCCTAAACTCCCTGCACAAAGTAAAGTTTGCATGTAATAGAAAAATGTGACTTTCCCGAAAACTATGCAACCTAAGATAATAGCTATAGATTTCCCACAAGGTTTAAAAAAACTACTACAACCCCTAACATTTTAATAATTTTCATTTTAGTATATTCGGAAATAGGGGAGAGGGACATATCTTTGCAGTACATTTTTGATGATATTTCTGAAAATATAATACCTAAAATTAACACAAATATATTTTTAAGTTTGATTTTATGAGATCTTTCGAAGGATACCCCAGACAATACAACACAAAAACTTTATTTCTTTTTCAAGTAAGATAATTAGCCTCCCTAAATGTTTCCCCAAAATATTTGTGAATGGCTAATATTCCATAAATATATGGATCAATAGCCTCTATGACTCTGGCAAGATTGAACCTTCAACATTCCATAGTTTTGAGAAAAACAGCTCCGACAGCAATCTGTACAGCTCTATGTGAGCATGAATTCTTATCCACAAAACTAATGAAGCTAAAATTAGGCATTCTATATCTGAAACATGATCAGTGGCTCCAACTTATATGGGCCCTTGGGGGCCCGAGCCCACCCAATGTTCATTATTTTCTTTCACTACTCTGAAAAATACTTCTTCCGCCAATGCTCTCAACATTATTTTGTTTGAAAATAGTGTAAGGATAGCAATAACCAACACAGACAAACCGGATTCTTTATAATTCTAAATATGCGGCTTTCGTTTTTTGGAAAATAGACTTTTCTGCATACAAAATTATGCACTAAATTCCACAACCCTGAGTTGAATGGACAAAAATAATACAAATTCAATACTCTCAGAATAAAGTGACAATGAATATGAGAACAAAACTGGGACACAATATGTAAAAAAATACCACCTCGTTGCAGTATGTTAAAAGGTGTCAGTATTCCTTTAATTTGATCAGTTATAATCCAATTTAAATATTACTATCTTTATCATATAGGTAATGGTTTTAATATATAGCTGTACTATGCAGAGAAAATCTCTGTGAACACATTCAAAAACTCGTCATTTTTACGCTTTATGGTCTAAATTAGTGAACAAACATATACAAAAGAAGTACTGTCAGGCTGTTCTCAAATCTAGACTTTCACTTTTCTGGCTACTTTCTGACAGATTCACAAATTCATTTTTCATCCTAAATGTGCAGTTGTTATTATTCAGCGTTTTCCATTTTCGGGTTAAAGGATCTTTCAGAAAATGCTGTCAAAATGTTTCAAACAAATTTTCAGCATGCATCAGAAAGACATGGTCATCATGTGAAAGCAATCAATTGTAACAGAAAATGCAATACAATTTATTAAAAAAAAGAAAAACACTATTCAATTTCAAATCGCTTCAGTTGTCTTGCCTATAGATTTCATGCATGTAAATGTGTCAAATAGCCTGCACTGCTAAGTGGAAAAGAATATTTCTTTTTAGGACAGCTTTAAGTGGCCAGTTCAACTTATAAAGGTAGAGCGAATGCAAGCATGTATGCATGAAGAGTTCAGTTCTTCAGTGAAACTTGCACAGAATCACAGGGTGTACCAGTTTTCAGCATAAAAATATTTTTTCTCTGATTATAGTATATCTTAATAAAATAGCAAAGTATATAAAGTTGACATTTCCTTTCCATGGAAAAGACTGAAAGCATCTTTTCATTCCACTATATCACAGAAAAGGATTAATCAAATTACTATTTCAAACATGAATATGGACAGTGCTTAAATATTCATTGCAGGGGATACTTGCGATGCATGTATTGGAACATGTGCAGTTAGGAGATGATATTTAAATCTTGCTGTGCTAAATAAAAATAACTGGGATCACTTTATTACAAAAATTCATTAAATACTTATAAATACAGAAAGGCATGTTTTTATTGCCAGAAATTATTAAAAATTCATAAAATTTAAAGTATCACAATTCCATATGCTTTGACCATAAAAGCTTTTTTTCGATGTCCTTCTTGGGACTTCTTCTAATGTCCTTATTTTTGTAAATATAATTTACTAGAAGATAGCCCATCAAAATGATGTGTTTGTATTTTTAAAAGAATGATATAGCATAGTATTGGATTATAAAAAGAATTATGAAGTAATAAATTTTATCTTATCTGAATATAAGGTCCTTTACCATTAAAATGAACAACTTTTGCTCCCATTGATGCAAATGGAACTGCACTGGTGTATGAACAAATATTTTCACGGAAGTTCTTGTAATCAGGATTGCTCGGATCCATAAGCAAGTTCAACAAAAAATTAGGGTATGACAAAATATTTCACTCAGCATTTATAGGCTTCTCGAGTTTCACTCTCCCTTTATGGCAGCAACTTGTAAATTTTCTTGTCAGGCAGGCATTCAGCTCTGAAATGTTATGAATGACAGAACTGGAAATAACATTCATTGGTCTGCAATAGTGTTCATTGACTTCAACATTTACATGGCTTTGAAGCTGTTGAGAACGATGGACTTCTGCATCTCTTTCTCGTCGTACTTGTTGAGTTACAGCATTTGCCGTCTGAATTCTATCCCACGACTCCTGGCATTGCCTTGCTGGCCATCTTGCTTGCCGCTCATTATTTCTTTTCCGTCTTTTGCAATGGGACTTTCGTCTTCATTCATTGCATTTAAAAAAAATCTATAACCTTCAATTTCTTATATAAAAAAAAAATGTAAGACTTAGACTCCTAATAAATTTGTTAGCTAATAGTAACAAAGAACACACTTTATAAGATTGAAAAATCAAATCTAAACAGTAAACATTCACTCGTGATGCTACTTGAAAGAATATATTTTTAGAAATAACAATGGAGTCATTCACGGTTGTGAACAAAAAATTAAAACAGCCTGCATATAAAATTAACAATATTGCATTTAGTACACACCTCCGCTCGCCTTACATTGGCATTTTTTAAGAAAGTTTTAATGCATGGAATTCATTCAAATCGCTATATTGCAAATGAGCTCCATGGTCTATATTTTAATGAATCTCAAAGGAATGAAAATTCATAATTAAACATTATTTTTGAAATTGTGAAATGATTGCAAAAAGCAGTAAAATGTTTTTAGTTTTGTATGTTTTATATTGCCATTGAACAAAATTATTGCATACATGGTCTATTAATTATCTATCTATCTAATTATTGCATACATGGTCTTTTAATGAATCTTAAAGGAAGAAATCAGATATTGTTTACCATCGTTGATTGCTGGGTGATACGATTTCAATGCAAGATATATCAAAAAACATGCATATTTCGATGTAGTTCATCACTCAAGTTATTTTTATTTTTTTAAATTTTTCTTAAAAGGTTAATCTTATGCAGCTTTATTGAGAAAATTAAATGGTTGAATTTAACAAAATATTATGAGGATCCAGATGAGTTCACTCTGGAAGTGTTATACACTTAGCGCTATTATATATATAAGTGTATAACACTTCCGGGGTTGAACTCATCCGGATCCCACTTCGCTTTATCGTATTCCATTCGGCCATTTTTATTGAAAATTATTTATCTGAATAAAACTTCATAAAAGTTACATTTTTAGAAAGATTATTCAAAATAAATTAACATTTGAAAGATGACTTACATCCAATTATGTATATATTCTGAGATAACTTCAGTTGAAATTAGTTTGGCCCTCTCCCTCCATAAGTAAACATTCGTTTGTATACCATTCATTGTGAACTTTTGTGCTTTGCTGGCGCCATCTATCGGTAGTTAAAATAAAAAAGAAGTTTATTTTGAAATTCTTTGAACTCTGAAGACATTGGGAGAAAAAGTGAATAGTATTTCTTATAAAATATAATTAGACTGTCAGGGATACTTAATGCCGTGTAGTATATGTATATCAATGGAATTAAAATTTTGCCTTTTTGTATTTTGTAGGGAAAATAAATTTATAATTTAATAAAAGAAATTGAGAAAGAAAAAATCTGTTAATGAAATTAATAGTTGCAATTTACTTAAGTGATAAAGGATCATTTTCAATGATCAAAATTTATTATAGGTTTCTTTATGCATGTTTAAAAAAAATCAGGATTTAACCTGAGTTAAACTTTTTAAAATTTAAGTTATATAACTATTATTTTGGCGTCAGATATCGGCAATTAATCCGTGAAGGACTCTTATTTATTTATTTCTGATTTATAAGAAATTGAAGGTTATTGATTTTTTTTTAAAGCAATGAACAAAGACGAAAGTTAATTGACAATACATTTTGAAATAGCATTATTAGTTCTAATTTGCATGTTTTTTGTGAAGTAGTTCTCTAAATTTTGTGAGTGAAGTTCTTTCTCGGAAATTAAGTTTCAATTATAAATGGGCTGTTTTATAACTATTTTACTCCCACCTGATCCTATTACATTTTACCCGATCCTATTACATTACAGATAAGATAAAATTTATTACTTCATAATTCTTTTTATAATGCAATGCTATATCATTCTTTTGAAAATGAAAACATGTCATTCTGACGGGCTATCTTCTAGTTGTATATATAATATGAAAAGGAGGCCATATAAAAGTTCAATTTTGTATGTGTAAGCAGCCTTTTGTTAAAGAAATTCAAAATCTGAAACTATCATACTTGATTTATATATAAATTTTGTAATTCTAAGCATATTTCTATCATCAGCAATTAAAGAGGTGACATACATCTATTTTGAATCTGCCGGTTTAGTTTAAGTAAATAGTGGAATTAATATAAGCATTTCAGTATATTTGCATTGAATGCCTATTTTGTTATTTTTTGTCATTTTTGTTTTAATTTGTAGCTATAATAGTAAATATTAGACTTCATATGAAAATAAAATTTCAACTTCATATTCTGTTCTAAAATTTGTTAACTTGACTTATCGTAACTTAAAATATCATATTTTCCCATACTTTCAAAGCAATGAAAATCCCGTGTAATTTTACCTTAAAATGGTTGAGCTCACCCAATATTTTTCAAAAGTTGGTGCCCCTAAACATGGTTGTAGAATCCTAGAAAGAATCAACATCAGCTTCTGGCAATTTTTCTTACCTGCTTCAAGAAGGATTTTTTTCCCTTCCCTGATCAAGTGTGCTATGGTAGATGATTCAATAATTAGAGTTCCAACGCTTTTCTCTGAGTAAATATGGGATGATTCAAATTCTGATTTGTCAACAACTTTTAGATAAAATCATTGCGTCATTTCAATCTTTTAAAGACTTCTACTACATTAGAGAGACTTTTTTCTTAATAAGAAATCCATGTATTTTGCAAAGTTACCAAACTATTTCACATTAAAAATATTCCAAAAATAAATTTCAAAATTAGAGCATGTGTATTTGTACAAATTCTTATTCATTATTGGATGAAGCCCCCAGCAACTGGGAGGGGGGTTACACATAGGAGTGACACCTAGCCAGTGAACCAGTAACTGACACTTCAATAAAAATCTAACTCAAATCAGCATTCTCTTGTAAAATTCTGCAAAATAATGTGATCTAATAGTAACTTATTTGCATTAACTGTTATAACTTATGTTTGAATTATTGACTTTTCAAAATAGGGATGTGTCAGCTACTGACCAATTGTCAGCTATTGATCATATTTATGAAAAAAACTTAATTTTTAGCGATAAAAAGTATAATTTTTAAAAATTATATCAACAATAATTGTTTAAAGTATCGCTACTATACTTTGAAAAACAAAGATAAGTTAAAAATAGATTTAAAACTTTGTAACAGTGATTTGAACAAGAAATAATTCTTAAGATAACAGTTACTGGGCGTTTCACCTTAAGAACAGCTTTAAAAAGCTAATTTGTTCTATTCTCCTCTGTCCTGTAATTTAACACTTTAATTGCCAATCACACAATATCATGTGATGCAAGTTCTCACCAAACGACCGATCAAGCGTTATCACATACACGTTGCTATCAAGTTTCTAAGTGGAATAGTATAGTGTCAACTAGGGTGGGCCGAAAAAACTTTTTTTAGAAATTGATTTTGGCATAGTACGCAAAAGTTATGTAATGAGTCAGTTAGAACTCACAAAAATTTTCATCAATATTGCTCAATTTTTAACCGCGCCCCTCTAACTTTGAAAAACAGGAAAAAAAGAGAAAAATCGTTTTTTTTTAATGAAAAAATATATTTTGAAAAATTTTCCAAAATTTTTATTAGCATGCAGTGAAAATGTTACACAATGGGTCAGTTAGAACCTACAAAAAATTTTATCAATTTCTATCAATATTTAACTGCGCCCCTCTGACATCAAAAATTGGAGAAAAATGAAAAATATATTGGATTTTCTAAAAACTTGTACTATGAAAATTACTTTTCGAAATTGGTATTGACATTAATATTTTTCATATTAATTTTAATTAAGCATATTTTTATTGAATTGCACACAGACAGAATACAGATCAGGACAAAATCTATAAATGTGATGTGCATTTAATAATACCGTACCTCAAGTAGAGCTGTGGTCAAAATGATTAAAGTAGTACTGGCTGATTTCGATTTAATTTCACCTGAGAAACAAACTTATATAGCTGATAAAAACAAAGTGAGAAGGGAACTAGAGAAAAAAAGGAAAAAACTAAGGGGGAATGATTTAAGGGCATTTGAAGTGACATCTATTAAAAGTTTGTATTTTGATGGATGCAAAGATGATACATTTCAAGAATTATCTGGCCATCGAAAATTAACATCAGAAGAGCATATAGCATTAATAGAGGAACCAGATAGCAAGTATATAGGTCATATATCGTTAACTGCTGGTGAAAGTGAAAATGAAATAGCCGAAATTATTATAACATTTACAAAAACATATAATTTGAGTTTGTAGAACCTATCGGTTATCGAATGTGATGGAACAAATGTGAATACGGGATGGAAAGGCGGAGTTTCCTTGAGACATACATTTGAAGACCATTACAATGGAACATATTTATGTTACATACTAATCAGTTGCCACTAAGGCACCTTATTCTGGAAATGGGCGATTACCAAAAGAATCGTATTCATATTCTGGACCTATTGGATTGCTTCTAAAAGATTGCGAAAAAAATCCAGTGGTCAAATTTCAGGGATGAGATTGACCAAAAAGCAAAAAAGCTGAAAACTGTGCGAACGACGGTTGAACAATGACAGTTATGAATTTCAAGCGAACAAATTGCTATTTATATATAATTTACATACAATTTAGCTTTGCATAAATTAAAAATAAATTATTAACACGAATTAAGCAGAAATTATTTACTTACTCTAATGAAAAGTTTATTTTACCAAGATACAGAACATTAATGTGAAATTCGCGTTTTTTTAGCGATCTTTAGATGAAATTTGCCATTTCTTAGAGATCTTTTTATGAAATTTACCCCTTTTTTAGAGATCTTTTGACAGAAATTGCCGTTTTTCGCGATCTTTTGACGAAATTTGCCGTTTTTTCGCGATCTTTTGACGGAAATTGCTGTTTTTTCGCAATCTTTTGACGAAATTTGCCGCTTTTTCGCGATATTTGCACGGAAATTGCCGTTTTTTTCGCAATCTTTTGACGAAATTTGCCGCTTTTTCGCGATATTTGCACGGAAATTGCCTTTTCTTCGCTATCTTTTGAGGAAATTTGCCGTTTTTTCACGATCTTTTGACAGAAATTGTGTTTTTTTGCGATCTTTTGACGGATATTTCCTTTTTTTGCTATATTTTGACAGAAATTGCCGTTTTTTTCGCAATCTTTTGACGAAATTGCCGTTTTTTCGCGATCTTTTGACGGAAATTGCCGTTTTTTCGCGATCTTTTGACAAAATTGCCGTTTTTTCGCGATCTTTTGACAAAATTGTCGTGTTTTAGCGATCTTTTAACAAAAATTGCAGTTTTTTTGTGATCTTTTGGCGAAAATTTTCGTTTTTTCGCGATTTTTTGACGAAATTGGCGATTTTTCTTTGAATGATTGACGAAATTGATTTTTTTTTTTGTGACCATTTGTCTAAATTCGCGATACGTTTTATGTCCGAATTTTCAGATTTATGAGCGATTTTTTTTAATTTTTCGGAAATGACTGCCGTAATTCTTAGACTGTTCGGAACAGAATCATCCCTGGTTCAGTGATCGCGATGAAATAGGATAACCACCGCACGCAATAAAAGACTTCTCGTAGTTGAAGTATTGAAATATAAGCATATTTTGATGTGGATTAAAATCATTTCACGATTCTTTTTTTATTTAAACGAATAAAAAACAGATGTCTGCACGAAATAAATTCTTGAAAAATTAGAGAAATACTTGAGAAATTAAAAGACGAAAAAAATGGCAAAAAAGCGAAAATTTGAAAAAAATCGGAAATTCAAAAATGACAAAAAAGCTGAAAACCGCGGATCCGCGGAAAAATCTCATGCCTGAAATTTGATCAAATCTACTGTGCTCTTTAGACTATGGATCTGAAAGATATTCAAAAGTTAATTACTGACCAACTATATTTGTATCGCATTTGTCTTGCCAAATTTGATCATATTCACAACATGGTAAAAGATGTACTTGCCCTTCTAACGTGAGTGACAATAATCCAGTTAAACTCAGTCATGCACGATGGTTGACTACTGCAAACCGTTTGTTATGGTTTTACATTAACACACCATGACCGTCACAAAATCTTATAATACTCGTGAAGTATGTAAGGAAGTATTATGCTCCAATGTGGTTTGAGATAAAAATGAAATCGAATTGCTTGTATAGTGTCCAACATTACTGAAAAATGATTTCCCTTGCAAGGTAGCTTCCAGATAATACTAAGCAAATTATTTACGAAATATTCTCAAACAATGCTTATTTTGCGCATCCTGAACACCTATTATTAGAAATACTATATGATTCTAGAATGATTCTATATGACACTTATTTGGGAATTAGCAGTTAGGCGTATTCTCAGCAACCGAGATAAGAAGACGAACTTGGGCAGATTGCGTTTTTTCAAGCTTCCCAAACTCAATTTTGAAGCAGATATTGATTGAGCAGATTTTTATATTGATTTAATTGATTGGTCAAACGCATTTGTAACAGACTCACCTCTTACAATGCATATAAAGGACAAAGACTTAAAAGAAATGTGTAAAGAAAAACAGTTTCCAGTACTAACATTTGAGGAATTTCCATGTCGCACGCAATCTGTTGAATGATGTGTTAAACTAATATCTGAAGCTGCAATGAACGTTTGTGGTGAGACTACAAGAGATGGATATATTCGTGCCAAGCTTCAAGCAAGGAAAGAACTTCCAAAATTCAACAACAAGGGGCAATATTATTCTAACACCTGATATTCAATTTGCATCAGGTATTATTAAATACATTTGAAATTTGTAGATTTTTGTTCTAATCTGTATTCTGTCTGCTGTGATAAAAAAATGCTAGTATTCATTTCGTAAAAAGATAATAAAAAGTAAAATTACGTAATAATTATAGAATTATTATTATTTATAGTACTATTTAATTAATCAATGTCAATACAAATTTTGAAAAGTAATTTTCCTAGTAGTTTTTTAGAAAATCCGATATATATTTGTTTTTCTCCAATTTTTGATGTCAAAGGGGCGTGGGTAAATACTGAGAGAAATTGATATAATTTTTTGTAGATTATAACTGATCCATTGTGTAACATTTTCATTGTATGCCGGTAAAAATTCTGGAATATTTTTTTTAATCTATTTTTTCACAAAAAATGATTTTTCTCCTTTTTTTCACTTTTTCAAGGTCAGAGGGGCATGGCTAAATATTGAGCAATATTGAAAAAAATTTTTGTCAGTTCTAACTGTCCCATTACACAACTTTTGCGCACTATGCCAAAATCAATTTCGAAAAAAAATTTTTTTTAGCTTATTTCGGCCCACCACAGCAAAACGCCATGTAATATTTATATTGAAAAAAGAAAAATTTGGCCACAACATGAAATTTCAATTTTCAGCTTGGCAATGAATGTGTTAAGTCTGATAAGTGCTTTGAAAACTGAATTATATATAATACTTAACTTATAATTTCTTCATGTGTGAGGTGTTAAGAGACTATGCTTCATTGGCACAAGTCATCCAGCTTAGAATTATAAAATTTATAATGTTACAATTAATATACTACCCTCTAAAAATATTTGCATATTAGCAATTTACATTCATTTTATTAAAAAGAAGGAATTGGACATGTCTTATTCCTCCCTCTACCTTCTTTTATGTTAAACTTCTTGTATAAACAAAAATGCAGCTTTTAGGCATAGTTTAAATTATGGATAATATACAGTATAATGTTCCATAAATAGGGAAACTATTAGATCTATGCATAAACAAGTCATTAATATATAGAAAGCATAAGAAGTATATGAATCAAATTTACTTTTGGTTCTTGAAATGATCTTTTCCTTTATGCAATCGGAAGCTTATGAAGATCGGCAATTTTTTTCAACTGAAGATTGGTGTTCAAAATGTAAATAAATTGAACGGATGATTTTTTAATGTCATCTCTCACCTGAATTTTCCTTCCAGTGATGAAGGTACCGTAATTTGATATTGTAGCACAGACATTATCGACTTACAATCTTCATTAGACTGTATATATAGCCAACACTAGACAATTTGTGCCTTTTCATACATTGTTTTATAGCTGCCCCGTACCTCCCCAACTGGGATTTTGGGGACACATTTTGAAATTTACATTAAAATTGTTTCTGCAAATTATGTTTACATACTGTTCAAGGACATTAGAAAGTGTTTCATTTTGTATTCTATAAATCAAAATTTTTGTTTTTGTGTCAAACAAAGTTGGTTTTCTTATTTTTGTAAAAAGTGCCCCATTCTTCCCCACTCTCCCCTACTAGAAACAAAGAAACTTGCCATTTCTGTGAATTTCTTACAGCATTGCGCGCACATTGCTTTCATTTTATAAACGACTTCTATGGACAATAAAGCATACATTTTATATTTCCAGTCATTTTCCACGTTTGAACCAATGGCCTCCGGGCACTATTCCATCTACCCCTCAGGGATAATTAGCAAAATATAATGAGAATCTTTTTTTTTTTCCTATGTTAACATTTCGGCTGAATTTCAGCGTAGCGGAGAGAGAGAGAGTAATTTACGACTGCATGGTTGGGATTCAGCTGAAAATAATTGGTGTCTGTTTGAGGAGGGGAAGGGCGGGGGGAGGGGGGGAGTTGATAAACAACAAATTGGACAGAAAATGGGGTTATTTAATGTTTATAGTTTACAGCTTGCTTCAAATAGGGGATGAAATTTACCTAAAGGCAGGGTTGCCGGCTTTTAGCCAGGCCAAAAAAAGCCGGCCGGCTTTTTTTGGTTTTAACCACTTAAAAAAAGCCGGCTTTTATTGGAAAAAGCCAGCTTTTATTTTTTAAAGTTGGTTTACAGTTAATTTGTTTTAAATTTGGATCAATTAATTTTTAATACACTTATAAATATTTTCTACTAATAAAATTATAGATTTCTATTAAATTTTGTCAAATAAAGGCATTATGTCTGAAAAAAAAAATATATATATATATATATATAAACATTGAAAATAATATAAGTTAGGCTCCAAACTGGTATTTTGAAATTCTATATTACATAGCTCCACATATACTACACATTTTAAAGATTATATTTAATTAATGACAAAAATGTAGCACATCAAAATGGAAACATTCTTGTGTGTCCATATGGAGAGATTAAGTTATAAATGTTAAAAGAGAAATTAGAAAGTATATAATATTTGAGGAGAGTGGTACATAAGTGTATAAAAAATAGAGCATTTAAACAAGAAAAAAAAGTTATCTAAATAAAATTTTGAAAAGCTTGTTGTTAAGCGTATTCATGCATATGCTATTCACAATGTTTTTAATAGTGAGAAATGGTGTTTTTATTAATATGACTTTGACTGTATAATTTTAAATGTTTACTAGATGGGTTATTCCATGTGAAATCAACCAATTTAAAGAAAAGTTGTTGCACCATAGTCACAGATTTTTTTAAAATTTTTATTACAGACAGATGTAGTAGTGAAACCATCAAATCTAAAATTTTAAGAAAATTTGTGCAATATTGACTGAGATATAGCCTTTTGAAAATTGATCATTTTTACCAAATGGCGGCCATCTTGGATGCTATCCCTATGTCTATAAATGTCCATAACTTGACAACTAATGACTCAAATTTTATATTTCTGGTACCAATTTAAAGCTATTTGTATAAAGAATGCATATATGATATTAAAACAATAGTAATTTTTTTATTTTAATACTGTTTATTACATTCAAACTGAAAATATCACCCTCAAAAAATGACTTACTGTAATGGGCCATAAAAGAAATGACCCATCATAATTTTTTTTCAAACTTGCTAAAAACATTGCTCCATATGTGTACTTTAAATAGAAAAAAAATTGGAGAGGTAAAATTTTTCGTTTAAAAAAAAATAGCTTTTTACACATAGGATGTCACTTACTAAGCAGTGACTATCTTAAAACATGTAAATATCCCTGATTTAAGAAATAATGGCCAAAACTAAATATTTTTTAATCCCTGAATTAATGCAAAACTATAATGAAATATAATCTCATAAGTTTTTTGTAGGACCACCCTCCAATTGCTCCCCCCCCCCCCCCAGAAAAAAAGAAGTCATTGCTAAAAATGTATAATTGAAAAAATTTAACACTGAAGAAAATAAGAAAATAAATAAAGAATATAATGTATAATTGTGAAAAACCTTTAAATGCAATATATATAAATGAGATTTTACTGCATGTGTATATGTGGAATCTATTCAAAATGTTTTCCATGCAAGAAATTCAATTTTTATACCTAAATTTCTATTTCTTACTTTAAAAATTACTCACTTAAAAAGTTTTACATTTGTATGTGACTTTATAGAAAAATTCTGCTGTATGCATGTATTTACATCATTCAAGTTGCATTAAATATTCAGATATAAATATGTCTGTTTATGTATTTTCTATTTCAATAAATTTACATACTAAGAATGACAGAATTCATGAAATGAATGCTAATCTTGCATAATCTATTTTCCTTATTATTTGAATTCAAAACATGATGTAATAATGCATCATCTTCTATCCTGATGTAATATTGCATCATGTTATATGTTTATGCAATTTTATCATAATGTATCCAACAAATCTTTTGTTGAAAATTTTTGAAACCTTTTGTGGGTAAGCTTATTATAAACTGCATTATACAGGGTGTCCGGTCTCAACGGTGTCCAATGGCTAATTCCTAAACCGTTAGTCATAGGCATATAGTTCCAATTACAAAAATGTTTTAAATCAGGTAAAGAAACATTTTAAAAGCGATTTGGGTCAATAAAAACATTTCTTAAAAAATTACGAAATTTATATTTTTATACGGTCCCCTGGTCCTATAAGTTATATTTAGTAATTTTTTCCTATTACACTGACAAGTAAGACAAAAAAAAGTCCCATTCATATAACGCTAAAATTGAGCGAGTTATGAACTTTAAAAATGCATGACTTATGCCGCTTTTCTACTCTGAAAACAAATGAGTTCGGCTTGGCTTTGAGGGATCATATACCAAGTGTTTAAAGTATTTGAAGATCTTACTTCATGTGTATCTGCGCTTTGAAAAAAAATCCTACAAGTATTATGATTAAGTCTCAAATTGGCCAAAATAACATATGTTTTATTTTGTCAGGATTTGAGACTGTTTCTCTAATGATTTCTTTTAACAAAAATTATGTTTTTTTATAAGTTTTTATGTTACTTCAACAATCGTATGTATGTTTTTCCAGTTCAAAATTTGTACTCGAACTTTAACCTACTTTTAAATATCCGGTCGAGATTGCATTTTACATACTGGCGCAAATCCGATAACAATCTAATATTATTAAGATTTTCGGTGGTTACCATTTATACTTATTTTACAGGATAACACAAAAAATTTCGGATAGATTTCTGCCAAGGAGTTTAAGAAAAATTTTAGATTAGATAATACAAGACTGCGATTGTTGGGTTTTTTAACTTTTATGTATAAGCACTGAATCCGAAATTTACCTTATTTTTTAACCATCATGTCAGGATATTTCGCAAATCACAAATTTTCAAATTTAAAGAATAACAAAAATCAAATACTATAAAGTAGAGGCGATGGTTGTGTTTTTTAACTTTTGATAATTGATTTTTACGCACTTTTTAGCACTGAATCTGAAAATGACCTCCATTTTTAACCATCATGTTAGTTTTTTTTTTTGCAAATCATAAATGTGTAAATTAAAATATAGTGAAAATCTCATACAATAAAACATATGTAAAACTTTTTTATTTTATTTTATTTTATTCAGTAATTTATTCGATATTTTTGCTTATCCTGGGATTCTTACAGCTAAACAGCTGAGTGGTCCGATGAGATGTGGGAGGAAAATTCAATTTTAACATTGAGCTTCTTAACTTTGAAATTTGCAATTTGCGAAAAATCCTGATATGATAGTTAAAACTGAAGGTCAATTTCGGATTCAGCGGTACAGAATATATAAGAATCAATTATCAAAAGCTAAAAAACATGAAATAACCCAACTTTTGCAGGCTAGTGTAATCTAATAATATTTTAAAATACGTATCATTTTGTAAAGAATTGAGGCTGTTAATTTAGAATCATTTTATTTAACAAAAATTCTGTTTTTCCTTTCTTCTTAAATGTTTATTACAAATTGTATATTTTCCATTAATATGCCAGAATGATTAAAGATTTCAAATTTATATTGCAATGTTAATTTTACTCCCAAACATTTTTTATATCTGACGAAATTATATTTCGACTAAATTTGTGAATGACCCCCAATTTGCAGCAAAAAATATGCTCCAATTTTAAACAGCTATTACTCGGCCAATTTTAATCGTAGAATAACGGGACTTTTTTTGTATTACTTGTCAGTGTAAAATGAAAATTTCACTAAATATAACTTATAGGACCGAGGGACCGTATAAAAATTTAAATTTCGTAATTTTTTAAGAAATGTTTTTATTGACCCAAATCACTTTTAAAATATTTCTTTACCTGATTTAAAACATTTTTGTAATTAGAACTATATGTCTATGACTAACGGTTTTGGAATTAGCCATTGGACACCGTTCAGACCGGACACCCTGTATATAAAATTTTAAATAAAAAAAATATTTGACATAATTTATGAATTATTGCATCATGTTGTATGCTGATGCAATTTTGGGAAAAGATTGCCTGCTGTATCGTCATCTGTTTTCTAATTGGTTGTAATTAAAGTATGATGAAATATTACATCATAATGTACAAAAAAATTTGACTATCCCTTTTAAACATCATTTCTGTTGATGTTTTCAATGTAGTATGCACTGGCATAGAATAGTTATTTTGTGCTTAAGATTCTACAGTGGACATGGAGTGTTTTGTATGCAAGAAACTTGGTGTTTCATTGAGTACTGATCTGATTCCTGTTCTTCAATTGTCTTCACGTGATTTGCAGTTATTAAAAAAAAGATTGCATTATGTAATCCCAGATGAAAAATGCTTTATCCATGGAAATAGTATATGCAAGGTTCACAAGGATAAATATCTAAAATGGTATATTTTAAGACAGAGACAGTGTTGTGATCCATTTAATAAACATCAAAATAGCATCAGAGCAAAATCACTAAAAACAATATCATTAGATATGTCTAAAACAAATCCAGATATCCTCATTCCAGGAAAAAAATTGTGTGTTTCCTGTTATTCATCAGTAAATATGAAAAAAATGTCTATTGTTGACAGGATAACCACCTCAGGAACAGAAAGCCCCTCTGATTCAGATTTTAATGAACCCACAGTAGTAATAGAACAATTAAACAAAAGTTGTGAATTGTTAGAGTTATCGTCAATAAAGGTAAGTAGGCATACCTCAAAGAGAAAACTTAATTACATGCAAAAGAAAGTTTCAAAAATAACTAAGTGTGTTGCAACTAAAGCAGCTACAGTATTAGGTGTTGAAACCATAAATAAGCCTCAAAATAGTAAAGACACAACTTGTCCTGACTGCACATCTATGATGGATAAATTATTGGAGAAGTTTACAAACGCATGTTTTAAAGAAAAAGTTTAAATACTAACACTAGTTCCAGATTCATGGACAATACAGCAAACAATGACTTATTTTAATACTACACAGTATCTTGTAAAAAAGGCAAGGAAGTTTAAAACAACAGAAGGGATGTTATCGATGCCTAGTGGAAGAAAAAGTGTTAAACTGAGTCCAGACGTTATAGAAAAAGTTATTAATTTTTATTATGATGATAATAACAGCCGCATGTGTCCTGGAAAAAAAGATTTCATATCTGTTCCAACTGAAAACGGCAGAATATTAAAACAAAAGAGATTGATTTTGCACAATTTAAAGGACTTATATATTGCATTTAAAGAACAACATGACTTAAAAATTGGATTGTCTAAGTTTTGCTCACTACGTCCAAGAGAATGTGTTACTGCTGGAAGCAAAGGTATTCATTCTGTCTGTGTGTGTGTATACCATCAAAATATTAAACTTATGCTTCATGCTATTCATATCAATGACTACATATCACTGCTAAAAAAACTTGTTTGTTGCATTGAATCTGAAGAATGCATGTTGCACAGGTGTGATAAATGTCCATCTCCTGAAATTTTAAAGAAAGATTTAATGGGTTTAGATGAATTGGAAATAAGTAATGATATTATTTATAAACAGTGGGTAAAGACTGATAGAGCAGAATTAAAAAAAGTGATTATGCCTGTTGATGAATTTGTTGATGGTTTAATTACAAAACTCCTTGCTTTATGTCCACACCACTTTTTTGCAAAATCACAAAGTTTATATTTCAAGAAAACAAAGGATGAATTAAATACAGAAACTGCTATTATTTCAGCTGATTTTTCTGAAAACTATACTTGCATTGTGCAAGATGCTATTCAAAATATCCATTGGCAAAAAGAACAGGTTACAGTTCACCCCTTTCTTGCTTATATAAGGGACAGTATCACTGATACTGTGAAATCTATTCCTATGTGTGCAATAAGCGAGCATTTAGTTCATGACACTACTACATTTTGGGCTTTTCAAAAAGTAATTGTCAATTATTTAATTTCACAAATTCCACAGATTAAATACATAAAATATTTTAGTGATGGATCATCAGCCCAATACAAAAATTATAAAAATTTTATTAATCTCTGCCATCATGAAGAAGACCATGGTGTGAAAGCTGAATGGCATTTTTTTGCCTCTTGCCACGGAAAAGGAGCTTGTGATGGAATAGGCAGCACCATAAAACGCATGGCCACCAAAGCAAGTCTTCAGCGTCCATTCAAAGATGGTATCTTAAATGCATTTGATCTGTATACATTTGCTAAAGAATATGTTAAAGGAATTGAAAGTTTTTTTTATAACAAAATCTGAAATTGAAATTGCCAATAATCAGTTAGCAGATAGGTATGCAAAGGCAGATACAATCGTAGGAACAAGGGTTAATCACAGCTTTGTGCCAATAAATAAAGGCCAAATACTGGTTTCCAGGGTATCAGGCTCCTCAACAAATTTTATTGCTACTGTGAGATTTAGTGAAACCGATAAACCACAAACATTTAAAAGTGAACAATATGTTGCATGTGTATATGGTGTTAATTGGTGGATTGGTAAGATTTTAGATTACTGCGAGGAATTAAATGACTATAAAATTATGTTCATGCATCCTCATGGTCCTAGTTCATCATATTCATGGCCAAAATCTTCAGATGTTTGTTGGATTCCATATGAGCATATAATGAAAGTAGTGTCTACCCCAATGACTGCTACAGGAAGAACATATACTGTTGCTCCAGAGGAGCATACACAGCAATTCAACTCTTATTCTTAAACTTCAAGACAGATTAAATCCTTGGTAATTTTCAACAACATATTATCAAGTTCCTTTCAACAATATATTATAAAGTTATATCCATGTAAGTATCCTGTTCTTATTTTATGTAAATATGTTTCATATAAGTTTTATCTAAGTCTTACTTTTATACATATTTGATGTTTTTGTTGTACATTTGTATCACACAAGATTTGTGTACTCGTTTTGTCAAGATTTGTTCATTTAAATTGAAATTGGGAGTGAACTGAATAACTAATGTCAACTCAATCAACTCATTAATATTAATTTTTAATCTTTTATTTGAATTCGACTGATTTACAGCTAGTATTTCTGCCATATTTCTAAAAAATATGTTTTATGGCTCTTTTACCTTCTAAATATTTTCCATTATGTATATTTTTTGAGAATTATACATATTATCATTTTATATGAAATAAAAAGTATTGAAATGAAAATTTACTGTTATTTTAATATGTATGTGTTTTTAGTATAATTAACTGCTGATTGGTATTTCTAAATTGAATTATTTATATATTGATGCTCATACATTAATTCATATGCCAGAAAAAAATATTTTTAACCATTATTTGTTAAACCAAAGATACTTACGTGTTTTAAGATAGTCACTGTTAGGTAAATGACATCCTATGTGTAAAAAGCTATTTTTCTTTAATGAAAAATTTTAGCTCTCCAATTTTTTTTCTGTTTAAAGTATACATATGGAGCAATGTTTTTAGCTAGTTTGAAAAAAATTTATGATAGGCCATTTTTTTTATGGCCCATTACAGTAAGCCAATTTTTGAGGGTGATATTTTCTGTTTAAATGTAATAAACAGTATTAAAATAAAAATTTACCATTGTTTTAATATCATATATGCATTCTTTATATAAATAGCTTTTAATTGGTACCAGAAATATAAAATTTGAATCATTAGTTGTCAAGTTATGGACATTTATAGACATTGGGATAGCATCCAAGATGGCCACCATTTGGTAAAAATGACCATTTTTTAAAAGGGTATATCTCAGTGAATATTGCGCAAATTAGTTTTAAATTTCAGATTTGAGGGTTTCACTACTATGTCTGTCAACAAAAAAAATTTTTAAAAAATCTGTGACTATGCTGCAACACCCATTGGTTGAATTCGTGTGGAATGACCCTAGAAATAAAATAAGACATATTAATAGACTTGTATTATTATTATCTTAAAATTAAGTTATAAAACATCTAATTAAGTAACTATTGTCCTCTTTAATTTTATAAAGCTGCAAAAATGAAAAAATTGGCAGTTGGTATGGCCCTTTTAAAATTTAGCTGACATATTTGCAATTCCGATTACAAATCCCTAGCAAAACCATTTAAGTTTTATTCCAGTATTAATGTCCTCATTATTGAGAAATTGGGTCACTTATTAAACTCTAAATCAATTAAATGTCATTAAAACTAATTAAAAACACTTTAAAATGTGTAGCTTACAGTTACAATGCTTCATTGTATAAAAGCCAATTATGGCCAAAAAAAGCCGGTTAAAACCAATAAAAGCCACCGGCCTGGCTTTTTTTAATTTTAGCCGGCTTTTTTGCAACCCTGCTTAAAGGGCATTTTTTCGGCCGATTTTTCAAGTGATAGGGCTTGCGGGGCTTTAGGGCCATCAGGGCAGCAAATTTTGTAAAGAAGGTTAGGCAGGGCACCCCGCCCCACGAAAAATGCTTAGAATGAACTCTGAGAAAAGTATAAATGAATACACCATGAAAGTTCAAAGAGATATGAAGCCTATCAAATATTTTTACTCTGTATAACTCTTCTTTTAATCTTATCCTAATATGTTTATGATGAACTTAATTCGGTGTTGGCAATAAAAGTAGTGCATATTTAAACTTCAAATCCAAACCATTGCATTCCAAACTGTCCATGTCTTTAAGGGTTAATATATCAGCTAATTACCGACAACTTTTTTCAAAAACCATTATCAACAATCCTTTTATACTTCTGCGATAATAGGTACCTCTGGCACTCCTCAAGTCCTTTACTGAACTCCCACATATCGAAATTTGTGTGTAATGAAAAAATGCGACTTTCTCAAAAATTATATGTGACTTAGAGTAACCGCTATAGTATTCCTGCAAAGTTTACCCCTAATTTTTTCATAATTTTAGTTTCAGTAGATTCAGAATTAGAGGGGAGGAACACATTTTTGCATTATATTTTTGATGATATCTCTGAAAATATAATACCAAAAATTATGAGAAATTATTTTGAAGTTCAGCGTTACAAAAGCTTTCACACGATAGACAAAGAAAAGATTTTTTTTTTTTTTTTTCAAGTAACTTAATTAGCACCTGTACATTTTTCCTATATAGGGTAGATGTGCCAGTAATGGACACCCCTTGATGTTTTTGGTTCATAAAAAAATAATAGATATTTAGCTTTAATTATTTTTTTTATAATTCCCTCTTGTGTGTTTTATAAAACTATGTTATTGTTGACACTTTTAATCAAACCAATCAGGAAGCAGAAAATATTGTTTCAAAGTTTTGCTGTGAAAATCTTAATGAAGAGGTTAAGAGCTGGCTTCGTTTAATTAATTTATATATTATTTATTTTCTTGCAAAATTCGAATGTTTTTGTTTGAGTAGCAATAGAAAACTTTGAATTTTATATACTAATGGCTATTTACAAAATTTCATTTCTTTTTAAGGTTTTAAGAGGGGGTTGTCCATTACTGGGATGGTTAATTAGTCATTTTCCAGTAATGGACACCCCATGTAGACATTGCTAAAAATGCAATTTTAGTAATGTTTATAGTGCATAAAATACTTTGGCTTAACTGCAAACCTAAATAATCAAATTTAATTTTTAAATTATACTTACCAAAATGTAATAACACCAAAACTTTTATAAATAGCTGCTTTTAAGTTATTTTATGTGATTAATAAAATTTCGATATTTTATTTTATTTATTTATTATTTTTTTTTATGTAGTATATATATATATACCTCACATATTTTACAATCTAGCAATCAAACCAGCCAGGAAGCAGAAAATACTGTTTAAGAGCACAGTCAAAGAGGGGCTCATAGGGCTTAATCCCTCTTTGTTTAAATAAAAGCAATTAAGTTACAGAAGCTATTAAAAATCCATTTTCTGTCTTAAATGTTTCCTTATTTAAAAAAAAAAAAATGTAATACTATTAATGAAAGTTATAGATTAATATTCATGAAACTAGTAAATCTGCACATCAGTGGCCTCAAACATCAGTTCTACAGTTTTATTTTGAAATTATTTTATTTAGTATTTAAAATATTCAACTCACAATATCATTTCTTTCATATTTGTAATATTAATTATTATAAATGATGTATCAAGTAATCTCTGGAAGATTGTTAAAAATAGTGACACAAAACTAAACATTAATATTCCAAAACTTTTTTATATACAGTAGAGGATCTTTATAACGCAATTCTCCATATAACGCACAACTTCCCAGATGTAAACAATGAATTTTGCAGTTAAAAAGCACCTGCATTTTCACATTGTAAAATATTGCTACTCTTTACAGGACTAAATTTGATACATTAGTTCAACTTTATCTCCTAATTTAAGACCTTTTTACTGAAAAGAATGCTATTATCACAATAAACACTTTTGAAAAAGTCTAATATAAGGGATTGTTGGGTCAGTTATATTTGGATTCTGTTTGTAAAGTAAATTTAACAATGCCTGACCTATATTATGCAAAAATTTATGATTTGGATAACTCTTGATAACAAGGAATGCAGTATAAAGATATTCTAATGTATTTTGATATGTTTCAGACTTATTTGGCCATGTTTACAAGGTGAATTTAATGATGTGATCCATATAACGCAAAATTCTATATAACGCACAACCTTGCGTTTTTAGGTTTGCGTTATAAAGATCTTCTACTGTATATATATATACCTTTTAAAATCCACCACTGTTTCAATAATTTGATAGCTGTAACTGTCTGATATTTAGTATTTTAAACTATCCATCTAAAATAATTAAAACATCGATCTTCTGATAATTACAATAATTGATGTAAACAGTAAATGATTATCACAAATATTTTATTAATTACTGGTATCCTAATTGTTAAATTTATTTTAAAATAACTATTTTGTTTAATTAGTATGTATTCATTACATTCTGGTTCTAAATACAGTCATATAAACAATTATATTTATTACTTTTTATGGGGTGTCCATTACTGGAACAGAGGGTGCCCACTACTGGGCCAGAGGGTGTCCACTACTGGGCCAGAGGGTGTCCATTACTGGGCCAGAGGGTGTCCATTACTGGAGTTTTGATATATTTCTGTTATTTAAAATTAAATTTCTATTCATATGGGGAAATGAGGCTATAAGAATGGTTAAATATTGTTGATAGATTAATATAATATTGAAAAAACTGGAATATAATAATTATAATTATTAATAAAAAAATAATTTTTAAAGAAATTCCTTAAGGGTGTCCATTACTGGCACATCTACTCTATGTTTGTGAATGGTTAATAAATCTATAAATATGTGGGTCAATAGCCTTTATTACTTCAACCAATTTGAACTTTCCTTGTTTTATAGTTTACAAGTAAAATGGATGTGACAGATGGACAGACAGACACAGGAGTGATCTTATATTGGTTTCGTTTTTACTTTTTAAGTATGGAACCCTAAAAAAGCAGGAAATTTTAGCTAACCCAAATGTAATAAAATTGAAACAGTAAGTATTACAGAGCTGCCCCTCTCTCAAATGCACAGTATTTTTAAATTTAGTGTATAAAGTTTTTAAAAAATTACACATGACATTTAAAAACATGATGAATTACAGTGAGTTCATAATTCTGAAATAAGATACATTTTTCATCAGATAATTTGTTTAAAGAGAATCCTTTAAAGAGGTCCTAATAAATGATATGAATGATGATAACGATGCATATAATGTAATATTGATAATGATTCGCCATTGCTTTCATTGATACAAAAAAATACAGCAAAAATTTATTTTAGAAATTACAATGTATGCTTTCATTTCAAACAAATACATTACTTTGTGAAAAATAAATTTTATTAATCCAACTGTTTTATTTTTGTTGATTCTAAATTAAAAAGCACTCTTGTATATTTTTATGCAATATTTCTTGAATAAATGTCAAAAGTTATGGTGTAGTAATTTCTGATGGTATAAAAATCAAATTATTCAAATTGTACTAAATTTCAGGAAGAAATAAACATGCTAAAGGCATCACATAAAAGACATTATATTCACACTAAAAATTAAAATTTTACCTTTAGTAAAATTCCCCAATCAGGAATTTCCTATTTTTATGGGACTGAAAGGTTTTCTTTAATATTTAATATTAATTATTAAAAAATGATAAAATGAAGAAAACGCCACTTGAAGGAAATAACTTAAACTTCAAAACACGTATCGTAACTTCAAAATCATAATAATTTTAACAGCACTTTAGAAAAAGATTTTAAAACCATTTTTATAAGATGAAAATCACTATGCAATTGTGCAGTTTAATATCAAAATGCTTAGTCTAAATAACTCAACATTTCTCGCAGAACACAATATTGAATAGGGTGATCCAGATCGTATTAATTTATGAGAAAACAATTAATGCAAACTATAGAGAAACAAACTTGAAAATGGACAAAATCTCATTGTTGTGTGTTGGTTTTACAATTGACAGTCAAGACAGCAACAGGTGATAATACAACAAAAATTGAATAAAAATTTGACCGATTCATACACAAATTACCATCGTTTGAATCATTTTCAACAGAGATGAACATTTCATGAAATAAATAAGAATAAAGCTACATCTTCTTAGCCGGCAATTTACACCGGGAAACAAACAAAACACATTTCGAAACTAAAGTTATACTGCTGTGAACACACGTGATTGGCTTAAACATTCCAATACCTGTTCATTCGGCCGGTGGCTAGATAGAGCGGTTAGCATTGGTCTAATTGGCTCTTCAGATCAAGTTTTCCGGCATTCTTCTGACATCTATTGATGAACTTGAACAGACCCTAGGGTCTGTTCACGTTGACCGCCGGCGCTACAACGCCTAGAATAAATTGTGTGGAAATCTACTATCCAAACCATAGAAGTAAAAAGTTCTTCTTACTTCTATGATCCATACAGCTCAAAACAAACGTATCCCTTAAATGTACAACGATCCTGTAATTCAACGAGCCAATCGCAGCGACATCTGGGTTATATTTTCAAATTTCAGTGTAAACGTTGTATTAAAAACAGCGTCTAGACCATGGAAGAAGGAAAACATGGAAGGGAAACAAACCCCTTTCCCATTTTAGAAGCAGGGAGACCAAATGGTCTTGGAGTTTTAGAAAATATCCTCAGATGTCGCTCCGATCGACTCTTTGGATTTCAGCATCGTTTTACATTTAAGGTATTATATGTAAGGTATAAGTACATTTAACTAAAATATTGTATAATATTTTAGTATTTTCTAGAGTCAAGAATATATAGTGTGAATGGAGGATACTGCAAATATGGGTTCGAGGCTGAAAAATGTCACGTGATACCGGTAATTTACCCAAGGAACTTCAAATTGATAAGAAGGGAAGATGCTACTACTTTGCCTGATGAACTGTTTCATTGGCTAGCGGGGTTTTACTTTACACATCTACGGAGCCTTCCCTTCTTTACGCTAGACGTTTTTACCTTGATCACGTGATCAAAACGCAGATGGAATATCCTCCATTTACCCAAGGAACTTTTAACTGATAAGAAGGAAAGATACTACTGCTTTGCCTTATGAACTGTTTCATTGGCTAGCGGGGTTTTACATTACACGTCTACGGAGCCTTCCCTTCTTTACGCTAGAAGTTTTTACCTTGATCACGTGATCAAAACGGTGATGGATTATCCTCCATTCGGCTATTCTAGTACTTCTTAAAAAAGTGCTAAAATATTGGATCCCTTAAATGTCAAACGATGCTGAAATTCAATGAGTCGATCACAGCGACATCTTCAGGATATTTTTTATAACTCCAAGATGATTTGGTCTGGACGTTGTAATAATACGATGATGTTTATTTAGAAATTTGAAAACATATCGCAGATGTCGCTGCGATCGGCTCCCTGGATTTCAGCATCATTGCACATTTAAGGGATACAATTTTTAGCGCTGTTTGAATAGCAGATTTCCACACTATGTATTCTAGATGTTATACTACTGCGGTAGTCAGTCAGTATTTTCTGGATATCTGAATCTGGGGAACCAATGAGAACGGTTCAGGATCGGAACTCAGTCTGTATTGTGAACATGCTTACAGCATCTAGAGCTGGACCAAATTACAGAGTCTAGAATGCATAGTGAGGAAATCTACTATCCAAACAGCGCTAAAATTTTGTATTCCTTAAATGTGCAATGACCCCGAAATCAAGGGTGCCGATCGCAGCGACAGCGGCGATATATTTTCAGATTTCAAAGTAAGCATCGGATTACTACAACGTGTAGACCAAATCGTCTTGGAGTTTTAGAAAATAACCTGCAGATGTCGCTGTCATCGACTCATTGGATTTCAGCATCGTTTCACGTTTAAGGGATCCAATATTTCAGCACTTTTTTAAGTATTACGGAGATAGACAATTTCCACACTATATATTTTAGACGCTGTAACCAAATCGTCTTGGAGCTTAAAAAATATCCTGCAGATGTCACTGTGATCGACTCATTGGATTTCAGCATCGTTTCACATTTAGTGATCCAATATTTTAGCGCTTTTTTAAGAATTACTGGGATAGCCGATTTCCAAACTATACGCTGTACCGGCGCGCTCAAGAGACAGGAACATGGAGTGGGTCATTATCGTGCATGGAATCATGGAATGGAGGATATTCCATCTCCGTTTTGATCACGTGATCAAGGTAAAAACTTCTAGCGTAAAAAAGGGAAGGCTCCGTAGACGTGTAATGTAAATCCCCACTAGCCAATGAAACAGTTCATGAGGCAAAGCAGTAGTATCTTCCCTTCTTATCAGTTAGAAGTTCCTTGGGTAAATTACCGGTATCACGTGACTTTTTTCAGCCTCGAACTCATATTTGGAATATCCTCCATTGTGATTATCGGGGAACGTGTTCAGTGCGTTTAAGAACAGATTATGGATTTGATTAATTCAGCGCGGACGCTGATAAATTATGGTGCTAATTATAATGGTAGTCTGTGCCGAACAAAAGTTGAGCTAGATGGCTGAATGGATAGAGCATTGAATTCGAGACTAGGGGCTATGGGTTCGAATCCTACGCGACTCGAAATGAACTTATATATGTATATATATTATTATTATTATTAGTTGCTTTTATGATAAATAAGAGATTTTGAAAAAGAATTTTTTTATAATAATAACACTGACGCACATGTCCGTGGCCGAGAGGTTAAGGCACCACGCCGCTAATCGCTTGAGAGCCTGGAAGGTCTGCGTGTTCGACTCCCGCTTACTCAGTTGCAAACTCATTGCGGAGCTCCCGGTTGTATTTCTCTGGTGTTGTAAATTTCCTTGTGACTATCTCGTCCTTGTATGTAATGGAAAAGGAAATAAAAATTGTGGTTTGTGTATGTGTATAATAATAAGGATGATTCCAGGCGAGATGCCATAGTTGCTATAGACCCCAAAGCAATCTCCATTACGGTGGGCTTCAACGTCAACGTCAACGCACACGTACTTCTATTATTATAATAAAACACTTATTTAAATACAAGGTATTTCGCCATGAAAAATTTACATTAGAACGCCTTTTAATATTCAAAGTTTTGTCTTAAAGTGACATATATGAAGAGCTGAGTGGATGAACATGTTATCTGTTTTTGAACAGATGTGCTTCGACAATGCACGGGTGTTTGGCGACTTTTTGGTTGGCGCGCTTTTCTAGTCCACGCCGAACTGCTATTTTCTAATACGTCGACAAATTTGAATCATGAGATATACACTACTTATAAATAAAGACGTATTAAAAAGCACAAAATTATGTATTTTTACAAAACAATCAAAATAAAGCTTAAACACATATTTTACAACATAAATCTTATGGTAAATGTGCTACTTGCGTCATTTCGTGCTTTTAAAATGCCCTTCTATATCAGAGCAGACATCAGATAGTTCAAATTCTAATGGACGGTATGCACGTGACGTCAGACGCCAAAGCCGCGAGGCTAACGAGAAAGACAGGCTACCGCGGTGCATTCCACGTATCTTTTTTTACAGACCGCTGGAATCACGTGATGCTCGAATGCACCAATGAAGGTGTGGGAAAAGAGCACATGTCACTCTAGCGGTCTGTAAAAAATGACACGTGGGATGCACCGCGGTAGCCTGTCTTTTTCGTTAGCCGCGCCAGAGCCGGCGTATGAAGAAGTTTTTTGCTAGTGAAGAGATGGCCGTTTTTGTGTTGACAAGGTGGTGACATTTTTAACACCAGGTCCTATTAAAAAAAACTCCAATTCGGGTAAACGAAGAGTTTGTTTATTTCATGATGAAAGTCCAAGGGAGAGGTACAAGGGGAAAGCAATAAGGAGCCTCTTTTAAGACGTCATCACGAGGCTAGAGACAGAGCAGAAATGTGTTGAATATGCAGTTACAACTTTCTTGCTTGGCGGACTACAATATCGCCAATCTAAAAGTATTTTTGCGCCATGCACAAGAGGCTAATGGAAAAATTGGCTGGTATGTTCGCCAAAAACATACGGTAGGCTTCTACCATATTAATTGTGTAGGGGGGGGGGCAGATTGTGGGCTCCAAACATTCTTGACTCATGATAGGCGCAGACTAATCTGTACATTGATACAGCTGCGGTTAAAAAAATAAAAAGTGTTTCTGGATAGGGCATAGTAACAGACCGAATTCGTTAGGCTAAAAAGCATGAGAATGTATTTTTCTAGACCAGATGTTAGATCAAAGATGAACCGCTTTACCACAAAAAGGCAGAATTGCTATACATCTGAACAAAAGGGTGTGAAGCGAAGATAATTCTAATGAATAGATTGCATGTAAAGTGATTTTAAATGATGAGTTATATTCATGCCCAAATAAGGAAATGACCGAAGTTAAAATGCTTTTGAAACTAACAGTCAGCCGTAACGAATTTTCTACAAGGTTAAATTGTATGTGTGAAAAAATCATAAAGTAAAAATTGAAGACTGAATCACTGATTTTATTTTATTAAAGAGATGTGTAACTAGAATAATTCAATTTAAATATGAAGGGCTGTTAATTCAATCGATTTAGTTTTTAAATGTTGAATTTAATTTAGGGGCTGCACTGTTTGACTATAGCGCACTAAAATATATAAGTTATTAAACATAATTTTAATTGAAACTGGTGGGGGGGGGGGATGGAATGCAAACTTATATAACGAGATAGTCGTTATATATATCACCTGGGACACCGCAAAAAAAAAACTTTTTGTTGACCCGTGTGCATGGGCAAAACATCAAGACAAATAGTTGCACATATAAATATATTTTCAAAACAGAAAAGTTTTTTTTTTTTGAACAAGTTGCTGTCATGAACACAAAAAAATCTCTTTCATCAATAGTTCCAACAGTCCTAAGAGATTTTATGAATGAATATTTTCTAAATTAAGTTTATTCATCTCCATGTGAATTAAAATTTTCTTCAAAAATTATGTATACCATGGTATTTTTTTTTTGTTTGTTATCCGAGTCGACTCTGACAGCAAGTAATTAAGTAGCATGTAACTAAACCATTGGCTGCACATCATCAAAATATTGATCCTGATTCGGATCATTTAATGAAAAAGCACAAGTACTAACAATAAAAAAAGTATAATATCAAAACACAAATGCAACACTAGAAGTAAAGAGTAAATAATAAGTGAATGTGTAATTGTAAACTAATAAGCAATTGTAATATGATTTAAAAGAAATTGGACATGATTAAAAAAATGTAATGTTTGTGCATGCAGCATAGGATGACAAAAAAAAAGAGGTGCCTGAAGCACGCCCATGAAAAAGGTGTCACCCTGAATCTTGTGTAGACCACAAGTATTATGGCGTCGGCTTAGGGCTTCAGCCTTATATGAGGAGGGAGTTTTGAGACTCATACAGTGCCCGCTTATATGAGTCCCTGCTCCTCCGAAGACACTAGCGGTCCTCTAAAGGAGCACACGTCGGTTTACAAGCAAAAATTGATTTTTGTGAATTGGAACACCAATTCCAAGGGGTTGTCTCTCAACACAATGAAGTTTTGGACCCTAAGGGCAATAATTTTGAACGGGAACAAAACATTCGAAAGGGAGAATTAAAAATAAAAAAATAGATATATGTCACATATATATCAAATCAAAAAGGGGTAGACAATCCTAGAGTGAAGAGAGACATAAAAAATGAAAAAGTCATAATCAGGTTAAATAATGCACAAGTCATATAATTAGAAGGTAACTAACTGGTTGACACGAAAATGTTATCAAATTACATGTGAAAAAAAATTTTATTTTAAATAACTGCAATTATTAAATGTGTTAGTTATCATTGTTACCTGAAATGTAATCGTAAAAGAATGAAATGTAAAACAAATGTTAAACTGTAAATAATAGTTAAGTGTATGTAAATAACATAAAAGTGTACAGTAAAATGAAAAGAGTGTAAAGTGATTCAAAATATTGTTCACAAGGGATCTTCGAAGCATACAGTCATGGGCCAGCCATAATGTTGTCAAAGATCTCTTGCAAGCAACATACATACAACCTAGGCCTCTGGTTGTACACTTAGCTTCACAATACATGTCATAATAAAAATGTAAACAAAAGTATATTATTTTCTGTTTCTTAAATTATATGTATGTGGTTGATAAACATTAGGGAAGTTGTGATTGTTTAAGTGACTTGTAGCATCGAATAAATGTCCATATCGAGGTGGTGCAAGAAGTAACCTATCAATGTGTACACGAAATGCTGTATTATCAGCAGCATATAACCTCTTGATCGAGAATGACACAGGTGAATGTTTGAAAGTTACAATATATGGTCCAGTGTATTTAGGTTTGAATTTATCAACAGATTTTAAGTACACAATATCTTTGAGGCAAATGGTTCTTAATTTAGCTTTTTGACCGTAATGTTTATATCTTTTATCCTGTGCTGTTTTAATGTTAATGTAAGCCTTGTCATATATTTTGTGTAAATCTTCAAGTAGTTTATGTATTTCAGTATGTTTATCTAGAAAAGGTTGATTGCTATTCTGATCAAAAGTGTCAAAAATTAATGAAAGTTCACGTCCAAAGTGCAGAAGATTAGGAGTGAATAATGTAGTTGAATGTTTTGAACCATTATAGAGCGACTTGTGTATAAATATTGCATTTTCAAATGAGTGACCTTCTTGCAAAAGTATATTAACAGAGTATTTGATAGATTTATTTGTTCTCTCCGAAAGAGTATTGCTTTGTGGCCTCGAAACAGAGCTATGAAGTACCTTAATACCTAGAGTATCATTAAAAATGTTGTATATTTGAGATGTATATTGGGGTCCTAAGTCTGATAAGACAACAGAAGGTCTCCCAAAGGTGGTTATATAAGAGAATAAACATTTAACGACTTTAGCTGCAGATGTATCATTAAGTGGAAAAAGTTCAACATGTCTTGAAAAGTGATCTGTAATAGTTAAAATATGTTTACCATTAGAAAAGGGTCCAACGAGATCTGTACTAATAGTATGGCCAGGATATCTGGGCGTGTAGGTGGGTTGTAAGGGTGCAGGAGGGGTTTGATGATGTTTACATTTAAGACATTTGACACATGAAGCTACAAAGTTTAAGGTGTCAACATACATGCCTTTCCAAAAGTATCTTGATGATAGGAACTCATAGGTTTTATTAAAACCAAAGTGAGATAAATGAGAGATTGTTAAAACTTTGCTTTTAAGAGAGTTAGGAACAACAATGTGATATGAAAAAGTGTTATTAAGATTATTTTCTTTCTTTAACATTAAAACTTTCGAATCAGGGTGTATGAAGTAATTAGGATATTTTTGAGAAGGTCCTTTCTTTAGAATATCCTTGTAAACAGTGGACAAGGTGGTGTCATTTTTTTGTTCAGTGCAGAAAGTTTCATTTGAAATTTCCAATAAAGGATCTGGATTTGTTTGTTTACCAGATACAAGATAGTTTACATATTTCTTAGTGGCACTTGAACATGAATTGTTACTGTCTGGTGTATCATAGTCAACAATAGGTAATGGTTGAGGGTCATGGATAAGTTCAGGGTTAGTAGCCAGAGTTTGTTGATTGTTTTCAAAAGTACAGCGAGATAAATAGTCAGCAAGAACATTTTTTTACCAGGGATATGTTTAAAAGTGTATGAGTACTCTGAAAGCTCCATGAGCCAACGAGAGATAATATCAGCTGGATTAGTAGTCTTGTTATATTTTTCTAAGGGTTTACTGTCAGAAAGGATTACAAATTGTCTGTTATATAAATAATATTTGAAAGCGGTAACAGATTTATAAATTGCCATGAGTTCTAATTTAAGTGCAGGGTATTTTTTTCTGATGGCTTAAGAGATTTAGAAAAATATGCTACTGGTAAAAGTTGTTGATCATGCTCTTGTAATAAAACGCCAGAAATAGCAACATTTGACGCATCTGTATTTAAATAAAATGTCTTGTTCCAATCAGGTAATCTAACCATGGGAGAATTAAAGAAAATTTTCTGTATTGTGTCCATGATTTCTTGATGTTTAACTGTCCATTTAAATTTAACTTTTGGAGTAGTTAGGTTTATCAGTGGCTGTACTAACTCAGAAAAGGATGGAATTAGACTCTTATAAAATGTAATAACACCAACGAGTCTTTTTAGTTGACGTTTAGTTGTAGGTGTGGGAAAAGATGTTATTTTTATATTTGACTGAATTGGGGAAACAGACTGATTTTCTAAATGAAATCCTAAATAGTCAATACTAGATTTATGAAAAGTACACTTGCTAGGAGACAGAGTCAAGTTATATTTGGTTAGGATAGAGAGAATTTTCTTTAATTTACTACACATTTCATCAAAAGAGTTTGCACCTACAATGAAATCCTCCTGATATGTATATACACCATCTAATTGTAATTCATCAAGCAAAGAGTCCATTAAAGCTTGGAAAATAGAAGCGCTGTTTTTTAATCCGAACACTAATCTCTTGTATCTAAAAGAACCAAACATAGTAGTAAATGTCAACTGATTTTGGAATTTTGCTGGCAAATCAATTTGATGATATGCCTGATGAAAGTCAAGAGAAGAAAAATATCGATACTGAGAAAGATTTGAAATGATGGTTTGAATTTTAGGTAGAGGGTAAGATGATCCTTGAATTAGAGTATTGACCATTCGAAGATCTAACGCGAGACGGAATTTTTGTTTACCAGTTCCGTCTGGTTTCTTTTTGACTAAAAGCATGGGGCAAGCCCATTCTGAACAGTGGCGTTCAATAATTTTGGCATCAAGCAGATCTTTAATTTGTTCTAAAGTACCTTTTTGCAAAGATTGAGGAAGGGGGAATGGAAGAGTTTTTATAGGGTAGTCATTAATAAATTTCAAATCAGGTACAATCTTATCAGTATGTCCAAGTGTATTTAATGATTTTGAAAAGGCAGGATAATAATTAAGTAACAGTTTAGTCATTGTATTTGCTTCATTAGAACTTAAATGTGTAAGATCAAAATCGGTAGCTGCCAAATCCTCTTTCCTCTTTTTTAATGTTTCATTAGATGCCTGGATAAAATTTAGGAAGTGTTGTTCTGAGTTATGATGCTTGTCCAAATTATCAGAGGGGTACTCAAGAATTTCCTCAACTTCAGATAACTGTCCAATTTTTGTGTGTTTAGGGAGATGAATTGTAGTGTCAGAATTATTTTTAAGTGAAATAGAAAAGAAATGATTTAATTGTACAGGCTTCTTTTTGCGTTTAGAATTCTTATCCATTTGAATAATGGCATCATGACCTATTACTTCTTTTTTATCTGCCAAATATTCAAATAGATAGTTTATGTCATGTTTGATATTATTGTTTGTGTAAACTGAGCACCATGTTTGCTCTTGGGGTTCTAGAATTATTTTACGGGTTAAGAAAACTTTTTGATTTGTCACTACATCACATAAGGTGTTACATTGATTACTTTCACTGACTTTGGACTTAGAGTGTGATGTTTCTAGTGGAATAGTCAAGTTGTTGTTAATGTGAATGCATTTATTGAAAGTATCAATGATAATGTTAAATTTACTAATGAAATCAAAACCAAGAATGCCTTCAAAACTGGAGGATTCAGGAATATCCACTATATAAAAGTGGTGCGAGAAGGATTTTTTTTCTAACTTAATGGATGCTCTAATACATGAAGAAAAAGAAACATCCGAATTGACGGTTTTAATATTTATGGCTGTTGTTAGTCTCTTGTATTTTAATACAGGTTTAAGTTCATTAAATAAATTTTGTGAAAGTAACGAAATGCTACTTCCAGAGTCAGCCAATAGGGTGATTTTATGGTTTGCAATAGTGGCCTTTACAAGAGGGAGTGATGGAGAATGCGTATTAACACTACAAATGATGTGGACATTGTTATCACCTTCATTTTCTGTTTGAGTAGTGATATTTCTTGCGATTTTAATGTGATCTGAAGTTTGTGACCCGGTTGAATTAACTAACCTTTCTTTAGAGATCTTTGGTAATGTAGGGTCAATAGGAAATGTTGCTGATGTTAAGTCACATGGTTGAGACACAAAATCATCAGCATAAAAATTGTGTCTCTGTTCTAGTTTTCCTGAACATGGTAATCGTTGCGTCTGTTAAAATTTTCCCTTCTCTGTGTATTAACTCTTTTCCATTTAAAACACTGATGGGCCTGGTGGCCATTGCGGAAACAGAGTTGACATGTCACAACTTTTCTTTGTGGAAATTTGTGAGGGGAAAAACGTTTTGGGAAATTTCGCGTTTTGAAATTTTTCCTATAGCGCATCGCATTTGCGTTATACTTTGGGCTACCTTGCATATCATTTTTTTGAGTTTCAGTTTTGGGTCCAGGCGGTGCGAGTGTTAACGCATTTATTTTTTCCGAGAGTTCCTTCAATTGTTCTTCAACGTTATTTTGAGATTTACTGACAGAGGGTAAGGAATGTAGAATCTTTTCGTTATGCAGAATTTTGTGAAACGTCTGTGCTCTTTCAACAGCAGCACGATATTCATTGACGCCTTCTTCTTGTAACTTTATTCGTATGTTAGCTGGCACAGCCTCCGTGAATTTCATAAGTTTAATTGTGTTACGGGCATTTTCGTCTTTATTATCTGAATAGACAGTTGCGGCTAACACGTTTAACCGGTGAGCCAAATTTTTAATTGACTCCGCTGGCAGAAGAGATAAGCTCGAAAGTTCAACGCCAGCCACGCACTTGCTCGGGGGTGAGAAAAATGCCGCAAATTCTTTTTCAAGTATATCTAGATCATTGATTTTTTGAATTTCCGGATTCTGTGCATAAAATTTTTGAGCGGGACCAATTAACTTCCCTACAAGTACAGCAATAGTAGTCTGAGGGCTGTATTTGTTAATTTCAGCGACCGACCTAATTTGGTTAAAAAAGAATTTAAGCAAATCCCTGATCTCCATCAAATTGGTTAATGTTGATTTGAACTTGTTTAGCGGACATGGTCAACAGTTTACCTAGCACAAATTCTCTAATCAAAAATTGTTACTGAGATTCTGCATACATATATAAATATGACACATATAAGCAGATAAAAATGCAAAGTAAATAAAATAATGAAATAAAATAGTATAATAATCACATTAAAAAAATAACACACAACTTAAAAAATAAACAAAAGGTCTTTTCTTTAAACCTTTTATAGAAAAAAAATAGAGAGAAAAAAAATTATCCAGGGACAAAAATTGTGTTTCTCAAAGTAAAAATAATGTCGTTGCTTATTTTAAGCAAAAGAAAGAGAAACAAAAATATTTTGCAATAGCTCCTATTTTATTTTTTTAAATGGATGAAAATGTACGTCTTTCAAAGTAAAACTGGTAGGAGCAAGCAACTGAAATAAAAACTTATTTTATCCTTTTTAACAGAGAAAAAAAATTGCTATCTGTCCTTGTTTCTCTAAAAGGACAGAAATTAAAAATCTCTCAACTTAAAATATTTTCAAGCCGAAAGGCAAACTAGAAAAAATCTTATTTTAACCTTCGTAGATAATAAAAAAAATATCTAGGACGAAGTATAATCCTCGTTAACTCTTTTTGAGAGAGTTGAGAGAAAAAAAAATTTAACATATTTTAATATGCATTAAGAGTTAAGTAGAGATGAATGTATTTCATAATAACTAAGAATATTGGAACATTCAATGCAAAGGGAAAAAAACTAATTATATTATATTTATAAATATTATAATAGACAGCACAGAATATCAAAATAGCAATATCACTGTGTTTTCGTATCCTGTACAAAAACACAATAATATTAATAAAATCAATTCTCAAGTACTTGTGAGTACTTATGGAGTAGGAAAGCATAAAAAATGGAATGAAACAACTTTAAAAATTTTAAAAGACTGTTTCTAGAATTAACTGAAAGGAAAATTAGTCGAAAGGAAAACAATTAAATGGGGGGAATGAAAACATGCTTTCGTACTCTAAAAATGTGCTATTTTAAGGGACTGGTGCAGTATTTATTTTCACTTTTTATGCACATTTATGACCTCTTTGTCAATATCATAAAAATTTGCTAGAAATTTATGTATGCGTGTGAATGAATCATTAAAACGATTCTTTGGCAGCAAATGACTTTTTGGAGATTTTTTTTGTATCACAAAATGCCTCTTGAATAAAAAGATGAACAACTTATAAAACCTCACAATATTGTTGGAGCACTTAAATTTCACAAACTCGTTGTAGTATGGAGGAAAGAAAAAAATCAACATACTTTTGAGAATTTTGAGGAGGCTGGCTGAATAAATAGTGATGAGAGCGAGAGTCGTGATTCAATCGCTGACTCGCTCGGACGTTCCTTTCAAGGAACACACGTATTTGCAGGGGTTTTTTTTTTGTTTTAACTGAAAAGGCTTTTCTCACACTTTTGAATTGGGAGTTCACATCTCGCACGTGAAAATGTAGAGGCGTACTTTGAGCACTCACAGAGAAAAAAAACACTTAGCAGATAGATACGTTCATTCTTGCGGGAAATGCACACAATTTTTTTGCAGTGTATTTTAAATGCAAATGGTTCACTTGATTCGTTTGTTTTGAAGACACAAACACGCGTTCACACATTTCACACAGTGAGGGCTCCTACAAATTCAGGCACTTATCACAGACTTGTGTAAGCACTGGGGATGCCTTTTAGGCGAGAAGAAAAAAAACTCAAAAAAGCACAGACTTCTTCATCGCGCGGCATTTTTTTTCTTACCTTTCTAATTAAACGGAAAGGCTTTTTTTATATTCTTGAGCACGCACAAACGCCCTTATACTTGTCATATTTTCACAAACAGAGAGTCGCAGCGGTTCGGTGAAAGACATATAGAAGTTTATATTCGAAGATATCACAGAATTCAGGGCGATGCTCCAATTCAAACAGGAGGGGGAAGCAGGATAGCAGGAGCAGGCAGGCACGGATATTTCATCCGCGAAGAGCAGTCGTCCGGGGCGAAAAGTTCACTCCATGATGAAATCCACGCAGCCGGTAAGCGAAGATAAGCAGCGCGTACCTCTGGGAAGCGAAGAAAATCAGCGTGTCGTTGTTTCCTTAGGTGACGGGGCGAGATACTCGAAGCTCACAGCAACAGAGCGGTGCGACCGCTGGGAGAAATCCATCGCTCCAAGAAGACCAAGCAGAAAAATAAAGATTGGAAGCAGGTAGCTCTCCCTTACATTTTTTTTAATGGAGAAAAAAAACTGGTCAGGCGGCCAATTTATATGAAGAAGTTTTTTGCTAGTGAAGAGATGGCCGTTTTTGTGTTGACAAGGTGGTGAAATTTTTAACACCAGGTCCTATTAAAAAAAACTCCAATTCGGGTAAACGAAGAGTTTGTTTATTTCATGATGAAAGTCGAAGGGAGAGGTACAGGGGGAAAGCAATAAGGAGCCTCTTTTAAGACGTCATCACGAGGCTAGAGACAGAGCAGGAATGTGTTGAATATACAGTTACAACTTTCTTGCTTGGCGGACTACAATATAGCCAATCTAAAAGTATTTTTGCGCCATGCACAAGAGGCTAATGGAAACATTGGCTGGTATGTTCGCCAAAAACATACGGTAGGCTTCTACCATATTAATTGTGTAGGGGGGGGGCAGATTGTGGGCTGCAAACATTCTTGACTCATGATAGGCGCAGACTAATCTGTACATTGATACAGCTGCGGTTAAAAAAATAAAAAGTGTTTCTGGATAGGGCATAGTAACAGACCGAATTCGTTAGGCTAAAAAGCATGAGAATGTATTTTTCTAGACCAGATGTTAGATCAAAGATGAACCGCTTTACCACAAAAATGCAGAATTGCCATACATCTGAACAAAAGGGTGTGAAGCGAAGATAATTCTAATGAATAGATTGCATGTAAAGTGATTTTAAATGATGAGTTATATTCATGCCCAAATAAGGAAATGACCGAAGATAAAATGCTTTTGAAACTAACAGTCAGCCGTAACGAATTTTCTACAAGGTTAAATCGTATGTGTGAAAAAATCATAAAGTAAAAATTGAAGACTGAATCACTGATTTTATTTTATTAAAGAGATGTGTAACTAGAATAATTTAATTTAAATATGAAGGGCTGTTAATTCAATCGATTTAGTTTTTAAATGTTGAATTTAATTTAGGGGCTGCACTGTTTGACTATAGCGCACTAAAATAAATAAGTTATTAAACAGAATTTTAATTGAAACTGGTGGGGGGGGGGGGAATGGAATGCAAACATATATAACGAGATAGTCGTTATACGGCGGTATGCTGATCTGTTATTCTAAACACTGCACCTCCAGAATGCCAGTACTCGCAAGCGCAAACACCCCAAGCAGACGACTTTAGCCTCGACCCAGGTTGAGTGCATAAATTTTAACCAAAATGGAGGATATTCCTTCTCCGTTTTGATCACGTGGTCAAGGTAAAAACTTCTAGCGTAAAGAAGGGAAGGCTCCGTAGATGTGTAATGTAAATCCCCGCTAGCCAATGAAACAGTTCATGAGGCAAAACAGTAGTATCTTCCCTTCTTATCAGTTAGAAGTTCCTTGGGTAAATTACCGGTATCACGTGACTTTTTTCAGCCTCGAACCCATATTTGGAATATCCTCCATTTTGCAAATGGACGATATTCCAAATCTGGGTTCGAGGCTGGAAAAAGTCACGAGATACCGGTAATGGAGGATATTCCATCTCCGTTTTGATCACGTGGTCAAGGTAAAAACTTCTAGCGTAAAGAAGGGAAGGCTCCGTAGATGTGTAATGTAAATCCCCGCTAGCCAATGAAACAGTTCATGAGGCAAAACAGTAGTATCTTCCCTTCTTATCAGTTAGAAGTTCCTTGGATAAATTACCGGTACCACGTGACTTTTTTCAGCCTCGAACCCATGTTTGGAATATCCTCCACTTACCCAAAGAACTTATAACAGATAAGAAGGGAAGATACTACTGCTTTGCCTCATGAACTTTTTCATTGGCTAGCGGGGATTTATATTACACGTCTACGGGGCTTTCCCTTTTTTACGCTAGAAGTTTTTACCTTGACCTCGTGATCAAAACGTAAATGGAATATCCTCCATTTAGGGAATTTTCTCGCATACAGAACAACATTTTGAATTAATAGAACAATATATTGAGTATATAATGCTGCAACAAAGATTTTTTTTCGGTATTTTTTACAAACAATCACTAATAACTCACACTTCATAGACTGCTATGATAATACTCGACAGTAAATACCGCTAGCAAACGAATTTTAGCATAGACCTCAGGTCGTGTGCATAAGGTCCATTTCTCGCAAGCTTTTCAATAAAATCATCACGTCATTTTGGTGATTTAAAGTGGCCTGTTACATTACACTGTTAAAATTGTGAAGTATTTGCTGCATAGTCACCCCACCGTTTTTATAGAATTTTATAGAATATCTCTCTTTTGACCAATGTAAATGCTCCATAATACAATAAAGTAACTGTTTTATTACAGCGTCTAGAATATATAGTGTGGAAATAGGCTATCCCAGTAATATATAAAGAAGCGCTAAAATATTGAATCCCTTAAATGTCAAACGATACTGAAATCCAATGAGTCGATCGCAGCGACATCTGCAGGATATTTTCTAAAACTCCAAGACGATTTGGTCTAGACGCTGTAATAATACGATGTTTACTTTGAAATTTGAAAATATATCGCGATTGGCTCCCTGGATTTCAGCATCATGGTACATTTAAGGTATACAACTTTTTAGCGCTGTTTGGATAGCAGATTTCCACACTATATATTCTAGACGTTGTAGTTTTATATAAAGTTGGTGGAGTAACGATACAGCTACAGTAGCAGATTTTTAATCTAAGACATTTAAGATACATAGACCCGCAATTTCCATTCAAAAGCATGCGAAATCATGGCAGCCATCTGAAGTAAATTGAAACACCTGAACCGCGAGGTTTGTACGTCAGCTGTGGTTATTTACCATTAAGTGCTATGGCTAGAATGAGCTTAAAGAGTAATTTTTATCAATATATATGAAGTTTATGGCACATTTTTTTACATGAAGCTATTTTTTTATATCTAAATATGCGTTATAAATATTGAATTTTCAGAAATAAAGTTAAAAATGCGATTTATTAATACTTTTATGAATGGTATGTTTAAAAAAAGAGTATCTAGTTTTAACATGTCTTATAAACCTAAATAAAGGCGAAAATTATATGGATCCAGATTGTTAAATATTATAATTCCACCATTTTTTAAGTTTGACTTACAAAAGTGACTGGAAAGGAAGTTTAGATTAAAGGTTGCAAATGTAATATAATATAGTAATTTTGCAAAATTTTAAATTACTTGTAAAGAAATTTGCGTTTTTTAAACTAATTTTTATGCAAAAAGGTAATTAAAAAAGCGCATATTATCGAAAATAACACTATATTTTTATCCTTGGAGGATGTTTTTTGAAATACTTACTTGCTATACGAAAAAAACAAAAAAATTGATGAATAATAAGGTTTTTTTTTTTTTTTTTGAAGGCCTAAATGAAATAGGTTAGACTAATACTTAATGAACCGCAATGAAAAAATACGCTAATAAAAGCATTTTCTTAGGTAAATTAAAATATAAAACATATAAACTGCCGTACAACAGCTGTGATCAAAAATCCTCAGTTAAACTGACAGTTTGCCGGTCTATGTATCTTAAAAGTCTTTGTTTTTAATAGTGTAGACAATGGAGTTATGAATAAAAAGGAGGAGACATAAAGTATACACAGACTTCTAATATAAGTAGACTCCCAATCCCATTGTTCTCTGGGGAAGGTTTTGACTCCAACATGCTTTGCTTTCATCGCCAAAAGGGTGCCTATTTTGGCGGTAATCCCTTTATTGGCAACTTTTGGATTTCATCCTCGCAATAAAATAAATGTAAACATAGAAGCGAAACTACAAGCTGACGCGAAAGTTGTCATTTTAAAAGCTAAAATAAAAAGTTCTTAAAAGAACTGTTAAAGGGTAAATTAAAAAGAAAAGCAAAAGTACGATCAACTCAAGACAAACGCAGACAGACGATGTTTCGGCGGGAAACTGGAGAGAGATTCCGAGGAGATTTTGGCGGGAGAAAAACCGGTTTGGCACGCTAAATCTGTCTTCCATCACGTGATGGAGGGCAGAGATGTGGGAGACAAGAAAAGGTTGCCGATTGGGAGTCTACTTATATTAGAAGTCTGTGAAAGTATACTATCTACGAGTTGCGAGTGAAGTAATTGAGGAGGTTGTCACAAGATGGCGGCTGCTATTTTTTAAATCGGATCTAAAGTTTCTGAATACCGACGGAGAAAACTTCCAACCAATAAAATTGAATAAAGAATTTTGTCTTATTTAAGCGCCTTGTTTCTGCCTAGTAAAACAGTCAGTTTGTTTTACCGGTTGTCACAATATGGCGGAAACGCAGAGCCTGATGACCGCAAAAGTAAACCCCTACTTGTAAAAATGAAAATCTATTTTTGTGATTATTTATGACTGAAATTTTGTATTAACCCATTTTAGGCCAAGCATAGAAATATTATAAAATGTGGTATTATTTTCATTGAAATATGCTTAAATTACATTCATTAAGACAAAAAAAAAGTTTCGTGCATGAAAAATAATAATATATTTGAAAAATAAAATGCATTCGGCATTTTCAGGCTTTCGATCAATGGTGCGCTAACGCACGATTAAATTTAAAATTAATAATTTTTTTTAAATTTTTTATGACATTTGTTTTATTATTATTTTATTTACAGAACTTGGAACTTCAATCCATTATAAAAACATGATTAATCTCAAGTGGAATAATTATACATTTTCAAAAAGTCAAATTTGTCACTAACCGTTTCAATTTTAAAAGATTAGCGTATTTTGAAAATTTCTCAACAGAAAGTGTTTACTCCATTTGAATTACTGATATTTTATAGATGTTTCCAGAACCCTTAAAAATAGCAGAAAAATAAAATTAGTGAAAAATATTCCTCACAGTGTTAATAAAAAAAATATTTATTGAAATGATGCGTTTACGCACCTTTGGCCGAAAATGGGTTAATAAAGACTTTTAAATAGGGGGGGGGGGGATCTATATAGATTTACTGGTGAAAGTTTCTACCGGAGGTAATCAGCACTTGTAAAAGCGGTTACAGTTGAAGCTTCACTATTTTAAGGATATGTCAGTTCCTCTTTATTAATAGTTCCATGGGGTAGACCAAATCGTCTTGGAGCTTTAAGAAATATTCTGCAGATGTCACTGCAATCGACTCTTTGGATTTCAGCATCGTTTGAAAGTTAAGGGATCCAATATTTAAGTAATTTTTTAAGTATTACTGGGAAAGCCGTTTTCAATACGATATATTCTAGACCCTATAGCTGTAACGTAGCTTAGTTACAGCGTCTAGAATACATTGTGTGGAAATCTGCTATCCAAATAATGATAAAAAATTGTATCCTTAAATGTGCGACGATACTGCTGAAATCCAAAGAGTCGATCGCAGCGACATCTGCGGAATTTTCGTATTACATTGTATAGACTAGCAATATCCTGCAGATGTAGCTGCGATCTCTATATTTCAGCAGCGTCGTTGCACATTTAAGGGATACAATATTTTAGCGCTTTTTTAAGTATTACAGAGATAGTCGATTTCCACACTATATATTCCAGTCGCTATAGCTTAGTGCATCTGATTAGAGATGTTTTTCCATATTTTGTCACTCCATACGTAAATACGGGTTAGGTTCCCTTAGAAAGACCCCACACGGAGGGCACCCCCCCTAGGGCCTATATCCCGCGAGCAGATAATCGGCCGTCAAAAATCAACCCAACCTATATTTTGTCACACATGAGATCTTCTTACACTCATATTTCAAGGAAATTTTTGTTCTTTTGTAGAAGAATACGTTATGTGCATATCCGACTGTATATCACATGGGAGTTGTTTGTAGATGAAACGCATATGTAAGGATGTGAGGTTGACTAGTCATTAATCAAAGTCATAATATTAATGTTATATATACAGGGTGTCTATAAATTAGTTGAGCAAAACTAATGATTTATTGAATGGAATTGACAGGAAAAAAATTAAAGTACATATTGTTGTAAGATAGAAAAATAGTTCAAGTTTACTGAGGATGTCATTAGATCGAGCTTCTCACTACGGATATTCAATCCGTTTTAATCTTGTTTAATTATAAATCTATCATAATGATAGCAGTGCGTTACTTCAGACTTAATAATAAGCTTGCTAATTTAAAAACTCATTTAATTAGAAATTCCAAATAAAAATAAGTTAACAGATAAGAATTTCTCCATGTGACATGCACATTGTATAAGCGGTGGAGTCAATCGTTTTTTTAGCGAGTGCAACAACAGCGACGATCAGTTCACAACTGCCTCTCTTCTCTTCTGTTCCAAAAGGTCTTTTCAAAGTAGCTTATGTGGCGCCATCTGTCGCCTACTTGTTAATTAAAAAATGTTTATTATTGTAGAACGGCGGAAGTCACCTCAGCACCCCCTTCGTAGTGCAAACGATATGTCAATGTTCTACTAAACGATCTGGAAATCGGACAGTTCGGCCAGATCGTGTGTTACGAGACGGTTCCGAGTCACAAGTTGAAGCCCTTGGGCCTGTTCAGAAGTGCAAAAAACGCCGCGCGCGCGCTCAGAAGTTTTTGCCATGGAGTAGGTCATATCGAAGAAAGGAATTTTAAAGTAATTCAATTATTTCATTAGTTTTATGGTTCGAAACAGTTAAAACCAACGACTATATTTCTTTATCCTTCCAAAACATGGTTTTCGTAACAGAAATACATGCCTATGTTCACTCAGATAAAATCCAAAATATTCGGGAGAAACATCACGTGACCTACTTCATCTACTTTAGCCCGTTCAGTATTTAAAATCAATTAACCAACCGCACACAAACTTGACGCGGGCGGCTCAAAAAATTTATGTGGGCGATTTGATCACGTGATTGTGCGCTTTGTGCTTATGTTTTATTGGTTGTGCTTTGTTTGGTAGGTTGATTGATACAATTTAACAATTCAATTGGTGCTATAAAATTTTTAACAATTTTCTTTTAATCTATTTAAAAATGATTTATCAGTTGCTTTACATTTTTCGTGATAAATAGAAGGCTGTTAATAAACCAAGATTGTGATATCACCGTATTACGAGATTTATGTGTAATATGGATATGGATTAATTGAATAATGTATTTCAATGGAATTTCCACTGTTAGTTAGACAATTTTTCAGAGACGTTTTTAGTATATATATTTTTTATTTTATGATTGCATATTTTAATACCGTGTGGATAATAGACCAAAATACATCATAAAACATGAGAAACAAATGGCACTCAAAATCATGTTAGTATGCAGGGACTGATTAACCTCTGAAGTTATGGGAAGCACAGTTTCATTTCGGGGGTCCCTTTCATTCGAGAAGTGTTTTCTATTCGACATCCCGAAAACTCACCAATGCTGCAAATATTATTCACTGGCTCAGCTGAATTCACATTAAAGAAAGTTTTTTTTTATGTTCTACTTACAAAAAAATAGGATACAATCAGTGCAAAAATGATTTTGCATGGTATTAGCGTAAAAATGTAATTTGGATAAAAAGTTTGAATTCAGAATGCTTGCACAACATAAAATATTAATATTATACGTTTTGTATGGAAGCTAAATTCAATATGTAAAATAAACGATGCATCTAAAATAATGGACAGACTGGAGAATTGTGATCATGTGGTTGAAACTGACCTACTAACGAAAAATTAATTTGTAATGAAAGGTATTTTTATAAAACACTTAAAAAAAACAAAACAAACAAACAATATATATATATATATATATATATATATATGTGTGTGCAAATAAGTTAATAATTTGAAAAGAAATTAGATAGAATTTTGGAATGGAGTTAATTCGATATAAAATTTGGGGTCTCTGTTTTCTCAATTTCGTGTACCTTCTAATTTTCTAAGGGAAGCACATGCTTTTCGTGCCTATTTGATAATCAGCGCCTGTTAGTATGAGCAAAATACTACTTATACTTTTAGTAGAAAGTTTATAAACATTCTAATCATACTTTATTCACCACAAAACTAGATGCAAAACGCCATATATTTTATATCTTTAAAAAATATATATGCAGATATTTTTAGTTAAAATAATGTACATCTATTAAATTTATTTTTATAATATTTTCCATGTTGATTTTAACACCGTAAAATATGATTTGCATCCCAGTCTTGACAAAAATTCACCCCTAAAATACTAAAAAAAAAAAAAATAAATAAATAAAGAAAAGAAAGAAAGAAAGAAAGAAAAACATCAAGAAATTATCCTACGCGCAAACGTATATTTTCGCAAGGCGTTCTAATGTAAAACTTTCAGTGCGAAATACCTCATTTTCTCGTATTTAAATAAGTATTTTATTATTATTATAATAAAAATACATATGCTTGTGTATTATTAATATAAAAATTTATCTGTATCAAAAATATCTTATTTATTATGAAAAATATAAAGCAACCAATAAAAAAAAAAATTAAAAAAAACATAATTTGGGACCCAAAGGATTCGAACCCAAAGCCCCAAGTTCAAAGCGTTATCCATTCAGCCATCTAGCTCGCCTTTCATTTGCAACAAATTATCTTTATAATTAGCACCATAATTAATCAAACCGTGATTTGTTCGTGAACACGCTGAACGTTTATTGCATCCACGATAAAGACCCACTCCATGTTCCTGTCTCCTGAGCTCGCGCGCGTGGTCTTTGAACACACTCCTTGTCTCAGAGGTTGAGGGTTCAGGGATGGAGGCTGTTGATTCAGGGGTAGGTGCGTCGTTCACTAAGAAGGCCGGCTTCAGTCTATCCAGTGAAATGTTGACAATTTTAACTTTTATGGCTATTTTAAAAAGTTTATCACCTCGCTGGATGACCTCAAAAGGTCCATCATAAGGTGGTTGGAGGGATTGTTGCATACCGGCGGGGCGCACAAATACATGGGTACACGTGTTGAGGTCCTGTGATACAAAAGGTTTTATGCGATGATGGGACTTTGTTGGCAGTGGTTTGAAATCCTGGAAAATGTTCCTTAATCGCTGGAACAATTCTTCAGTGCTTTTAATAAGGGAATTATCGTCAAAAAAATCCCCAGGCAGTCGGAGTGCAGACCCAAAAACAAGTTCTGCTGGTGAAACTTTTAGGTCTGTTTTCAATGCAGCACGAAACCCAAGTAACACTGTTGGCAGTACCTCGGTCCATTTTTCAGTTCGTCTAGCTTTTAATGCACATTTTAGGGGCCTGTGCCAATTTTCAATAATCCCATTACTCTGTGGGTGGTATGGGGATGATCGGTACTTTTTAGCACCTAGCAGTTGAGCTAATTGTTTAAAAAGTTCAGACTCAAACTGTCGGCCTTGATCAGTGGTGCTCTTTTCAGGACAACCAAAACGAGCAATCCATTCGGAGAGAAGTGCAAATGAAACTGATTGTGCCGTTATGTCACTTAGTGGATATGCCTCTGGCCAGCGTGTTGCTCTATCAATTACAGTTAAACAATACCTTCTACCATTTGATTCTGGTAAAGGCCCAATTAAATCTAAATGTATGTGTGAAAATCTATCTGTTGGAAGGTCAAATTTTCCCAACTCAGTTTTCGTGTATCTAGTGATTTTGGAGCGTTGACAATCCAAACATTCACGAGCCCAAGTTCGGCAATCTTTAGCTAGGGAAGGCCAAATAAATCTTTGTCGCAATAGATTTACACTACTTTTAGTTCCAGGATGGGAAAGTGCATGTAAATTCCAAAATGCCTGTTTTCTAAAGTTAGGGGTTAAATATGGGCGTGCTTTGCCTCTAGAAATGTCACAATAAATTTCTGTTGTAGAATTAGGAAGGGTGATTAATTTGAGTTCCAAACTGGATTGACCGCTTTGCATAAGGTCTTTAAGTTCTGCATCCTCTCTTTGCTCGATACTTAACTTGTTGTAATCTATAGGAGTAGGCATTTGTATTTCATTAATTCGAGATAGTGCGTCTGCTGCCGTGTTTTGGTTTCCATTTACAAATTGTATATCAGTGGTGAATTCTGATATAAATGATAACCACCGACTTTGTCGGTTAGTGTAATTACCAGTTCTTTTTTTAAATGCATAAACAATAGGTTTGTGATCAGTGTAGATGGTGCACTGACGGGCTTCCAAAAAGTGTCTAAAATGTTTAACCGATTCATAAATCGCTAACAACTCACGATCAAAACTAGAATATTTTAATTGTGTTTCATTTAGAAGTTTGGAAAAAAATGAAAGTGGTTTTAGGCCCTTTTCTGTTTCTAAACTTAATGTAGAACCAATAGCAAAATCACTAGCATCCGAATGAAGCACTAATTGGCCATCGTTTGTAGGAAATGCAAGAGTTGCGTCAGTTAAGGCTTTTCTTGAAGCTTCAAAAGAATTTATAGCATTTTCGGACCAATCAATAGGGGTTGAATCTTTCTTTTTGGCTCCTCGCAACAAATCTGTTAAGGGTGCGAGAATAATTGCAGCATTGTGACAAAAACGTCTAAAATAATTGAATAATCCAATGTATTTGCGAAGTTCCAAAAGAGTTTCTGGTCGCGGATATTGCTTAATAATTTCAACTTTGGATTGAAGAGGCCGAATTCCGGTTGGAGAAATTTCATGCCCTAAGAATGATACACTAGTTTGTTTGAAAACACTTTTGAAACATTTATGTTTAGTCCGTATTTAGAAAGTCTGCTCAGAACAGCTCGTATATGTTCTAGGTGTTCAGATTCGTTTTCCGAAAAAATTAAAATGTCATCTAAATAAGCGATAGCAAATGGAAGATCGTAAAGAACTTCGTTAATAAATCTTTGAAACGTGTTTGCTGCACATTTTAACCCAAAGTTTAAATACAGAAATTCAAAGCTTCCAAAAGGAGTTATTACTGCCGTTTTAGGGATATCTTTTTCATTTACAGGAATGTGAAAATAAGCGCGGACTATATCTAGTTTTGAAAAAATTTTCTTTCCATGAAGAATATTTGTAAGATCATGAATGTGAGGTATTGGGTAACGATCCGGAAGAGTTACTGAATTTAACCGTCGATAATCACCACAAACTCTGTAAGAACCATCCGGTTTTGGTACAACATGAATAGGGGATGCCCATGGAGATTTTGAAGGGCGACATATACCCTCATCCATAAGATATTGGAATTCTTTTTTAACTTCCTTTAAAATTTTTGGATGTAAGCGGCGAGGTTTGGAATAAAGTGGAGGTCCCGTAGTTTCTATGTGATGAACTGTGTCATGACATGATGATTTCTTAAAATTTGGAATGGGGTTTAAGAGGTCTGGGAATTCTTCAAATATAGTTTTAAAAGACATGTCTTCAGAAATCAGTTTAATTTGGGACTGAGTTGTGCAAGTGAGTTCACCTTTAGTGGACAATCCAGTTACAGAATCAATTAATCGGAATTTGTGTAAATCTACAAGCAAAGCAAAATGTCTTAAAAGGTCGGCTCCAATTATAAGGCAAGAGACATTTGCAATAACGAATGACCACCTGAAATTCCTTCTCAAGCCAATATTTAGGTCCACGAGTTTGTTTCCATAAACAGGAATTTTGGAATTATTTGCAGCGTAAAGATAATTAGAAGGGTTTTGTTTACTTAACTGCTTTGAGGCGGGGATACAAGAAATATCACTACCGCTGTCAATTAGAAATTTTAAACCCGAGTTTTTATCAAAAACATGTAATCTACATTGTTCTAATGCTGCTACGCAAAGGGTATTTTCGCTTGTTGACCTAGCAGCGGCCACTAGTTTTTTTTAATTTCGTTAAAAGTACAAGGTTCGCGGCACTTTTTTGCTTCACTACCAAATTTATGATGATAATAACATAAACCAGAGGATGAATCAGATGAATCTTGTTTACGATCGGCACTCCTGAAGCGTCTATTTTGACTATAGTGCCTTTCTCTGTAATGCGGCCGCCCGCGAGACATCGCCTAAACACATTTTTGGATAATTCTGAAATTTGCAGTGTTAATTGGTCGATCTGCGTTTGTAATTTTGAGACTGCGTTTTGTTCGCTTTGCGAAGTTTCAACGGGTTTAGAACCGGCATACACAGCAGATTCCGATTTAATTTCGTTTATTTTGTCAGCCAAGATTGCTAGTTCCTGTAAAGCAGCGCTTGAAACTGACAAAATCGCTTGTGTATGTGTCGGCAAACGCTCTAGCCAAATTGTTTTTAGAAAGTCTTCGGAAACTGAATTTTGCGCTAATTCTTTCATTTGCCGCAGCAAAACAGAAGGCTTTTTATCACCTAACACTAATTCGGAAAGTAATTTACGAATTTGCTGAGACTGCGAATCAGAAAATTCTTTAATTAGTCTATCTTTTAAAGCAGTATATTTATCATCCTGAGGCGGATTTAGAATTAAATCTGTTACTGCACTTAAAGTATCAGTATCGATAGCAGATAATAAATAATTATATTTTGTAACGTCGTTTGTTACTTGCGCGACGGCAAAATTTGCTTCGACTTGTACAAACCATACCGAAATATTACATTTCCATAAGAGAGGAATTTTAACAGCTACCCTAGCAAGATTTTCTGGCGGAGCAGCAATACTATCATCAGGCATTGTGAAAGTATAATTGGGCAATAAATGATAGATAGAGCACTAATTAAATAAATACACAATTTAGCAATAATATTTTGAACATTAAGGACGTTGGGCTCGAAAAATTTTAACTATATAAAATCATTAATAAATTAAATAAGTTGGCCAGAGAATACCACATATTAACACAGGAAATGGCACATACCGTTGATTTTTGCAGCTTTGCACACCTGGTAAACTTCCATCATAAGCGATCAGAAGGGCTTGTTTTAGTCCAGTCACCAGCTGAGGATGTCATTAGATCGAGCTTCTCACTACGGATATTCAATCCGTTTTAATCTTGTTTAATTATAAATCTATCATAATGATAGCAGTGCGTTACTTCAGACTTAATAATAAGCTTGCTAATTTAAACACTCATTTAATTAGAAATTCCAAATAAAAATAAGTTAACAGATAAGAATTTCTCCATGTGACATGCACATTGTATAAGCGGTGGAGTCAATCGTTTTTTTAGCGAGTGCAACAACAGCGACGATCAGTTCACAACTGCCTCTCTTCTCTTCTGTTCCAAAAGGTCTTTTCAAAGTAGCTTATGTGGCGCCATCTGTCGCCTACTTGTTAATTAAAAAATGTTTATTATTGTAGAACGGCGGAAGTCACCTCATTTACCATTATCACAAATGTTCGATGTGACTTCCTTACGCGACTCTGCAAATGTCCCATCGGTAAATCATTTCTTGCCACAGATTTGTCGCCGGGATACAATATTTTAGCGCTTTTTTAAGTATTACAGAGATAGTCGATTTCCACACTATATATTCCAGTCGCTATAGCTTAGTGCATCTGATTAGAGATGTTTTTCCATAATTTGTCACTTTATGCGTAAATACGGGTTAGGTTCCCTTAGAAAGACCCCACACGGAGGGCACCCCCCCCCCTAGGGCCTATATCCCGCGAGCAGATAATCGGTCGTCAAAAATCAACCCAACCCATATTTTGTCACACATGAGATCTTCTTACACTCATATTTCAAGGAAATTTTTGTTCTTTTGTAGAAGAATACGTTATGTGCATATCCGACTGTATATCACATGGGAGTTGTTTGTAGATGAAACGCATATGTAAGGATGTGAGGTTGACTAGTCATTAATCAAAGTCATAATATTAATGTTATATATACAGGGTGTCTACAAATTAGTTGAGCAAAACTAATGATTTATTGAATGGAATTGACAGGAAAAAAATTAAAGTACATATTGTTGTAAGATAGAAAAATAGTTCAAGTTTACCATTATCACAAATGTTCGATGTGACTTCCTTACGCGACTCTGCAAATGTCCCATCGGTAAACCATTTCTTGCCACAGATTTGTCGCCATGTTTCCGTCGATCCAATTAATTTCAGAGCAGATTCTTGATTTTAGTACAGGAATGGATGCAGGAAGTGGCGGCTTGTACACTTGATCCTTTACAAAACACCTTACACCGAAATCAAGCGGTGCAAGATCTTGTGATCGTGGTGGCCACTGAATGACACCTCAGCTCGCTAAGCGATAGCGTCAGTTATGACACCTAACGCCACCTATGTATAAACTTCGCCCATATTACAACTAGTCTGACTTTCAACTAGTTTTCATTTAATATTTCGGAAGTTCTTAACTTACGGAATTGCCCAACTAATTTGTAGACACCCTGCATATTTTAGCACAGTTTGAAACAGAAAAATTATTTTTAGCAAAACTGAGAGAGAAAAATATTACTTAATAGAAAATAATATAAGAGGATTTTATTTTAATATTGTTGTGTGAATGTAGAAGTTAATCGTAATAAACAACAATAAAGAACAATAGGCAATATCATTAAAAAGTTAATGTCTTTCTTTTACTTTTTGAATTACAGATTCGTAGTAAAATCTATATTCATTTTTAATGTACGGAAGCTGACTTTCTAAATTTTTGATCTTTTCGATCGTTAGCTTTGCTCCATTGTCATTATAACACATCCTTTCGAATTCTATAGCTCCAACATTGGATGTTTCTGCTTCACGATTCTTCTTAAACAATTCAACTTTTTTGAACGGTGTATTTGGATGATGGCAATCCTTGTACAAGTATGAACCGAATTCTTCCACTCTAATCCATTTCACTTGATCTCTGAAGGCTACCTTTTCATTCAAGACGTTCCTTTTACGATTTATGAGCTTGAGCTTATTTTGGATATCATGGAAATTTCTAAAGTGAGGAATCATGCCAGTGACACAATGGTTTTTTCCACTTTGTCGTATGATATCACGGTAGTGGTCAGGAAGGAATACGGTTTCGTGTTTCCTTAATTGTTTTTCAATTCTTCCAAAATCTGGATCGCTATCGAGATACGAATGACCAACTTCTGGAAATTTGTGTTCAATCACCTTGAAATACCCTTTAAGAATGAGGTGCTGGTAAAGGAATAGCATGGTGGAGTTCTTGTTTTGACCTGAACAAGAGTCTGTTTAGATAATAAGGTGATCTTTACTCTTCAAAGAATCGTCGAATTCTATGAGGGACAAAAGTGAACTAGCGATCTCATTACTTCCCGACATGCAACATCCTCAGTCCATGTTAAGAAATGAGGAGCTTCCTTTGAGTCAATAACGATATGTACTCCGAGATTATAAAACCATAATTGCCTGAGATAGAAAGCCTTACTCACACTAAGTTTTGGGAACGGCATAGTTTGCTGTAAGTCAAGTGTTATGTAAGCGACGTCACTCTTCTGTTTTGCAAACTCCTTATCGAATTCTGCATCTCAAACGCTTGTTTATAGCTTTCAACATGAATTTCGCTGACTTCTCCAAGGTCACACGTGCTACACGTATTACTTCGACCAAACGATAGATTAAACTTTGAAGAAAAAAGTTTCCTATAGGTGCACTCAAAAACTTTGAACTTTTCTGTCTTTTCATTTTCACGAACTAGCTCTAAATACAGTCCATACATCTTCCTCTGTGAGAGCAATGGAGACAAGTACTTCTTGTGTATGTTTTTATTTCGCGAATAGTGTGATTCCTCACAAGGGAAGCTTCTTATGTGATCTTTAATGTAGTCCAAAACTTCAGAAGCTATCCTATGAGGACGGTTCATGTGCTTACCTCGGCGATTAGGGGGAGGAACACTGTCGCCAGACTTTATGAATGTTTGGATGTGATCAATTTTACCTCTACCAATGTTAAAAATGTTCGCCAAAGCAGTTTTACATACACGAACAGTTTGACACTCATTTTTCACCATACAGATAAAGGACATAGATTTGTGTCTAATCGCATGAGAACGTTGAATATTTACCTTGACAATTGAAATACAGTTGTGCAACAATGCATTTTTCGATTTAACATCCAATTTGTAGAAATCAACAAATATATTTTCGCGCTGCTCTTTGCTGAATTTTAGATTGCAATGAAATGGACATTTTTGATTACATAAGATCCCCAGATTAGGTAAAATCTTTTAGAGATATCTTTGCCAGAATAAGATTTATAACTATCGCCTTTTTCCCTCAGAAGAGCAGCTTTATTCTTTTTCCAGGTATGTGGTGCACGTTTTCTTTTTTGGAGGTGTTATCTCGAGAAGGAAATGACTTTCGTTTCGTTCTGATCTGATGGATTGAAGTTGGTATATCATTTACAATAGGCGTAGTATTGATGACCTCAGATACTTCGATATATGTCCCGTTATCAGTTGTTATAGCTTTCGATTCCAAATTAGAATCATCATCAGAGGTATCATCGTAGAAAACAAGTTTCTTTGGTGTAATACTAAGAGCTTGAGTAGTTTTTTTGTTGGCATTACAGATATTTACCTTTTGTATTTGGCAGTGGTTTCTTTGAGAAGCATTTGTTCGACTTCGGACGAATCACATGAACTTGCTTCGAAGCTTGGAATGTATTCATCATTTGTTTCCATTTCTTCAAGAAAAAATTCTAAAAAGAAAAATAATAAACATAACTAGGTGGCCTACACTACATTTTTTAATACATAGCACACGTTATCAACTTAGCTTATTGCGTGGATGGCCATAAGGCCTTTTGCACTGCGACCAAGCATACGTTATTATTTTTATCGTTATTTTAATAAATAACTTTTATTAAGTTAAAGAGCATTAAATAGAACACTTAGTCCTAGACCGCAAGCCGGCAGCACAGACAATAACCTCATCGAGTTCACGGATGAAATTCTAGGTTTAGTTAAATTTTGATTCGCATATTAAAACGTAATCGGTCTGCCAAGTCATATCTTGGTGGAAAACACCTGAAAACCCGATTTTAGCGGCTGACTCGTAGGTTTACCATTGCGTTTTCCTGCATCAAAAGGTATGAAAACATAGAGGACTGGGAGCAGGAAAACACAATGGTAAACCTACGAGTCAGCCGCTAAAATCGGGTTTTCAGGTGTTTTCCACCAAGATATGACTTGGCAGACCGATTGCGTCTTAATATGCGAATAAAGATTTAACTAATCCTAGAATTTCAGCCGTGAACTCGATGAGGTGATTGTCTGTGCTGCCGGCTTCCGGTCTCTCTCTTACTGTTATGTATTAATCCTTTAGGGGCAAGCAATTGCGTTCCTGTAATACTGAATTCACACCGGAATTTTGAAAAAAAGTATTTGAAAAAGTGGAAAAGTAATTTTACAATGTTTTACCAACAAAGTCAAAAACGTAAGATTTAACTAAATGTTTCAGGGGCGAATTTTGGTTAAAATAAGGTGGAATATAATATATCCCAGTGCTCCTCAAGAAGTTAACATTGACTACAAAAACTAACATATTGTCATAGAAATATTTCGCGCTCTCTGAAATTTCATCCGAATTTTCCTTCACTGCCGAGTACGCTTCTGAAGAAACTTTCTCTGACACCTTTTCCGAAAAGGAATGTGATGTACGAGGGTAAATCAAAAAATAAGTTATAATAACCCGCCGCGAGAGCACGCTGTGTGTCTTTACCTTGGAGTAATGCGGAGAACGGGACAGTAACTGCTGAGACGTCCGATAGGAAGGTTGGTGTGGTTTCCCGTCATGTTGTGTGTGCAGAGCGGGCTAGGATCAATGGCGCGCCAACTGGATGTTCACCTCAAATTGGAGGTGCGTGCAACGATCAGATTTCTATGGGCTAAACGGTTTAATTGCACGGACATTCATCTTCAAATCACTGCTGTATATGATAAGAGGGCAATTTCTCGGCCAGGTATTGTAAAGTGGTATCAGCAATTTGATGCCGGACGCATGGATATCACAGACGAATATTGCGAAGGCACGCCCGCAACGTCCAGTACTGCTGCAAATGTTGATCGTGTTGATGCGATCATTAGAGAGAATCGGCGTATGACACTCCAGGAAATTGCCAGCATGCTGAACATTTCGTAGGGCAGTGGGCTGTTCATTGTTCACGAGCACCTAGGATTTCGCTGTCACCGGGTTGTTACATACCGCTCCGCTGGAGGAGATTTCTACGCATCAGGGATCGAAATGTTGGTTGACCGTTCCGAGAAATGTTTACAGTCTCTTGTGGACTATGTGGAAAAGTGAACTTACATTGTATGTTGTCATAACTGTGTTGCTTATATATATGTGGTTTAATAAATGACCCTAACTTGGAAGTCTAACTTATTTTTTGTATTGCCCTAGTAGTAATATTTATAAAACTAGTACGGTAAGTACCAGGTAGTTTTATTTTTAAAACTACCTAAGAAATTTTAGTACTAAGTAGTAATATTTATAAAACTAATACGAGATGGTCAATACTATAGGTAAAGTTATAAACAAGTCAGAAATTGTAGTAAAACGTGTCAAATGAGGTTCGTTCGTACTATAACTAGTTTTATAAATATACAGATCTTGGTGCACAAGCTGTTACACTCTTATTCAAAAACCATGAATACAAAATTTATTACGATTATATACATTAAATTCAATTAAACGGAAATAATATGAATCCGTTTTAAATAGGACGTAATCACCATGGCAACCAAGAATCATTATCTATCATGTGATATTATTACCAAAAGTCATGCATGCCAATTTTATGCCTTTCGGTTTAAAAAATGAGTCAGAAAATGCGATTCATCAGATATCATTGAATTAATTACGTATGATAGGATTTAAGAGAATGAAGAAAACTTTTATTAATATTTTATAAAGTTTTCATTCGATTTTCATTGAATTAGAAATGACTCGACAAAATACTGAAATGATTATATTGTGATATCGTACCTTCGCCACACATTTTCGACGGGGAAAGCAACAGGCATTTCCGAGGAGGACAATGGTCTTTTGTGTAAAGGCATGCAGGGGAAATTCCTGGCATACTTCTGCCCTTGGGATCTGCTCAACAGGGTATTTCAACTTTTCCAAGAAATAGGGGTGGCTGGACAATGTGTGGGAATTCGTCCCTAAAGTGAAAGTAAAAAAGAGACTCATGCAGAAGCTAGTGTGGAGGCTGATAGTAGGCTGGGTGACACTGATGAAGTGAGGTGTTTTTTTTTAACAACGGAAGAGATGCGAGTAAAAATCGTTTTTACTCAGGTTGGCTATGAGAAGTATAGAACTGTTAATAAAAAGTGAGAGTGTCTACCTATGAATGGTAAAGTTTGTTATTACATTTTTCAAATCTATTTTAGTTGTTCTAATAAAGAACTTTGGTAAGAAACATGTATTATTTTTCAACGATCATCTCACAAGAGCTTAGTGAACCAAAAAGCTCTGGCCCACTACATCACAGCTATAGTATTATAAATGGTGGCAGCTTACGGATTAATTAGGTCTAGCATAAATTAGACTGGACCCACGTGAACTTGATGTACAGAAGGAAACTGTGTAGAAACAAGGACAGTCGGTGATGAAATCTTGTGTTTGACGAGAAAGATTTTCAAGTGTATCCGGTGAGGAACTGTGAAATCTGGAGTGTCGAATATGTTAGCTGGTATGTAACAAGGACTAAGGATTCGACGATATAGAAAATTTCTTCAGTAAACATCCAGTGCAGTGGATAGTAGACTATTTCATCGATCGCCCTTAGGAATCCATGGAGACAGCTTGTGTGTAAATTTCCCGGCGGAAATCAAGTTAGATCCGGAGATACGGCAGTACCTGAAAAAAAAAAGTGCAGGAAAGCCTTGGAGCAGTGTGGAGAAAGGTCTACATTTGAAGGTAAGCCCTTTTATGAAATTTTCCAGAGAGGTCTGTTAGGATTTAATATTGTATATGTCTGTTCTTGGTAATTTGTATATGTTTAATAGATAAAAAGTCTAGGGTAGCTATTAATTTGGGATCGAAATTTTTAGTTAGAATTTTTATATTAAACGGGTTTCTTATGGTCTGTACGGTAATTCATTTGGTTTTGAAAATTTAATATTTATGTATTTCATAATTAACTTGAGGATAGTAAATTACGGTTGATTAATAAAAGAATATTAATCATTAAAATTAATCATAGTTGTGGATGTAACTTTTAGTTATAAAGTTGGGGCATATAAAGCTTTTGTTTATTACAGCAATAAAGTTATTTGAAATTTTATGGGTATACTGTAGGAAATAGCAGGATTAGTTGTTTTTATACAAATTGTATTTATATAGTGCTGTGGGTATCAAAATAATTTTGAGGATTTACTCAGTTTTAAAGGATATAACAAGTGCACGAAAATTTTCGGTAGGAAAATTGTATTATTGTTTTATGCATTGAAATATATCTAGAGGATAAAATTCTATTCCTTATTGTAATTTTTATTGTGTTTTACAAATTGTATATATTTGTGTATTGTTGTGATTAGTATATTTTGGGGGAAAACAATGGAAGAATTTCTAGGGAAATATACTAAAAACATCTTGCTTTTGCTGGCAGAGGAATTTGAGACCAACGTGTCGGCAACTGATAAGAAAAAAACTATAATTCAGGCTATTTTAGCAGCATCGGATTATAATGAGAGTTTTGCTAAATCGAATTTAGAATGTATTCTTAAGGAGGATGCAGAACGAAAAGAAATGGAACGGGAAAAATTAGCTTTGGAACGGGAAGACGAAGAGCGCGAAAAAACAAGACAATTTGAGTTAGAAAAATTAAGAATTCAAAATTCTTCGGAAACTGTTAGTCTTTCGTCTAGTGATATGAATGTAGGTTCGCATAGGAATCCAAAAATTAATTTGAAAGAATTAGTTCCACGTTTTGATTGTAAATTAATTGACATCACTCTTTTCTTTATGATCTTTGAAAAACAGGCGGAAAAAGCTAAAATTTCGCAGGAGGATATGGTTAGCCAATTAATTCCCTTATTGCCATCAGATATCGCGGAAATTATAGTGAAGCAACCAGCAGAATTAGGAGATGATTTTCAACATGTAAAAAAAGTTTTATTAAATCGTTTTAGATTGGGAACAGGTGCTTTAAAACAGAAGTTTGAAAATCATCAAAGGAAACCTGGAGCGTTATGGGTAGACTTGGTATATGAATTAAGAGGTTATTTGGATAATTGGTTGGAATCATTAGAAATAAAGGATTTCGAGTCTTTAAAAGAGCTCATGCTCACAGAGCAAGTAAAAAAACGCGTTCCTTTTGAAGTAAAAGAAAAATTTATGGATGAATGGGATGAAATGAAAGAGGCTTCGAAACTTGCTGATAAATGTGACAAATATGAGAGTATTAGAAGTAGTTTCAGGAAATCAGAAAAAAAATCTTGGGAAAAAAAACCTTATTCAGAGATGCAAAGAAGCAATTTAAATCCGAAAATTAGGGGTGAAGTAAAAGCTAAATCGGAGTTAGAGAATAAAACGGAAAAATTTAAAAATGATAAACTTAAACAAGACCAGGCTTTTGAGAGGAAAAGGCAGATTAGGTGTTTTTTTTTGTAATCAACCAGGGCACATAAAACCAGATTGTGCGGAATGGTTAAAAAAGAAAAATGAGTTCAATACAGTTAATCATTTAGGTAATGATGTTGATTTAGGGGATTGTTTTAAACCTTATCTAAAAAAAAGCTCTAATAAACGGGGTTGAAAGACACTATTTGAGGGACACGGGAGCAGGGATTGATCTATGCGATAGAAATTGGGTTAAAACAGAGGATTTTACTGGAGATATAACTTGGGTACGTCAACCTCTTGATAATGAATGTAAATGTTTACCATTAGCATGGGTGACTATAAAAGGGGATTTTGGTTGCATCACCACTAAGGCGGCGATTAAACCATCGGAGTCGGAGCAAGGTTACTATCTCTTAGGTAATAAAACTGCGGAGCTTATTGAGCAAAATAAAGGAAGTGGTGTTCCTATAAATATGGTGGTTACCCCTAGTAAGACGAATTCTTTAAAAAAAGGAATGGAGCAACGGGATGTTGATAAGGAAATGTCGTTTGTTGATCAGGCAAAGTTAGAAGAGCAACCAGGTAGGGTAGATAAAATTGGGGATTGCTCACAGAACAAAGAAACGCAGGTAGTTCAAATGGATGAGAATAGACAGGATGAAAGTCAAATCGAAGATCTTATGTTATTACCGAAATGGGAGGTGAAAGATAATGTGGGATTGAATAAAATTACTGCGAAAGATTTCAGCTTAGCTCAGAAACAGTGCTTATCTTTAAAAACATTATGGGAAAAGGCAAATAATGTAGAAGAAAAGGAATTTAAAATAATGGGAAATAAATTAGTAAGAGTTTCACATTCAAATAGTGGGGATGAGAAATTACAATTATGTTTGCCATTAGAATTTAGAGAGAAAATAATGAAGATGTGTCATGAGGAAGTTGCGGGACATTTAGGGGCAACTAAAACAAAAGATAGGGTAATTAAATGCTATTTTTGGCCAAATTGTTACAAGGAAATTGAGGCATTTGTAAGAACTTGCGATCTGTGTCAAAAGGTTGGTAAAAATAGAGATAAAAAGAAAGCTCCCTTGAAGCTCGTGCCGATAATTTCAGAAGTTTTCTCCAGGATAAATATTGATGGTGTAGGCCCTTTGAGTTTAAGCGAGAAAAATAATAGATACTTGATTACTTCAATTTGTGTTGCGTCAAAATATCCAGATGCGATTCCAGTAGAAGATTTAACTTCTCCGTCAGTGATTGAGGGGCTAATACAAATATTTTCTAGGACTGGTTATCCAAAAGAGGTACAATGTGATTTGGGTAGGTCATTTACAAGTGAGTTGGCATCGGAATTTTTTGATAGGTTTGGTATTAAGGTTGTACATAGTTCAGTTTGCCACCCAGAATCGAATAGCGTTGAACGGATGCATGGTAGTTTAAAAAAGGTTATAAAGACATTATGTTTGGAGGCAGGAAAAGATTGGGAAGCAGTCTTGCCAATGGCTTTATTTGCTTTGAGGACTGTAAGTCATGAAAGCACGGGATTTAGCCCTGCTGAGCTTGTACATGGTAAGAATTTACGAATGCCACATACTCTTGTATATGAAAATTGGATGGAAAAGGAGACGGTAAATCAGAATGTAGTGGACTATATTTTGAACTTAAGTAATAGATTGAAACATTGTCAAGAATTAGCGTGTAAAAGAATGAAAGAGTGTCAGGAGAAACGAAAACAATGGTATGATAAGAATGCGGTGTATAGAAAATTTAATGTTGGAGACAAAGTGTTAGTTCTGGCTACTTCGAAACCAAATAAAATGGCGGTTAATTGGATAGGACCGGGAACTATTACTAGCGTAATATCTCAAACTAATTATACGATCGATATTCCGGAAAAGAGAAATAAGTCTACTATTTATCATGTTAATTTAATTAAACCATATTATAGTAGACCTGAATTTGTAAATTTGTTGATTGATGAGGAGTGTGAGGATATTGAGGATCAAGCGGAAATTCCTTATCCCATTGCGGATCCCACTCAATTAGACTTTTGGGAATTAGTAAAAGAAAGTAATTTGGAAAAACGTGTTTCTACAGAGCAAATAGGAGATTTCAGGACAATGATTGAGCGTCATATGAAAGTTTTTTCTACGGACCCTGGGAGTACCCCGTTAGTTAAAATGGACATTGTTTTAACGGATGATGTGCTGGTAAGATCAAAACCATATCGTATGTCGCCGAGGCAATTAGAGATTATGCGTGAAGAGATTCGGAGGCTTTTAGATTTGGGTGTGATTGAGGTCGGGCAATCAGATTATGCTTCGCCTATGATTTTAGTTGAGAGTGCGGGTAAAGACGCTCGCCCTTGTGTGGACTATAGGAAATTAAATGCAAAGACCAGAACTGAATTTTTCCCTTTGCCAAACATTGAAGAGGTTGTTGAGAAAGTGAGTACAGCGCCTTTTATTACTGTTATGGATCTGACGAAAGGTTATTTCCAGATTCCTCTCACGGAAGAAGCTCAGAGATATGCGGCTTTTGTAACACCATTTGGGACCTTTTTACCTAAAGTCATGATGTTTGGACTTTTAAATTCAGCATATTATTTTTGTAAATTGATTGCCATAGTTTTATATGGGTTAGAGTCATTTGCGGTTCCGTATATCGATGATATAGCTATATTTTCTTTGACATGGGAACAGCATTTAAAAGATGTGGAAGCGGTTCTTAAGCGGTTAAAAGAAGCAAATCTAACGGTGAAACCATCCAAATGCCAATTCGCGCAAGATCACGTAAAATTTCTGGGACACGAAGTTGGGTCAGGAAAAAGGTCTCCTAGTGAAGCTAAATTGCAGGCTATTAAAGATTTTCCAATTCCGACGACGAAAACACAGCTAAGAGCATATCTGGGAATGGTAGGGTATTACGCGAGGTACATAAAGAATTATGCTACCATAGCAGTGCCGTTAACAGATGCTTTAAAAGGGAAAATAAAAAAAGAAAAAATCATATGGGACGAGAAGTGTAATAATGCATTTGAAGAATTAAAGTTAAAATTAATGAAAAGTCCTGTGTTATATGCGCCTGATTTTAAGCAGAAATTCATTGTGCAAACAGATGCGAGTTTGTATGGGGCAGGAATTGTTTTATCTCAAATTATTGCAGGTGAAGAGCATCCAATTTTGTATCTTAGCAAAAAATTTTCTCGTGCGGAGCAAAATTATAGCACGATAGAAAGAGAATTAGCGGCTATAGTATATGGATTAAAAAAGTTAAATTATTATTTGGATGGGCAAAAATTTGAAATACAAACCGATCATAATCCATTAGTGTACTTAAAGAAAATGGTTGGTACAAACTCTCGTTTGACACGTTGGGCTCTATTTTTGCAGCCATTAAATTTTGAAATTACACATAAGCCAGGAAAATTACATGGAAATGCAGATGGTCTAAGTAGGAAGATTTAGAATCAGAGTTAGATTTTCTGTTTGGAATTTAGTGTTCAAAATTTTAATACTTGTAATTAGGGCGTTTTATTAAGATATTGTGCTGTATGTAAAAATTTAGTTACCTAGATTGTGTTATAGTGTTTTTTTTCTTTTTTGAGTTAGTATTACATTCAAATATTTTAAATTTAAATTAATTGTTCTAGCATCAAAAATGTATATTATTTTTATTCTTTTGATTGATTATGTGTAAGGAAAATTCTAAAAATTTCATATTTTGGTATGTCCTTTGAAACTGAGAGTGGGTATTCTTGAATTTAAGTAGAACTTTCATAATTGGGTCAAAAGTCTAAATGATATTTTATTGCTGATTTAATGGTGTGCTTGACCTCTCGGGAAATCTATTAAAAGGGCTTATTATGTGAATTCATGCCAAATATTTCCTGTGGAAATCTCTTTTGGGGGGAGGTGTTGTGATATCGTACCTTCGCCACACATTTTCGACGGGGAAAGCAACAGGCATTTCCGAGGAGGACAATGGTCTTTTGTGTAAAGGCATGCAGGGGAAATTCCTGGCATACTTCTGCCCTTGGGATCTGCTCAACAGGGTATTTCAACTTTTCCAAGAAATAAGGGTGGCTGGACAATGTGTGGGAATTCGTCCCTAAAGTGAAAGTAAAAAAGAGACTCATGCAGAAGCTAGTGTGGAGGCTGATAGTAGACTGGGTGACACTGATGAAGTGAGGTGGTTTTTTTTAACAACGGAAGAGATGCGAGTAAAAATCGTTTTTACTCAGGTTGGCTATGAGAAGTATAGAACTGTTAATAAAAAGTGAGAGTGTCTACCTATGAATGGTAAAGTTTGTTATTACATTTTTCAAATCTATTTTAGTTGTTCTAATAAAGAACTTTGGTAAGAAACATGTATTATTTTTCAACGATCATCTCACAAGAGCTTAGTGAACCAAAAAGCTCTGGCCCACTACATCACAATATACATATGTATTAAATTTCGAACCATTCGGTTGGATAGTTTTTGCGCTGTTATATGCGGACAGACGGACGGACCAGACGACGACTATAGGTGCTATGTATTTATATAATATTATGAACGCACCTACATATGAAGGAAAAACACGAAAGGACTTTACAGTAAAAAGACGTATATATCGCTCACCTGAAAGAAAAGTGACACATCTTGCAAAAATTCATTTTGCGTTTGATTTCACTAAAAGGTCTGTCATAAGTGCGTCTTGCTGCAGAAGGAGTTTAATAAGTGTTGTTATACGGAAAATGGATTTAGTCGACGTGACCACAGAAAGGGGTTGGATTGTGTGGAAAGGTAAAATTAACCAATCCTCCAAACCCTTCTGCGTCTTCATTCTAAAGTGTTTCATGCTTTTATGCACGTTTTTATTTCCTGCATGCTGAGCTGACTGTTATAATTTCTTGTTACAATAAAATTGTGCAAATTTTCTTTTGCCTCTCTTATGAAACTTACTTTTACCGAGATGTGTAATTTTTCTTGCGGGTGAGCGATATTACGATATCAGTGTGTGATAAAGATGGATACATACTAATATCATGTATTGGGGTAGAGACCGGATTTTGCAGCATATTGATTTTATGGTATCAAAGCATAATACTGAATTAAAATTATGGGGTTGCAATTTTGTAACTTTGTTTATATCCTTTTCTTATTGTTAGGTCTTCCTCGAATCTTCAATCCCCGTCATGCACCTATTTCAGTTTTCTTAGACTATAACTCGAGTTTTTGTGTCCCTTTTATTTTTATTTTCATTCTTCGGAAACCTAACTTTTAAAATATTGATGTTTTGAATGAATTGTGTAATTTTATGTAACAATCCTTGAAATGCTTATGTAATTTTATGCAATATATTTTGCAAAAATCCGGTCTTTACGTGGTAAGTAATAACATAAAATCATAGGAGTATGAATAACCAATAATATGTAATAAAATAATTATTGTTTGAATGCTTACTATTTAGGTTTCCATCCCAGTCAATTCTTCAAAGAGCTTCTTTCACTATTCTTCGACCTCTTGATTCCATTTTGTCATTTTGATGTTCTCACGTTTTAAGAATATGGGCGAAATGACTAAGGACGGTGTTATCACTAGAAAATCTACAACCTTTGTAAAAGGAAATAATGGTAATAAATTCTGATTGGTCCACAGCCGTTTTCAACCGCTGTGGTTTCGACTGCAGCGCTACCATAGACTTTAAGCAGGACGAAAATAGGGAGTTTTTAAATCCACTATTTATAATATTTTCATGCCTGTTTATTTTTTAATACCGATTTTCAGGTTTACAAATTTTATATTATGGATATAAACAGAATTTTTATTTTTAGAAATTCAAATATTTGATAAATATCAGTAATAATTTGCACAATAATAATACATGAATAACATTTGTAAAATCTATATATATTTGTTCAAAAATATGCTGTAAATGTTTAAATTTCCTTTTTTGTAATATTTGAAATGCCTAAATAGTTCTTTTACACGGATTTTTAAGCAAGGAAAAGTAAAGGCACTTTAAATAACATCATGACGTCACGTCAACCTTTAAAAAGTTTTCGGCAAACCATAATGGAGGATATTCCAAATATGGGTTCGAGGTTGAAAAAGTCACGTGATACCGGTAATTTACCCAAAGAACGTCTAACTGATAAGAAGGGAAGGTACTACTGCTTTGCCTCATGAACTGCTTCATTGGCTAGCGGGGATTTACATTACACGTCTACAGAGCCATCCCTTCTTTACGTTAGAAGTTTTTACCTTGACCACGTGATCAAAACGGAGATGGAATATCCTCCATTTGAATCATTAAATGTTTACTTTGAGTAAAGTGTTAGAACTCTATAGATCCGTACGCAGTAGCGCACAAGTATTTGATTAATGTACGTTACTGTTTATTGAAATAAACAATATTTGTAAAATACATGAATAAAAACCCCTAAAATGAAAATAATTTCGTTCAAATATGAGTGATGTGCTTTTTAAATTCATATTTTGTAATATTTATAATGCGTAAATAGTTCTTTTATGGGGAGTTTTAAAAGACAAAAAAACTATCTCTGATGTAGAAGGGCACTTTACACTGTTAAAAATCTGCAGCATTCGGTGCTAAAGTCACTTCATCGCTTTTATAGAATAACTCTTCTGACCAATGAAAATGCTCCATAATATAGTCAAGTAATCGTTTTCTCTAAAAGCGGTGGAGTGAGTCTGCAGTAAAAGCTAAAGATTTTAAACAGTGTATAAGATCGTAGTGACTCGTTGAAGTTTGCTTACTTCCAGATAAGCTTTGAAATTCTGTAATTTTCTATATTTCATAATCGATGAAGTAATAAATGCACTCGCAATAATTTTCCTTATCCTCTTTCTAGAAACACGCAAACGAGGGTTATAAAATCAAATTTCAACAGCAACAACTTAATGGAGGATATTCCATCTCCGTTTTGATCACGTGGTAAAGGTAAAAACTTCTAACGTAAAGAAGGGAAGGCTCCGTAGACGTGTACTGTAAATAACCGCTAGCCAATGAAACAGTTCATGAGGCAAAGCAGTAGTATCTTCCCTTCTTATCAGTTAGAAGTTCCTTGGGTAAATTACCGGTATCACGTGACTTTTTTCAGCCTCGAACCCATATTAGGAATATCCTCCATTCAAGCATAACATACATTAACATCCAAGATCGGACATTCCCATAGAGCGTAATGGTAATGCGATTGCGATCGTAGCGCCCTTAGTGACAATGGGGAAGAAACTCCCCATTCTTGTAGTATGCTTATTATTGAGTATCTACCTTATTGTGATCTTTCTTTTTTTAATGTTGCTTGTTTACGTTTTCGATAGAATCTTACACAGATACATGAACATAGAATAGACATTCTATTCTATATATCTAATATCTATTCTATGTTCATGCACGGATATATATATATATATATATATATATATATATATATTACATGATTAGTGAACGGTTTTATGTGCAACGAATACTAGGTAAAAATTTCGTCTTGAATGTTATATATCAAAAGCAATGATGTAACATAAAAATATACGAAATGTTGAACTCTACAAGTCTCAGTTAATTTCATAATTATTCCCCTTTGGCAGGAAAATTTTTATAGCCCATGCTTTATAAATTTATTAAGTTTAACGTATTAAACAATCGTTACAATAATCTTTTAAAATGTATGCATTTTCACTTCCTTACAGATAAAATAAAAATATTGTTTTTAATGTAAATAACGTACAATCAATTCAATAATGTTTATAATATTAACATATAAGAAATAATAATAATAATATTACAGATAGGGAAAAATTCCTTTCGACAAATTTTTAGAATTGTATAAATCTAAAAGTTAAAAATAAATAGAGGTACTGACATTACACTCAATAAAATTTTATTCGATATGAATAAATTGACACAATACCTGAATTTGATTTTTTACAATTTAATCTTATAAATTTACATATTTGCATTCTTAACAGAATTTTCTGGCGGCTTTCTTTTATATTATTAGTCTAATTATCATTTTGTAAGTTAAAAATGAACAATACAAGTACGGTAAAAAAAAAGCAGCTAAATAAATAAAGCAAGCATGAATAGAATATCGTCTGACACCTGTTTCGTTTTAGGAACGAATAGATATTCAAACCATAGAGGATAAACATATTTCTTCAACATAGGTAAATTTCGGAGGTTTGTTAGTTCTTCCCCCTTGCCGATAGTGACGCTTGTACTGTTGCCATTACAGATTTTGCCGTAAATGTCCTATCTTGGTCCTTAATCTATGCAAGCATAATAGCCAGGTTACCATTGAAGGAAATAGTCCCAAAGTTTGGCGATTTTTTTCCCCTTTTTTAACCGATAAAACGGTGCGTGTCAGTAAAGCATCTTAGCTTTTTCACTTAACATGTTCATCCACTCAGCTCTTCATATATGTGTGTGTGTGTGTAATTTTATAACATATATGTTATAAAATATGTATATATATATTGAGCAAATGAAAAAATAAGTATTGTGCGAAAATATCCGTTTGCGCGCAGGATAATTGCACGGTTTTTTTTTTTGTTTTTTTTTTTTTGAGTACTTTAGGAGTGAATTTTTATTAAGACTGGGATGCAAATCATATTTTATGGTTTTAACATCAACATGGAAAAATATTATAAAAATAAAATGTAATAGATGTACATTATTTTAACAAAAATATCTGCATATATATATTTTTTAAAGATAAAACATATTGGATTTGCCGTCTAGTTTTGTAGTAAATAAAGTATGATTGGCAGGGTCGGTGAGAGGGGGCAACTGCCCAGAGGCCCGGGAGCAAGAGAGGTCCCTCACCGTACTGAACAAATATAGAGATTACATAATATTCCAAATCTGAACTTGCACACTTTTTTTTCTTTTACTGAAAAAATGTTTTCTAAAAGTGTTGTTAGAAGGTTTTCACCAAAAACATAGAAAACTCCCTACTGAGACAGGTCTTATCTCTTACCTTGTACTGAGGCGAGTACTAAACTAAAATCTGTCCTTCGTTGATTATTCTTCTTACAAACAGCCGGAATTTCCTGTTTTCCTAAGAAATTTAGAAAGGACTCTTCTCTGACCACAGGCCGCTGTGCCTATGCCTTGAGTCAAAAGAGCCTCTGGACTACAACAGGTTTATCAGTCATGCCTGCCCTAAGGGGCCATCCACAAATGATGTCACGCTTGGAAGGGGGGAGAGGGTTCATGAAATTGTGACAGTTTGTGACAAGGGGGTGGGAGGGGGTAAGAAGAAGTGTGACATCACACATTTTGGTTAAAATAAAAGCATTAAAAATCAGCAGATTAAATTTTAAAGTTATTTTGAAATTAAAGTATTTTGTGTTCATACAGTAATGATAACATTTAAAGCCAAATATATTAAATTCCATTTCAAATTCCAGAATACTACTGTTTTTAATTGTTCTTTCATATTAATATTTTATTACTATTGTATATTAATTATGTTTTTTGTTGTAAATCTTAATCTTATTTCATACAAAATAAGTGCACGAATCATTTTTATTATTGTGCTCACAAATGTCGTTAAAACACATAGTTAAAAGTTTCAAAATAAAATTTGAAATATGATCTATAACACAATACTTTGATTTTGAACTGCAAGTATATGTTTATGTAACATAGCGTGACATGTGACAAAAGGGATAATTATCATATATGGATGATCCCTAATACCTATGCCTCATTAGGCATTCTCGTTTCATCTGACACTGGCGGCAACGCCGGCGCAATCATCGGGCAAATGGGGCGTCTGCCAGGGCCCGCGCCAACAGATGTCACCTTAGGAGCTCCGAGTCCCTCCATATATTTCGAAATCACGTTTCCTCAGTATAAAATAATAATATTTTTGCCCTAGATCTGTTTTTAAATAGGCTTTAGGCCTTTCCAACCATATGTCACATGGGGGGGGTCTCGATCTGAATATATAAAAATACCCTCTCCATGGGGGCAAAGTGGGGGAGGGGTGGCGCGGGAGGTGCACAACGTTAGCAAGTGGTCACAGGCCTTTCCGACAATATGCACATGATGGGTCTCGGGTAAATTTAGAAAAATGCCCCCGTGGGGGCAAAATAGGGGGAGGAACATACGATGTTTATAACATGTACAAGTGGTCACAGTCTTTTCCAACAATTTGTCACATGAAAGGTCTCGGCTAAATTTATATAAATGACGATATGTCACATGAAAGGTCTCGGCTAAATTTATAAAAATGATCCCCGTGGGGGCAAAGTTGGGGGGAGGGCCGCGGAAGGGGCATAACATGAGTAAGTGATCACAGGCCTTTCCAACAATATGTCACATGAGGGGTCTCGGCTAAATTTAGAAAAGTGCCCTCGTGTGGGGCAAGGTGTGTGGCGGGGACAGACACCGGAGGGGCATAACATCAATAAGTAGTCGCAGATCTTTATGTCACATGAGGAGTCTCGGCTAAATTTATAAAAATGCCCCCCGAGAGGGCGAAGGGGGGCGGACGACGGAGGTGCATAACATCAATAAGTAATCACAGACCTTTCCAACGATGTCACATGAGGGGTCTTGGGTAAATTTAGAAAAGTGTCCCCTTGGGGGCAGTTTGGGGGCGGTGCATAACATCAGTAAGTAGTCACAGACCTTTCCAACAATATGTAACATGAGGGGTGTCAGCAAAATTTAGAAAAATGCCCCGGTGGCAAAGTGGGGAAATTGGCACGGTAGGTGCTTAATATTTTTAAGTGGTCGCAGGACTTCCCAATGATGTATCACATGAGGGGTGTCGGTAAAAGTTAGGAAAGTGCTCCCTCCAGGGGGCAGCTACCGTACCTCCCTGAATAAAACTGTACTTTTTGAAATTTCGTATATTATAAATAATATTTACTGGATGGCTCCGTAAAAAAATCCAATCTAAAATGATGAAAATGCAAAAACGTTTGAAAACTAACCCCCACAGTGTGGGCAAAAAAGAGGAGGGGGGGGCGAAAGTCTCATAATATGAAAGAGTTATCCGAGAGCTTTCCGATGACATATTACATGACGGGCTCAAAAAATGTTTGAAAATTGCACCCTCGAACCCCTCCCCCCCGTGGGTCCACTCTTTCGCCCATTATTCACGCAGCCCCCACTTTCAAAATTTTTATGTTTAATAAATAATATTTACCGGAAGACTCCATAAAAAAGTCCGCTTCTAAAATGATATTCATTGTACACATCGCTACGGTTTTAAAAATTGGTTCGCCCCCTCTCGACCCCCAAAATTCAATTTCGGGGTAAGAAAGGTTAGAGTGGTCAAAGGGCTTTTCGATTATATGCTACAGGAAGGGTTCGGTAAATTTTTTAAATTGCACCACGAATGGTCCACTCTCAAGCCCCTCGAATTCACCCGACCCACCTTCCTCTTTAAAATTTTTATATTTAATAAATAATATTTATCGGAGGGCTCCAGGTATGTGACATCTTGGTTGGACTAAAATAAGAGAAACTTCGAAAATTAGGGCTTAATTTCACAGCTCATTATCATGCCTCTTTCTCTATCTCGTCCCTTGGTACTTCTCGATAAATCTTCTCTCATCTCTTCTCTGCCGAGGCGAGAAATTGATTTCTCGTTCTCGACCAACGTGTGAAAAGAAAATTATCGAGAACAACATACCGAGAAGCGAAGAAAATTGATTTCTCATTCTCGGCCAATATATGAAATGTTGAAAAGCGCAAGAGAAATCATCGAGAAACTTCTCATAGGGAAATGTTGAAAAGCCCGAGAGAAATCATCGGGACGCTTCTCATCGGGAAATGCTAAAAAGCGCGAGAGAAATCATCGAGAAGCTTCTCATCGGGAAGAGCCATTACCGTCTCAATACTCAAGGCCTCCGGACTGATTTCGTGACGTACCAAATGAAGATTAATCCCTTGAAAGGCAAGCAATTGCGTTTGTGTAATGCTTAATTCCCATCGGAAATTTAGAAAAAATTTATTTCAGAATAAAGAAAAGCAATTTTACGACTTTTCTCCACTAAAGTCAGAAAATTAAAATTTCCTGAAATTTTTCTGTTGCAAATCCTGATTAATCGTAGGTGGTATATAATATATAGCGCCGCCTCTTAATCCCTTGAGGGGCGGTGGGATATATTTTATCCCACCTACGATTAATCAGGATTTGCACCAGAAAAATTTTAGGAAATTTTAGTTTTCTGATTTTAGTGGAGAAAATTCGTAAAATTGCTTTTCCTTATTTTGAAATAAATTTTTTCTAAATTTCCGGTGGGAATTAAGAATTACACAAACGCAATTGCTTGCCCTTCAAGGGGTTAATCTTCATTTGGTACGTCACGAAATCAGTCCGGAGGCCTTGAGTATTGAGACGGTAATGGAAGAGCCGAGATGCCAGAAAAAACATCCAGATGAGATTTGCCGAAATGTGAGATAGAAATGAGGCTTTCAGAGTAAAACTTGCCGCATTTCTAGTTTAAGTAATAATTTCTTCAAGGAGTCCATCTGCTTGTCCAATCTCTCTTTGATATTAACCGATATATGTTAGGGGGCATAGTGGTTTATGTATTCAGTTCTGTGTAGTCCTAGGTTTAATGTTTACTGTTGAATTTTGTGTCATTTTGCTCTGAATTTTCAATGTTTTGCTCATTTTAGCTCTGCCAAGCTGCCCCATACCTGAAGCCCTCAGATAAATATTATTTATTAAATATAAAAATTTCAAAGAAGAAGGTGAGTGAATTCCGGGGGTTGCGAGAGTGGACTGAGGGGGTGGGATTAATTTTCAAACTTTTACCGAACTTCTCCTGTGACATATCATCGGAAAGTCTCCTTTGACTACTCTTTCATATTATGAACCTTTCTCCTCCTGGAGTTGAATTCCGGGAGGGGGACAGGAGAGGAAGCGGTGAGGGGGTGAATTTTTTAAATTGTAGTGATTTCTACAATAAATATCATTTTAGATGTGGTTTTTTTGATGGAACCCTCCGGTATGTATTTACCAAACATAAAAATTTAAAAAGTGGGGGCTGCGTGATTTCCGGGTATATTCTGGAAAGAAAGAGTGAACCCACGTGGGAGGGGTAGATTTCAAACTTTTTTTGGACCCATAATTGTGATATATCATCGAAAAGTTTTTGGGCCACTCTTTCATATTATGAACCTTTCTTCTCCCCTCCCTAGTTTGGCGCCCCGGGAGAGGCACTTTTCGAACTTTTTTGAAATCGTAGCGTTTTTAACATTTTAGATCCGATTTATTTTACGGAGCCCTCCGTTAAATAATTTATAATATATGAAAATTTCAAAGAGAGGGATGGGAGGGTGTATTCCGGGGGGGGGGGGCACGATAGTTTGAATCCTGGGGGTTGGGACTCTTTTCTATCTTTTGCCGACACCCCTCATGTGGTATGACATTTAAAAGCTCTGTGACTACTATTTCATTTTATATATCTCCCGCGCACGTCCCCCTACTTTGCCACCGCGCAAAGCGCCCTTTGCCCACTTTTCTAAGTTTAGCCGACACGATTATCGTTGACTCATGTGATATATCGTTGGAAAGTCCTGTGACCACCTATTCATATTATGCAATTTCCTTGCCCCTCCCCCCACTTTGCACCCCGCGGAGGTTCGTTTAACGTAATCCAGTTGAAGGTTTTCTAATAATGTGGAAGTTATAGATCTGATCTCAAATGGCGTAGAAAAATCAATAAAAAATATTGATCTCATTTACCACTCTTTTAGTTCATGTCTTTGCCACTAAGAGGTGCTTTTGATTCTTATTTCTTTGACCATTTTGATGCTAATTACCGAAAAATCCTAATTTTTGATACTTAGACTCCCCTTACCGCTTCATACCTACTTGCATTTTTTCAACCAGGGGTCGCCGTCACATGACTTTTCCACTCTTGTGGCTCCATTATAGCGTTCCTTTGGTTTGTTGTGTTTTATATCCATCTTTTTTCAGTTACCATACATTTAATAAAATCTGCCTTATAAATATGTATTAAAAAAATGATTTTTATAATCAATTGTAGAACATCTCGATTGTAAATTCTCGAAAGTAATCGATGACTGTATCGATTGTGTTTTCTATGATGCCGATTTTTTTCGATTGGTAAATTTTCGAGAATCGCCCATCACTAATATGAGTGGGTCAGGGGCTTGAGCCCAAACCCTCGAAGTTGGTAAGATTCATTCATATCCCCCTCACCCCGCCTCCTCCACAAAAAAATTCTAGCTTTGGTCGTTGACACTTTGTGGGTCCCCTAACCAATACTATATGCAAGCTCTAAGCTCAACATCCTAATTATGTGTGACTTTAACGAATTTAGATTTGAGAGCAGCCTAGAGTCCTACATCGGGTCGGGTAACCAGCTTTTACCCGAATCAGGTTATCCGATCGCGCCAACCTGACCCTCGGGCAGGGTTGGCTCCTACGTTTTTGTTGCGGGTCGAGTTTGGGTTGTGTTGACTTTCATTATTTCGGATTCAGGTCGGTTCTAGGTTGGGTTTTGACTCTTGTTGTTTGGATTGACCCGATTTTTCAAAGAAATGTCAAAATATTTTTTCAGGTGAAAACTCTATATACAATAAAATATCCATAACGGTAACTCCGGAATAGGAGTGCCACCTATAATTAGCGGACGCTGTGAATTCCTAACACTTATTTATCTGTACTCTTTTACCTCTGAATAGCGGACATCTCCGAATCTACACATATGTAACATGAGTGTGCATTAACTGTCATAAATACATGGGTTTTTGTATGCATCAAAAACGAAACGCTGGTCATTTTTTTCATTTTCCGAAAGTAGAAAAAAGGTTCTTCACTGTATCATAAAGAAAGACCTATGATGACATTTCTTATATGCATTTTATTTCTAACGCAATGAATTGGATATACACGCATTCATATTTATATGTATTTTTTTTCATCTGAAACATAGTTCTGCTCGTACTTTTTGTAAAAATCTTAACGATTTCCGCAATAGCTCTATCTCAAGAACCAATGCACGGATTTTCATCAAACTTCAGTTCAGATTCAGTTAGTTGTTGACATAAGTTATTGCTGATTAGGTTTTAGTGTTAATTGCCAAATAGTTGGCGCTGCTATGTTGCATTTTTCATGATTTCTGCAACTCCGTTCCCAGAGTTGCCAAGTCTCCGGCTTTTTGCGCATCACTATTATCTTAGAGAAAATGTGGTTCTTTTAAATCGCCCAAATGTTCCAATCAAATAAAAGAACATTTTCTCTAGTAAAATACTGGTATCCAAAAATCCGGAGACTTGGCAACTCTGCGTTCCATTTCTGCCATTCCTCATTCAAAAGCATGGCAGCCATCTGAAATGATTTGAAGTAAAAAAACAACAAAAAAAATGATGGATAATAAAGTATTTTTTTAAAGGCCTAAATGAAATAGGGTAGACCAGGGTCGTACTGGCATAACTGAGAGGGCGGTGGCAAAATAGATAAAAGGGCGCTGATTGCCTTACAAAAGGGCGCAAATGCTCACGGAATTTCGAAAAAAAAAATTTAGTTCCAAAATGTCCACCAGAGGGCGTCTTTACCGGAAAAACATTAAATTAAACACAATAAAACAGCCGGATTTACATTTTATTACTCATAATTCTTGTTCTGGATTGTTAATATTGTTTCTGTATTCCGTTTTGGTCGTTTATTGCGCTAAATCCTTTCAAATGAGGAAACTTACAAAGGCTGTGCCCAAAAATGGAATTGTTTCTGTTTTTCAAAGATCTTGTTCTTTTTACGCAGGGCCGGTGGAGGGCAGAAAATCTTCGGAAAAGTAATAATTCTTTAAAAGTATTACGTTGAATGTATTAATTCGAAAAGTAGTATTACTTGAATTTTATTGCATGATAAGTTTTGTTTTAAAGGTTTTCATTAAATTTCATTACAACTGCTGACTGCTTTACGTGGCCAAAAATACAGGCTATTTTTTATTGCCCATCAGAATCTTTGTAACGAACTGTCTTTTATATTTTTTGAGAAAAGCAAAATGCTGCCAAAGGTGGCGTTTTGAATTGAATTCCCGGACGCGACAGTGGGGGAAGAGTAAGAGAACTGTTGTCACGAGACAACGATAAATTTTAACTCAAGATGTAATTAATTTAAAGAAAGGAATCTATTGTATTATAAATCACTCCAATAACCAAGCCTGCAAGTCTCATTCTTTTATGTAGAGTTTGGCAGAATATTCGGTTTCATTTTCGTTTTCAGCCCAAAATCTTAGTTTCGGTGAAAATACTGCCGAATATTCGGAATTACTATAACTGTCCCTCCCTAGCCTCCCAAAAACGGCACTCCCATCCAAAGAAGCCGCACATAATATGTATTCACGTACAAGGGGATAAATCTAGAAGGTATTAATTGATTAAATTCGTTATTTTGAAATTAAATTATTTTTTAATATTTTTTTATGTTTATAGCGCCTTATATTTAATTAATTTTATTTCAATCAAATTATTTTTAATTAATAATTATGTACTGTCGTTTCTACGCAAAACATTATTTAGATAACATGCATATACATATGTATGTTTATGGTAATTACGTTGAATTTATTTTTAAAACAGTTTCGCTTTCGTTTTCGGTCGAAACTAGGAAGTTAACCGAAATTCAGTTTCTGTCGAACGCTATTTTTATGTTTGTAAATGAGCACAAATTTTCGCATTATTGAACGTTAAACAATATTTTTTTGAGAACCGCTTTAAGGATTTACACATAATCATAACTTATAGATTTCGGAAAATCGAGTTTTTATTTTAGAGGCCTTGTCAACGGAATCAAGACTCCTTTATGTGGCCAAAATCTGGAATAGACGATTCTATGTAAGTAAAAAAAGGAAAAAAATACAATAAGCATTCTATTATAATTATAACATAAAATTAAAACTAGGTTTTTTTTTTTCAAAATGGCATTTTTAAATAGATGACCATGACACGATTACTTTAATAATACTGAATTGTTTCACTTCTAATTTTGTCAGCTTTTTTCTTACATAATTATGCAGTGCATCAAGGATTTTTTTATTTTAATCATCAAAAATTAGTATTTTTCTGTGATAAAAGTTGAATATCTCCACCCTTTGTCTCGTCTAGTCACTAAAATAAGTCATACAGTATAACTTCAAAAATCCGGCATCATCGGGACCGAGACTATGAACATTTTTGAAGGAATATTAAAATCGAAAATAGTTACTACATTCTTAATGTTGTCTTTAGCCATAATTTAATTCATTATAAGTAATAAGTATGTAAGAAAAAGAGAATTAAATAAAAAAATATTTACTTTAATTTATATTTTCTATGTTACAGAAAAAAAAAAAAATGTAAATAAAGAGTGAAATAATTTCTTCTCTTGTAATTTTGGAAACATCGTGTCAACTTTGTTTGTTTCAGTTTTTTTGGCCGTTCTTTAACAAGTTTCTTTCTTTCTTTTTCTTTTTTTTTTTTTTTTTTTTGTATTTTATACAAATGAAAAATGTCTGTTTCTGCAATACAGTCTTATTTTTTTTATTTTTCTAAGGCATACATTAATTCGCCAGTCAAATTTATGCATTTTTCTAGTGACATCTTTTCTTCGGTCGGCTGTTCATTCTCATCTTCTGAGTTGCTACTAGCACTATCGGCGGTTCTATTTAGCACAGCGTCAGCGATCTGTCCGTTAAATTGTTCGTGATGCATTTTCTTCAATGCTTAGCCAATCATCTATATCCCTTTTTTCGACACTTGATCCATTTAAAGATTTTTCGTGTTCAATCAGCTCATAAATTGCGGTCTTTTCACGGGAAATGTGAAAGTCCGAAATCCTTCCTCATCATTGATGTTGCCGTTGCCGAAAATTCGTATAGCCATATACTATTGTGCTATGCGTTTGCCAAAGTTGTCCCCAAAGTTGTTCCCTTTGCCAAGCAACGGTGCAGCTCCCAGAAAATATGTTAAGAAAATAATCGCATCTGACAAATGGAAAAAAAAGTCAAATATTCTTTTTTGAATTTTTACTTTCGATCTTGAAGTTTTTAATTCATAAAGAACTGCTATTTTTCTTCTCCCATAACTTGAAAGTGTAAAAGAAAAAGGAAGGGAAAGATGATTTTGTTGCCGGATTTTTGAAGTTACACTGTATTTAATTAAAAATTACTGTTTATTTTAATTTCAGATAAGAGAAATTTAAACTGCAATGGTCGTCGCAAACTCACACGAAAACGCACAAAAATAAATAAATAAATAAAATAAACGGTCAAGTGCGAGTTTTACTCGAGCTCAGAGGGTTCTGTACAATAAATACATGAATTATTAATTGTATTATTAAAAATTCGTTGCTAAAAGAATAATAAGATTTCGTAAAAAACTATACAATGTAGGATTGGGTAGACTACAGCCGTATATACTAGAACAGTGGTTGTGCATATGTAACGTTATCAATTTAGGGGGGAGGAGGGGGGGTCTGGCACTTGCTTTCGTATGATATCTCTTGGGGGGAAGGGAGGGGTTTGCTTTTTGATATCGTTATCATTTTTGATCCAACCAAAATTTCTTTTTTTTTTCAGAAACTTTTTCTTTACATCCAAACAGTCTGTTACCTTATATATATATATATATATATATGTGTGTGTGTGTGTGTGTGTGTGCGTGTTTATGAAAATACAAAGCTATTATTAAAGCCATTAAATGTTTATAAAATCATTTCATTCCAAAATTTGGAATACGCCAAAGTTTGACATTCCTGTTTTTCTGCCATATGCGCATATAGTTCGTTGTTAGAGAAATCAGGAACATAATATGTAGGAAATGCTACTTGCGTTTACCAGTAAAGAAAGACAAAGAATGTTGTCCACTGTTTTATTGACAGGGCTGCCACAGGCAAATATTTTTCTATTCTGTTCGTACACTGTAAAAAAAAATTTCCCTTACTTTACACCAAAAAGGGTGGAGTTGCCACCCCAAGTGGTGTAATGAAATTCCATTTGTAAACTGGTGTAATGAGCCACCAGCTATCAAATGGTGTAAACAAACACCACTTTTGGTGGCAACTTAGTTGCCACCATTTTTGGTGTAAATTAACGCTACTTCTTATCTGGCGTAAATTTACACTACTGCTTATTTTGTTTGCGCTTTAACAGTAAAATAAAAAACAATTTTAAAAATTACAGTTTAAATCTAATGCAACCATAATTTACAAAAAATAGTTTAACGCAAAGAGGCTGCTAAACATTATTTTAACTGCGATAATTTATTATCTTAATTAAACATTTATTTTAAACATTTTAGTTTTGGTAAACAACGAAATTTCCTCACAAATCATTCGTTCGTTACATCTGGATTCACGTCACGTGTACTTGACTCTTTTAAAAAAAACTCAGCGTAGGCCTGACTGGTTTTCGAATAAATAGTCTAAGCAAATTAAAATAAACATACCATAAATACAACTAAACATTGCAAATTGTACAAAAATCAGATACAGAGAGCTAAAAAGCACCAACCTCTCACGCGCTAAAGAACAATTTTTATCACTTTTAAAATGCAAATTAAAAATACTTAACGGCATAATTAATTAATAAACACTACACCGCTAGAAAGCTTGAACTTTAAGCTTTTAAAAGATACTAATAGTTAAGCAAAATGATAAAGTTTAAATAGTTAAAAAAGGTGCAAAACAAAGTAAACAAAACGCATATGGGAAAGCGGTTTGAGACAAAAATTTGTATACCAAATTTCATGATTTTTTTAAACATATCTAAACTCAACCCAGGAACACACGGTGGGTGGTGGAGCAAAACCCGTACTTTATAGAACATAAAACAAGTATTAGTTTTTCAAAATAATTAATAAAAAGTTGAAAACAAGCTATGTTAAAATATGTCAACAACAGTAAAAATCCCATGTATTTCTAATGGGTGGAGCTAACTGAAAAATCGAAAAATGTCAACTTTTGAAACGCTCAGAAAATACACAAAAAGTATTCAAAACTTTTAAAACTAGATAGAATCTTGAAGCTTAAGCTTTAAATGAGCTGAATATCACATTAGTTTTTCAGAAAAAGTTAGTTTTTGTAGTTAAAAAGCTTAAGAATATCGTTGTTTACGTAATGTATTTCCTGTGGGAAAACGAAAGTCGTAATCCTAAAAACGATACTTTTTAAAATGGCTCGCAAATAGTTAAAACTTATTGAAAACTTAAAATTTTTGATTAAAAAATAATCTACAATCTTTAATTTAGTTGAATCGAACATTATTTTAAAGTTAACAAGCGGAATTCATTGTATACTGAGCGTCTCAAAAGTGACAAAAATGCCAATATTTGAAAATGGCACCAATACACTGTAAACGAAATTTCATATACTCATAAAATTATAAATATAGCAGCTAGATATACATAGAAGGTATTAAACTGTTGGAAAATGATTGGGAATTTTTAAAAAATATGAAGTTAAACATAAGTTTTAAGTTCTTACCCTATTCCGAAGAAATTAACCAACGAAGACATTCAAAATGGCGGACTGTGTTTCGTTTAAAAACTTTACACCCGAACTGGTGGTCGGTTTCCACAATTTCTTTAAAATATTAAAATTAAACCGTTTTGAGTGTATTAGGACACTTTATTCGGTGTTTACACCAAACTTAAGAGTATATTTAAACCGTTTTGAGTGTATCATGACACTTTATTCGGTGTTTACACCGAACTTAGAGTATATTAAATCCTCGTTTGGCATTTCATAAACTCAAATTAAGTGCAACTATAGTCCCTTTTTTTTACAGTGTACCTCTATTAAAAGAAAAAAAAAATTCGTACAGTATATTTCTCATGCAAATGTTCTCGAACAGTATATTAGTAATTTTTGTTTTGAGAAAGTGGTGTGATGTAGAATTAAAAGATTAGTCTCCTGTGGCAGCCTTGGATTGATAAATTCTGCTTTTAACCTCCCCGGCAAGAAGACAGTATTACTTTTGAATACATTATGTAACAATATGCTATTATTAAATACTTTTAAATAGTAACTAACTCGTTTATGTATTATTTGATATAAATTTATTTCATTTATTGATATTTTATTGACTTCTTGAATCCGTAAAGTATGCAACTAATAAATGTATAGTCCTTAGTTTACGAGTAAAATGCTGTGACAGACGGACAGACAGACACAGGAGCATAGGCGTAGCGTGACCAGAAATTTTGGGGGGGCACCAAGGCCGTGAGAAGTGCGCCCTTAACGAATTTTCAATTTTGCGCCCCCCCTCCCCAAAAAAAAAATCTTTCTCTTTGTAATGGGTGTGATAAAATTGATAAAGTGCAGAAACATAAATAAATGATATACTATTTATAATATGAATAAATATTTCGCGTTTATTTTGGAACTTTAAAATGTTTAATTTTAATTTAGAAATTCAGAACAACTGAATAACACAAGAGGTAATTGCACTTATTTGTTAGAGAGTTCATGATGCGACAGGAAAAAAAATGATCAAGAAAGGAAAAAAAAAATCCCCGGAAAATGTTCGGCGGGCAAAAACTGAATAAATAAACAAATAAAACCGTGGTTCGCAGCATAAATTTTGCGCCCGGGGTGACCGCTCCTTTAGCCCCCTCTTTGCACGGCCCTGCGGGGAACACTAGAGGTCTGTACTGGCCACAGTTTCCAGGCCGGCGTGAAAATTCAAAGTTCCACCTGAGCCCGGCTCGTTTATATTTTCACAGTTCATGGCCAGGCCCGGTTCGTAAAAAAATCAGTGAAAACAAGCTCGGCCCGTAAAAAAATCAATTAAATCAGGCCTGGTCCGGACCGACTCAATTTCTCAAAAATTCCGATTTTTCTTAACATGCAATTGCAGGGCTGCCACTTGCTACTAAAATGCTATACCTAGCGGCTATTTTCAGCATACGGCGGCTATGGCGACTATTTTAGGCCGAAAACTGTTAAAAAGCGACTATTTCAAGAAAGCAGTAGGCGACTTTTTTCGGATTCAGCGACAATTTTTACTGAAAATATTCGGTCTTTTTCTTCAAAGCGCCTGTAAAGTCATCTTCCCAAACGCACTTTTTCAAAGGTTGTTTGAAGAGATTCGCGATTTTTTCCGTGACGAATTCCAAAATTCGGGATTCCCTCCCCCCCCTAAACCATTGACGAAAATAACTATTTATTTCTGAGGTCTTTCTATACTATCGTTGAAGGAGATTTTGCGATTTTTTCCGCGATCCTTTGCCAAATTTTGCAGATTTTTCTACTACAGATTGACCAAATTGATTTTTTTTCCTCCACCACTTGTCCAAATTCGCGATGTATATTTTCTACGACCGATTGATGGTATTAGTTACTATTTGTTTCAGAGATCTTTTGGCGAAATTACAGATTCTTTTCCAGATCGTTTGTCAAAATTTAGGATTTTCTTTTTATGACCATTTTATAAAATTCGTGATTTTTTGAGCTATCATTTGGTTAAATTCTCATTTTTTTTTTTTTTTTTACCAAATTTGTGGGGTTTTTTTTGTCCGCGACCATTTTACGAAATTTGCGATTTTTTTCTTGTGATCGTTAAACGAAATTCGTAATTTTTTGTCCATTCTTTAGACGAAATTTTGAGATGATTTTTCTGCGACCAAATGATGAAAATCGCCATTTGTTTCCGCGACCTTAGGTAAAATTCAAGATATTTTTACAGTTGTTTGAGGAGATTCGCGATTTTTCTCTGCGACGAATTGCAAAATTCGCGATTTTTTCCCCAATCGATTGACGAAAATAGTTATTTCTTTTCGCCATCTTTTGCTACGATTGTTGAAGGAGATTTCGCAATTTTTCCCATGACCTATTAGAAATTTCCTGATTTTTTGGGGGCGATCGTTTCACGGTACTCACAATCTTTTTTTCGTGATCCTTTGCCAAATTTCGCGTTTTTGTTTCCGGCGATCGTTTCATGGAACTCACAATTTTTTTTTCCGCGATCCTTTGCCAAAATTCGCGAATTTTTCTGCGACAGATTGGCGAAATTTTATTTCCGCCACAACTTGTCGAAATTCGCGATATATATTTTTTCCGTGATCGATTGATGGTATTCGCTGTTTGTTTCAGATATCATTTAACGAAATTCGCGATTCTTTCCCACGATAGTTTATCGAAATTCGTGATTTCCTTTTCAAAACCAACTTACAAAATTCTTGATTTTTTGTGCAATCATTTGTTTAAATTCTCAATTATTTAAGCGATTATTTGATCAAATTCGTGTCTTTTCAGGGATGATTCTGTTCTGAATTTTCCGAAAATTTAAGGCATCCGGTTCCGAAAATTTTAAAAATTCGGGAAAATAAAATATCGCGAATTTCGGCAAATGGTCGTCGAAAAAATCAATTTCGACAGTCGTTCACAGCTAAAAATCGTCAGTTTCTTTAAAAGATCGCAAAAAAAGAATTTTGCCAAAGAATCGCGAATTTCTTCAAGGGATCGCGAATTTCTTCGAGGGATCGCAAAAAACGCAAACTTCGTCTAGGAATCGCGTGAAAAACCAAAATTTCACAGAGGGATCGCAAATTTTATCAAAGGATCACGGGAAATGCGAATTTCGTCAAAGGATTGGAGGAAAAAAACGCATAATTGGCGCCGGGAGGTGATTTCCTCCCCTTTCCCTCCCTCTGCTGTAACTTTTTAGAAAATTTGCTGTGAATTTCAGTTAAAAAAAAAAATCCAGAATTACACCTGCCGTCTTTTTGTCCGCGACCATTTGGCGAAATTTGCGATTTTTTTCTCTTCATCGTTTGACGAAATTCGTAATATTTTGTATATTCTTTTGACGAAATTTGTGATGATTTGTCTGTGACCGAAGGACGAAAATCGTCATTTGTTTCCACAACCTTTGATAAAATTCAAGATATTTTTCCACGGAACTTTAAGGAGATTCGCGATTTTTTTTCCCCGACGAATTACCAAAATTCGCATTTTTTTCCGCCAATTGTTTCGTGGAATTCACGATTTTCTTTACACGATCCTTTGCCAAATTTCGTGAATTTTTGTACGACCGGTTGACGAAAATGATATTCGGTATTTGTTTCAGGGATTTTTGACGAAATTCTCGATTCTTTTAAACGATCTTTTCTTTTGTCGACTGACTGAGGAAGTTCTTGTTTTTTTTGCTCGATTTTTTGCGCGACTATTTGACCAAATTCGCGGGTGTAATTTTTTTTCTGTTCGCGACAGTTTGATAAAATTTTCGATTTTCTTTCCGTAATCTTTAGGCGAAATTTACAAGTTTGTTTTTTTCGCGACTGATGGAAAACTTTTTTTTCTAAGGCCAATTGTTGATATTGGCGATTTTTTTTTTCGTTACCGAATGGCAAAATTCGCGACTGTTTGATGAATTGATTTTGTGGATTTTTCGAAGAAAAAAAATCGTGGCTTTCACGAAATTAAAAAAAAATCGCATACGAATCATATGCCTGTTCAAGAAATAAATTTGGAAGATTCCATCCAAACAAATATTTTATTATGCGGGATTTTCCTTTTTTGTGTGGGATTTGCGATATCCCGCACGTTATTTCTAACCCTGCCCCTCAAATAAAACTTTTCTTCTTTCTCTACAAGAAACTCTTGAAATGAAAGGCCTGATGGAAAGTAGTTCCGGGGATGATCTGCAAGAAGTTTTTAATGCTATGTTTCCAGGTGCTGTACATAATTTTTTATTGTGGAAGTTACTTCGTAACTGAAACATTAGGGCCTTATTTTCTGGATAACTTGCTTACTCATTTGAAGAAATCACTCTATTCTTTATTCACTGATTTGAGCAGAAGCATAAACTGTGAAATAAAATGTGTGCATTCATAAAGTCCTTTCATTGTTATGGATAGAATTTTTCTTTCTTTTTTTAAAGTGGGTATGCGAGTATTTTGACTACTATTATCGAACAAATGTTACTATTTTTTTTTTTTTTCGTTGGAGGCTACTAAAGCTACTATTTTCAGTGTCATTCGGCAGTGGCAGCCCTACAATTGAGATGCTTTTATGAAGTAGAATAAAGTTTTTTTTTTTTTTTTTTTTTTTAATCCGATTTTTTTTTATAAAATAACATCGAAGTTGGACTTTTGATTTCCAAATTCAAAGGCTGACAATTACAAAACGGATACATTTAGTAATCCGCTTTAAATCAAGCTGCTTCGAATTAGGAAAAATGGTAAAAGGGAGAACGCAACTCGATTCTTAAGCATCCGAATGCTCACATCTGTAATTTTCAGGCAAATAGGAATAGAAATGAGTTTATGAATGTGTCAAAAATAATCACATTTATCGTTATTAATTTAATAAAATAAACAATTCTGCATGTTCTTACCTTCTATTCCATTTTCGTCCTTTTGAAGCCAGACTTGAATGAATTTAGAATCATGGTGTGCTTCATAACATCGCTTGTTATTGAGTTTTCCATAAAAATTTCCTGTTTTTTATCGCGTTTGTTTTTGCGTGGCTCATTCATTCCTGATCAGTTTAAAAAATAGTAATAACAACATTTAACTAAGAGTACATTCCCACAAACGACCAGATCATACCAAGCCAAGTGTGTGGAGAGAGGTTAGGTAAGGACGCTCCTATTAAGACGCACTTTGCACAAGAGGGAAACACAAGTTCAGAAGTCAAAAAAGTTCTTTGTGTGACCACCTTGTGTTACTCACTGAAATTAAACTATTTGGGTGACTGGAGACCAGCTTTGCAGTTGGGGAAATTTTTCCTTCTACCGATCAAATTACAACTACTGACCAAATATCAATGATGGACCAGCACCGTATTAATGGTTGAGAACTAAAGCGTTTTTGTTTTGGGGGAAGAGAGAGTGGGTGAAATGCTACATACTAAAAAGTTTTAAATTTGATTGCATCTTAAAAAAAAAAATCAATTGAAAATCACTGCCATTTATCGTTTTTGTAAAAGTCTCAACAAATCACAATCCTAAAATATGTGAATATAAATTTCACATTAATTTATCTGAAAATCCCATGTATAATACACAATCACATATCCTTTTAAAACAGTGACAAATGAAGGTTTTTAATAATTTGCACAATAAGTAGAACCTTAATATCAATCGTACGTTCAGGGCTGAAACTAGCCTTTTTTTGCGCCAGGGGAAAAAATGGATTTTGGCGACTACCCCCTCCCTTCATCTCCTCACGCACAATAAATATTACTGACCTCAGGTACCCGATGGTAAATAAATAAATGAAATTCCTAAAAAATAAAAATAATTAAATAATTAAAATTAGAGCAAGAAATATGTAAACGACGCTCCCATAGGATTAACATTAGCTTGAGCGTTAAGAGCCTAAACAAGTCACGCGAAGAAACTGGAACGCTAATGCTAAACGTATGGGAGCGATCTTTTTTAATTTTCTCGCTTGCATATTAATAGTTTTAAATGATTTTTTTTTCTTAGCTTAGAAAAGCTGAGGTTAAATTCTAACCAGGTTAGTGTTTACTTTTTAGATTTTGGTTGCAGATTATTTTTATAAAGTTACCTTCACTTCCAGTACCTGCTTCAAAACCTAAAAGTATGACAACGCTAAAGATCAATCTGAACTATTCTAGGAAAAAAAATAATTTTAAAATATTAAAATCATAACGAGAAATTTCAAAAAAACGCTGCCTTAGTTTAACATTAGCTTGCGAGTTTCTTTGCATTTCATATATATAAATATATATATATACATTTTTTTATGAATCGACAAACGATTCATTTGGCGCCCCCTTCGTCTTTGTTCTGGCGCCTGGGGGACATGCCCCTTCTGCACCCCGCCCTAGTTTCGGTCCGGGCTTCTTTAAAAAACATTAAAAAGGGGGGCTACTGTTCTATCTTGCATACATTTCAACCCTTAGATTTTACTCGTTGACAGTTGCTCGACCTCGTGCCATTTGAGACCGGATCTGCATGCAAAAAAAAGTAATTTTAGTAAAAGGCATGGGCGACATTTTTCAGTTATCACCTACCTAGAAATGGCAAAAGGACGAGAAATGTAATTTGGGAAGGTAAAATCAGGGGCGGCTGATGGCGCCCTGGGTTAGGTTTTTTTTTTTTTTTTTTTTAATTATGGGCAGTCGCCCAAGCTCGCCTCCTCTCTCTAAGACTGGATTTGGTTGGTTGCAGAAAACAATTGCCCCAAAAGTAATGCAAAAAATAATGCACCAAAACTAATGCAAAAAATAATTGCACCCAAAGGAACAGAGCTGCATTTTACAATTTCCGCCTAAGGTAGCAAAACGCCTAGAAAAGGCAAAAAGAAGAGAAAAAATCATTTTTGGGGAAAAAGGAAGGGGCGGCTTTATTAGCCATGATGGCGCCCTGTGAGATATTTTTTTACTGTACCACTGCAAATGCTATACTCTTTTTTTTTTTCTTTTAAAAGACTTTACTAAAACATTTTACTTTTGGCACTCCTTCCAGGGCCGAAACTAGCTATATTTTCACCCGGGAAAACGTCGATTTTGGCGCCCCTCCCCCCTTTCCTCTGCAAAGTAAATTTACAAAGAGAAATTTACGAAAGGTTCTAGTAGCGGACTTACTTTAAAATTTAAAATGTGTAACAATAAAATACATAATATTGAAATATATAACCAGCTTTATCGAATATTTATTCATTAAAACCTGTTGAAAAAATCGAAAGGAAGCGGAAATAAATCCGCTTTATACAGGTTTCCGTCTTAGGAGGTATAACTGTTGGTATTCTTTCTGTTGGAACCATGTAGTTTTTTCATTTAAGACACGACTCCATTATAGACGGATTTCATTTTTCGAGATTTTTTGTTGTTGTAGCATTACAAATTATTACAATTGGGGCACTTTAATGTCATAGTGATATGAGTCACATTGTTTTAGGAACTAAAAAACCAGGATTTACTGTAGGTATAAAAATGAATTCCAGTTTTGTAAAATATCTTCCTGTACTATCTATATAACTTTTTCGGAATTATCACTTATACCACTCTTCTTATTTATAGACTGATATGTCTAGATACTTTCCTGAACTTAATGCTAATTTTCAAATTTATTTCTGACTCAAAACAACAACAACAAAATTATTAAGTTTTTACTTTTTATTTTGTGAATTTTCGACCGCTTGGTTTTTATTGTAACAGTCGGTCACCTGTCCTCGCCTCCTCTAAGGACAGATATGGTGATATGCAAGTAAAAAAGTAATTATAAGAAAAAGAATGGGGTTATTCATTTTCTGTCTTGTACGCGAATCGTTTTATCTATTTGACATTTTTAATGCACTGTACTAAGCTTTTCTTTTTGACCTTTTCGGGTAGAAAATATTTTTTACACAAATTTCACACGCATATATATATATTGTATAAAACGGCAAACCAAATTTTCATCTGACGTTCCCTGCGTGAGGCGCCCAGAACACATGCCCCCTCTGCCCCCCCCCCCAAGTTTCAAACCCTGACTTCTTCTCCCATTTATTTTTATCGTACCGGACAATCATTTGACGTCGCGCCCATAGCAAGACGGGAAAAAAGAAAGCTCCAAAAAGAATAGAACAGCCTTCATGGTATCTTTTCAACAGAAAAGTAGTCACATTCAAACAAAACCTTCATTTGGCGCCCTTTTCGCCTTTCGTTCTGACGTCCGGGACACATGACTCTGCACCCCCCCACCCCCCCACCCCCACACCACCACCACCCCCAAGATCGGTTATCGGCGAGGGACAGTTTTACACTAAAGAGAGGAGTTGAGACTGACCTATTGGCCTTGGGAAATGTTAGCGATTTTCCTATTTGCAGTCTTCTTATTGTAGATGAATCTTTTTACATTATTTGTAAATTTTAATGCATTTGGTTTAGTTTTCCTTTTGGATTTTCCCGCTACGAGACATTTTTATGCAAATTCGATATATATACATATACATTTTTGTATGTAAAGACAAAAAAAACTTCATTTGGCGCCCCCTACGCTTTCTGTTCTGGCGCCCGGGGTACAGAAAGTTGGGGGGGCACGTGCCCCCTCGTGCCCCCCCGACGCTACGCCTATGCACAGGAGTGATCTTATAATGGTTCCGTCTTCACTTTTTAAGTACGGAACCCCAAAAAACGCACCATAAGAGCGGCAATAGCTTCAAATATATTTGCATTTTTAAAAAGTAATATGTATCAAAATTATATTTAAGCATTGTATTACAAAATAAAAAACAAAGTCAAAGAAAATAGAAATACTTAATGGGGCTGGTCACTGAACTTCGAAATTCTTCTCCGTAATGTTAAGTCTATGGACTTTTGATGCATTCGTATATTTAAAATATCTTCTCGGGAAATTCACATTTTTAACATATTTTTTCTGTGTACTCTTCTTAAGATTTTTACACTTCACACACTAAACTCGTAAGATTTTAACACTTCCTATAAAATTAAGTCTATACTTTAGAAATATTTTGTGAACTAAGAAAAAAAGATACATCTTTTAAGAAGCGTACACAAAATATAAAAGTTAAAAATGTTAATTTCCCGAAAAGGTATTTTAAATATACGAATGCATCCAATGCCCATAGACTTTACATTAGTGAGGGGAAATCGGAAGCTGAGTGATCAGTCGCAGCCTTCTTAATTGCGTAATGTGGAAAAAAATTGAAAATAAGAATAACATGTTTTTTCCTACCGCAATTAAGCTTATAGGTGTTCATTATTTTGCAGTTATTTTTTACTCGATATCTTGAAAAAAAGAAATGTATCTAAACAAGTAGGTAAATGTGATTACAGATCGCACAGAGGGTTTCGTTTAATATTTTTTTCAAAACACTTTATCCTTTCGCAAAATCTGTTAGTTCTACATTTCGCAACCAGGGGGTGCACTCTATTCTAAACAAACCTCTAACTGAACGAAACTCGGTTTTACAAACTATCCGTAGATATATTGGTTGAGGGGATCGGTTACATAGCACACGAGATAGGTAGGCGCCCCCTGGCGGTAAAAATCGGAACTAAAACATGTGCGGTTATAGTGTATAATATGACAGAGTGATCAAAAGAGTGTCGACAAAAGTTAGAAAAGTGCACCTCGGGTGAAAAGGGTGGAGGTTAGAAAAATGCTAACAATATAGATGTTAGAGCCCGGAAGGGAAAATAATATAAGACTCTTCGAAAATTTTATGATTTTTCGAATGATCGCAAGAGTTCTGCTATAGGTATGCAAAATTTCATATCTCCAATTTAATTAGGGGCTGAGTTAGAAAAATTGCTTAAAATACACAAGTTAGAACCCAGAGGGGTAAATATAAGACTTTTTCAAAATTTATTATTTGTCTTTTGATGTGAGGTGTTCAACTATAAGAATCTAAAATTACAAGTCTCCAACATATATAGTTTCTGAAAACGGGCTCTGTGACGGACAGACAGACTGGGTAGTGAGACGAATAGGGTTTCGTCAGATGAACGAAACCCTAAAAATGATAAGGTTTATTCGCAAAGTTATTTTTCGTTTTCACCTTAAGGCTGTTCTCAAATCGAAAAGGGCAACTTTCTGACATAAATTTTAATTTATTTTTGTTCGAAAATGCATGAAACTAGCTGGTGTTGTTGTTCAGAAACTATGTAATTGAGCTGTTTTTTCCATTTTTTTGCAAACGCAATATATCTTTCAGAAAATAGTGTCAAAGTGGACGTTTTGAACCGAGTTTCCGCGTGAACGGAGAATAAGCACTCAAAAGCGGGTGAAAAACGTGTTTGTCACGTGATCAAAATGGCCTATAACTCAATAGGTAATTGATGGATCAGAAAATGGAAAAACAGTTCAATTCCAAATCGCTTCCATGGGCAGGCTTTCCAAATTTACACCTTTCCATTAAAAAATGAATTTGTAAATATGTCAAAACGTTTTGCGCTTGTTGAGCAGAGTAGTTAAGAACAGCCTTAAAGGGAATTTTTAAAAATTTGATGTATGTATCAATGAAAATTATTTAATAATGTCATCAAAAGTTTTGGCCAGCTAAAAAGATGTAAAACAATTAAAAATTCTCGACTGAAGAGGAATTTTGTGTAATACACCACTTGTGTTATTACACAAAATATTATAAAACTGCTATAAAAATTGCTTAATTCAATATTTTATTTTTTTATTTCTAAAAATTTATTCTTCGCAGATGCCTGTACACCGAGCGTGTGTCGTGTGTTAATTACTAGTAGTATTTCATGGAAAAATACCTCCACATCCGATTTCTATTTTCTCCAGAACGATACAAAGTTCCAGAAATCTCAGAATACGGTATAATCAATAAAAAGTGTCACATCTGGTATTACTGCGGAAACCACTTGGTATCTATAGAACCCATATCTAGTTAACTTAAAACCCCGCCGAAATGGTAATTTGTCTTCTTAGGAACTCCCCTATTATTGACTAACAGCATTGAAAACTGAACACAAACACATTTGCACTTCTCTTTACTTATATTCATCCATTTTTTTTTTTTTAAACGACTTTTACAATTTTAGTGGTATTTATTTTAATTACATGTGTATTTTTTAATTTATAAATCGGAGTGGTGTTTGAAGTTTAAAGCGGTTAAGCAGATCCGGTTAAAAAAAAAAAAAAAAAAAAAAAAAAAAAAAAAAAAAAGTTTTTAGACATTGGCATTTTCGGATGCTAAAAATATAATCAAATTTTTAAATAGATATGAAAAATTAACATTTTCTTCTTTCAAAAGCAAAATTTACATAAGTTTCTACTGCACAATCTTGTGAACAATTAGTCTTGACGGTCTAACTTAATATTAGCATTAAGAAATTATGGAATGCTCGCCTTTAGTAGAACTAAAGGTGCCAAGTAGAACTGATTTATGTGTGTGTTTGTGGGGAGTGTGTGTGTGTGTGTGTGGGGGGGGGGGTTGCTATTACAAAAACACGTAGTAGTTTTTTGAAAGTTTTTTTTACAGAGGCGCTGAAAATATCTGATCAAGTGACCAAGGGCGCCATGATTACAAAAGCATGATATTAGTTTTTTGAAAGTTATTTTTACAGGGGCGCTGAAAAAATCTCACCAAGGGCGCCATGATTACGAAAACACGACATTACTTTTTTGAAAGTTATTTTTACACAGGCGCTGAAAAAAATCTATCCAAGGGCGCCATGATTAGAAAAACACGATTATAGCTTTTTGAAGGGCATTTTTACATAGGCGCTGAAAAGTACCTGACCAAAGGCGCCATGATTACAAAAACACGATATTAGTTTTTTTAAATTTATTTTTACAGAGGTGCCAAAAAAAATCTGACTAAGGCCGCCATGATTAGAAAAACACGATATTAGTTTTGCGAAATTCATTTTTACAGAGGCGCTGAAAAAAAATCTGTCCGAGGGCGCCATGATTACAAAAACACGATAATAGTTTTTTGAAATTTATTTTTACAGAGGTGCTGAAAAAAATCTGACTAAGGCCGCCATGATTACAAAAACACGATATTAGTTTTTTGAAAGTTATTTTTACAGAGGCGCAGAAAATATCTGATCAAGTGACCAAGGGCGCCATGATTACAAAAGCATAATATTAATTTTATGAAAGTTATTTTTACAGGGGCGCTGAAAAAATCTCACCAAGGGCGCCATGATTACGAAAACACGACATTAGTTTTTTGAAAGTTATTTTTACAGAGGCGCTAAAAAAAATCTATCCAAGGGCGCCATGATTAGAAAAACGCGATAATAGTTTTTTAAAAGGCATTTTTACAGAAGCGCTAAAAAATATCTGACCAAGGGCGCCATGATTACAAAAACACGATAATAGTTTTTTGAAATTTATTTTTACAGAGGTGCTGAAAAAAATCTGACTAAGGCCGCTATGATTGCAAAAACACGATATTAGTTTTTTCAAAGTTATTTTTACAGAGGCGCTGAAAAAGTGTTACCAAGGGCGCCATGATTAGAAAAAACACGATAATAGTTTTGTGAAATTCATTTTTATAGAGGCGCTGAAAAAAATCTGACGAAGCCCCCCATGAATAGAAAAACACGATAATAGATTTTTGAAAGGCATTTTTACAGAGGCGCTGAAAAAATCTGTCCAAGGACGCCATGATTAGAAAAACACGATAATAGTTTTTTGAAAAGCGTTTTTACAGAGGCGCTGAAAAAAAATCTGATCAGAGGCGCCATGATTATAAAAACATGATATTAGTTTTTTGAAACTTATTTTTACAGAGGCGCTGAAAAAAATATGACTAAGGGCGCCATGATTACAAAAACACAATATAGTTTTTTTAAATAAATTTTTACAGAGGCGCTGAAAAAATCTGTCCAAGGGCGCCATCATTAGAAAAACACGATATTAGTTTTTTTAAATTTATTTTTACCGAGGCGCTGAAAAAAAATCTATCCAAGGGCGCCATTATTAGAAAAACACGATAATAGTTTTTTGAAAGGCATTTTTATAGAGGCGCTGAAAGAAAAAATTGACCAAGGGCTCCACGATTACAAAAACACGATATTAGTTTTTTGAAAGTTATTCTTACAGAGGCGCTGAAAAAATCTGACTAAGGGGGCCATGATTACAAAGATACGATATTGGTTTTTTAAACTTATTTTTAGAGACGCGCTGAAAAAATCTGATTAAGGGCGCCATGATTACAAAAGCACAATATAATTTTTTGAAATTTATTTTTACAGTGACGCTGAAAAAAATTTGCCCAAGGGTTGATGAAGAGATGACCAAGGGCGCCATGATTAGAAAAATGCGATATTAGTTTTTGGAAATTTATTTTTACACAGGCGCTGAAAAAAATCTGACCAAGGGCGCCATGATTAGAAAAAGACGATAATAACTTTTTGTAAGACATTTTTACAGAGGCATGAAAAAATCTGACCAAAGGTGCCATGATTAGAAAAGGACGATAATAGTTTTGTGAAATTCATTTTTACAGAGGCGCTGAAAAAAATCTGACCAAGCGCGTCATGATCAGAAAAACAGGATATTAGTTTTTGGAAATTTATTTTTACACAGGCGCTGAAAAAAATCTGATCAAGAGCGCCATTGATTAGAAAAACACATTAGTTTTTGGAAATTTATTTTTACACGGGCGCTGAAAAAAATCTGACCAAGGGCGCCATGATTAGAAAAAGACGATAATAACTTTTGTAAGACATTTTTACAGAGGCGCTGAAAAAATCTGACCAAGGGCGCCATGGCCCATGATTACAAAAACACGATAATAGTCTTTTGAAAGTTATTTTTAGAGGCGCTGAAAAAATCTGACTAAGGGCGCCATGATTACAAAAACACAATATTAGTTTTTTAAATTTATTTTTACAGAGGCGCTAAAAAAAATCTGTCCAAGGGCGCCATGATTAGAGAAACACGATAATGGTTTTTTGAAAGACATTTTTATAGAGGCGCTGAAAAAAAGTCTGACTAAGGGCGCCGTGATTATAAAACACGATATTAATTTTTTGAAAGTTATTCTTATAGAAGCGCTGAAAAAAATCTGACCTAGAGCTGCTTGATTACAAAAACCCGATATTAGTTTTTGAATGTTTTTTTTTTTTTTACAGAAACGCTAACTACCGGGCAGCCCCCCATAGGGCGCTAAATATTTGACAAAAAGTATGCCAAATATGTCATTAATACTAACATTAATTTATGTGGAAGTTACTATTTTTCGGGGTACTGAATAAAATCTGGACCAGGGCGCCATGACTATCAAAGTCTCTGTCAATGAATCCATTTAAAATTAGAATCTGTTTCTTATACAGTGTTTCGTCGTTTATACTTGCACAAAAGGCAGAAATACAAAACTACCTGGCAGGCAACACCAGGGACTCTAAATACTTAGACGCAGAAAATATGCAAACTTATTAGACGCAGACTTATTAGACACTTATTAGAAGCATTCTTAGAGCGGAACTTCAGAACTTATTTAGGCGTATATCTAAATAAGTGAATACTTAATATTATTTTTCTTAGCATTTATCCTTAGTACAGGCTTTGAAACAAAGTCTGGTCGGGTTAACAACGTGTAACAATGGCACATCTGATTGTCGATAACTTATGTTATCTCGAAATTGGGTTATCGATCTGTCTTTGATCACACATAGTTTGCTTATGCTATATTTAAAAAAATAAAAAGCATTACTTTTTAATTTTCCAAATGAAAATCTTCGAAATTTTATGCCTTGCAGAATACACAACTATAAGCGTGCTTAAAAAAAAAAAAAAAAAAAAAAAAAAAAAAAAGAGGACGATGGGCGCACCGGGCATTTGCCTCGTTGCCCGGTGGGCCAGTACGACCCTGGGGTAGACTAATACTTAATGATCCGCAATAAAAAATATACCCTGATAAAAACATTTTCTTAGGTAAATTAAAATATAAAACCTATATACTGCCGTATAACAGCTGTGATAAAAAATAATCAGTTAAACTGACAGTTTGCCTGTCTATGTATCTTAAAAGTCTTTGTGGCCAAATTATCTTTTTAAACAATGGCTCTCGTAATAGAAATACGTGGCTGTATTCATTCAGACCATAGATTAACATACAAGATGGGACATTTATGGCAAAATCTGTAATGGCAACAGTACTAGCGTCACTATCGACAAGGGGGAAGAATTAACAAGCCTCCGAAATTTACCTATGTTAATGAAATATGCTGACGCTCAATGTTTTGAATATCTGTTCTTTCCTAAACGAATCAGAGGCAGACGATATTTTATTTATGTTTGATTTATTTAGCTGTTTTTTTTATCGTACTTGTTCGTTTAGCTTTAACTTACAAAATGATAATTAGAGTAATAATATAAAAGAAAAACCTCAGGAAATTCTGTTAAGAACGTAAATATGTAAGTTAAGGGGGTGCGGGACACATTTTCAAATAATTTTTATTTATTGAGTTAAAATTCTGAAATTTTTTGTGATGGTTAACAATATCATTTGTAAACAAAATCACATGATAAAACGTCAGTTATTATTTTTTTTAATTAAATTTTTAAATTTACTAAAAAAGGGGGTAATTTAAAATCGTTATAGCTCGAAATATTATTATTAGAATTTATTTTTTTTCATTTAAATAAACAGAAATATATAAGTTTTAATTTAGATTCAGCATTTTAAAAAATATTAATTTAAAAAAAATTAAAAATATTTAACGAAAAAAAAATGGCGCAACTTTTTTTTTTTTTTTAATCATATTTTCAAGAGTAAATATTTTTTTCTAATTTGCTGAATCAAAATTAAAGTAAAACAATTGAAAAAGACATGTTCCAAGTTTGAACCCTTTAAATTTAACCGTTCTTGACTTATAACGATTTAAATGTGAGAAATGGTAAAAAAAAAAAAAAGGCATCATGAAGAAAAACGCGTTTTCACAAGAAGTCTTTTCCATGTCAAACCACTGCTTGAAAGCTAGATTTTGAAAACAAACCAAAACAATAAATTTAATATTTCTTGTTCTAATTAAGATAGAAACTTGATTTAAACGTCATTTTAAGCAGAAAAAAACAGAGACATTTTTAATGCAATAAAAGTTTTTTAGAAAATGTGCAGATTTTTGTGCCCCGGACCCCCTTAATGAGATTAAATTGTAAAAAATCAAATTCAGGTATTGTGTCAGTTTATTCATATCAAATAAAATTTTATTGAGTGTAATGTCAGTATCTCTATTCATTTTTAACTTTTAGATTTATATAATTCTAAAAATTTGTTGAAAGGAATTTTTCCCCATCTACAATTTTATTATTATTTCTTATATGTTAATATTATAAATATTATTGAATTAAGTGCACGTTATTTACATTAAAAACAATATTTTCATTTTATCAGTGAGAAAGTGAAAATACGTAAATTTTAAAAGATTATTGTAACGATTGCTTAATACGTTAAACTTCACAAATTGATAAAACATCGGCTATAAAAATTTTCCTACCAAACGGGAATATTTATAAAATTTTCTGGGACTTGTAGAGTGCAATATGCCGTATATTTTTGTATTACACCATTGCTTTTGATATACAGAGTGTCCGGTCTCAGCGGTGTCCAATGGCTAATTCCTAAACCGTTAGTCATAGACATATAGTTCCAATCACAAAAATGCTTTAAATCAGGTAAAGAAATATTTTAAAAGCGATTTGTATCAATAAAAACATTTCTTAAAAAATTTCGAAATTTAAATTTTTATACGGTCCCCCGGTCCTATAAGTTATATTTAGTAAAATTTTCCTTTTACGCTGACAAATAATACAAAAAAAGTCCGGTTGTTCTACGATTAAAATTGACCGAGTAATATCTGTTTAAAGTTGGAGCATATTTTTTGCTGCAAATTGGGGGTCATTCACAAATTTAGTCGAAATATGATTTCGTCAGATATATTAAAAAATGGTTGAAAGTAAAATTAACGTTGCAATATAAATTTGAAATCTTTAGACATTCTGACATATGAATGCAAAATATACAATTTGTAATAAACATTTAAGAAGAAAGGAAAAAAAAAAAACAGAATTTTTGTTAAATAAAATGATTCTAAATTAACAGTCTCAATTCTTTACAAAATGATACGTATTTTAAAATATTATTAGATTACACTAGCCTGCAAAAGTTGGGTTATTTCATGTTTTTTAGCTTTTGATAATTGATTCTTATGTATTCTGTGCCGATGAATCCGGAATTGACCTTCATTTTTAGCCATCACATCAGGATTTTTCGCAAATTGTAAATTTTAAAGTTAAAAAGTTCAAAGTTAAAATTTAATCTCCTCCCCCATCTCATCACACCGCCCAGCTGTAAGAATCCCAAGATAAGCAAAAATATCGAATAAATTATTGAATAAAATAAAATAAAATAAAATAAAATAAGTTTTACATATGTTTTATAGTATGAGGTTTTCGCTATATTTTAACTTACACATTTTCAAAAAAATTCTAACGTGATGGTTAAAAATGAAAGTCATTTTCAGATGTAGTGCTAAAAAGTACGTAAAAATCAATTATCAAAAGTTAAAAAATACAACCATCTCCTCTACTTTATAGCATCCGATTTTTGTTATTCTTTAAATACGACAATTTATGATTTGCGAAATATCCTGACATGATGTTTAAAAATTAAGACAATTTTCGGATTCAGTGCTAAAAAATACATAAAAGTTAAAAAACCCAACAATCTCCGTCTTGTATTATCTAATCTAAAAATTTTTCTTAAACTTCTTGGCGGTAATCTATCCGAATTTTTTTGTGTTATCCTTTAAAATAAGTATAAATGGTAACCACCGAAAATCATAATAATATTAGATTGTTATCGAATTTGCGCCAGTATGTAAAATGTAATCTCGATCGGATATTTGAAAGCTGGTTAAAGTTCGAATACAAATTTTGAACGGAAAAAACATACATAAGATCGTTGAAGTAACATAAAAACTTATAAAAATAACATAATTTTTATTAAAAGAAATCATAAAAGAAACAGTCTCAAATCCTGACAAAATAAAACATATGTTATTTCAGCCAATCTGAAACTTAATAAATGTTAACTTAATCGTAATACTTGTACGATTTTTTTCAAAGCGCAGATACACATGAAATGAGATCTTCGAATACTTTAAGCTCTTGGTATGTGACCCCTCAAAGCCAAGCCAAACTCATTTGTTTTCAGAGCAGAAAAGTGGCATAAGTCATGCATTTTTAAAGTTTCATAATTCGCACAATTTTAGTGTTATATGAATGGGACTTTTTTGTCTTACTTGTCAGTGTAATAGGAAAATTTTACTAAATATAGCTTATAGGACTTGGGGACCGTATAAAAATTTAAATTTCGTAATTTTTTAAGAAATGTTTTTATTGACCCAAATCGCTTTTAAAATATTTCTTTACCTGATTTAAAGCATTTTTCTAATTGGAACTATATTTCTATGACCAATGGTTTAGGAATTAGCCATTGGACACCGTTGAGACCGGACACCCTGTATAACATGCAAGACGAAATTTTTACCTTGTTTTTCGTTGCGCTTAAATCGTTCACTCATCATGTACAAAAAAAAAGCATATATACGTGCATGAACATAGAATAGATATTGGATATATAAAATAGAATATTTATTCTACGTTCGCGTATCGGTACAAGATTCTATTGAAAACGCAAACATGCAACATTAAAAAAAGAAAGATTACAATAAGGTAGATGCGCAATAATAAAAATATTACAAGGATGGGGAGTTTCTTCCCCATTGTTATGTCCAATCTTGTATGTTAATCTATGCAAGTACATGTGAGATAGATCACTTTGGTTAGCTCCGCTGGACCATTATTAACATACAATGGCTGGGATTACGGTGCCTCACTTAAGATCAACTTCGGTTGGGATTACGGTGCCTCACTTAAGATCAACTTAGAGACTTACGATATGTAAAAAAAAACGTAAACGACATTATACCCTGTTCACACTAGAAACTTAAGATATCTTAGACCGCCAGTTTTGAAGTGGTACCCTCCCGGAATTGGATGCCTGTGCACATCGAAAAACTTACCTAAGATAGCACAGTAGCGTCACTGTGTCTGTGATCTGAAGAAAAATAAAGTATGCGCATGCGCTTAAAATAAAAACGGCCGCAACAGCCAATCAGTAAAAGCGAAGCTTCATAGCCAACGAGAGTGAGTGGTCGTTCCTGTATCTAGCCGAAGTAAGTCGAAACTCACTGAGAGAGTTTGTGGAACTCTCTTAGTCTTGGAGTTCGGCGGCCTGAGATATGTCTTAAGGTATCCAGTGTGAACATAGTATTACAGTGCCTCACGATCTTACGACAGCTTGGAAGCAGCCGTAAGATTAAGCGCAAGTAGATGCGCGCGCTACCACAACAAATGTAACTGTGGTCCCTGATTGGCTGACTGCAGGAGGACTTACGCGGAAACACGACGACTTGCGCTGAGGCACCGTAATACCAAGTTACGATCGATTGCAGGAACGCCCTTCCTACGATCAAGCTTAAGATTTAAAATAGCGAGGCACCGTAATCCCAGCCAAGATGGGACATTTACGGCAAAATCTCTAATGGCAACTGTTCTAGCGTCACTACCGTCAAGGGGTAAGAATTAACAAGCCTCCGAAATTTACCTGTGTTGATGAAATATGTTTACGCTCTATATTTTGAGTATCAATTCTTTCCTAAAGGAAGCAGAGCCAGACGATATTGTATTTATGTTTGATTTATTTAGCTATTTCTTTTTATCGTACATGTTCGTTCACCTTTAACTTACAGACTGATAATTATAATAATAATATAAAAGAAAACCCCCAGAAAATTCTGTTGAAAATGTAAATATGTAAGTTAATGAGATAAAATTGTAAGAAATTAAAGTCGGTTATTGTGTTAATTTATTCACATCGAATACAATTTTATCAAGTGTAATATCAGTATCTCTATGTTTTGCTTTTTTTTTTACTGTTAGATTTACTATAGCTTTACTATATAATTCTAAAAATTTGTAAAAAGGAATTTTTCCCTATCTGTAATTTTATTATTATTTCTTATATGTTAATATCATAAATATTATTGAATTGGTATTTTTTTTATTCTATCTGTGAGAAAGCGAAAATGCGTAAATTTTAAAAGATTATTGTAACGATTGTTTAACACGTTCACGCCGGCGCGGTGGGTCACACTCGACTGTCTCAGTGTTGTCAAGTCTCTGGCTTTTTGCACACCACTCTTATTTTAGAGAAAATGTTGTTCCTTTAAATCGTCCAATTGCTCTCATTAAATGAAACAACATTTTCTGTATTAAAATACTGGTATCCAAAAGGCTGGAGACTTGCCAGCTCTGAGACAGTCGAGTGTGACACACCGTGCCGGCGTGAACGTGTTAATAGAGCAGTTCACATGACATGACTTTTACCATAGAACAATGAAAAAAGCAGTAGGACATACAAACAGAAAAAGCATTTAAAAAGGTAGCGATAGCTGTCCTAGAGCAGCAGCAAAAGCCTGTTCGTGAAGTCACCTTGCACATCTCTATACATTAAACTTCATAAATTAATAAAACATCGGCTCTAAAAAACTTTCTACCAAATGGGAATATTTATGAAATTTCTGGGGCTTGTAGAGTGCAATATTTCGTATATTTTTACATTACACCAACACCATCGCTTTATGTAGCTTTAAATACAATTATATCATACCGGGTGTCCCAAAAATGACTGATGGATTTAAAAATTCAATAACTTGCAAACGGTCGCAGATATTAAAAAAAAATTTGCAGGAGGGTTATGTATAATGTCAGGTTTTTTTTCTTTTTTTACTGTGATTCTTGATTTTAGTTCAAATTTCAAACAATAGATGGCGCTGACAGCGATTGGCTCTTAGTCGACACCGAAACTGACGTCACTCAGCATTGATGCGAAAGAAGGAGATTAAGGCTATGGAGGGGGTCTCATTCTCCAGTACAATCTTGCTCTTAGGCCCCGATTCTGAACTCATTCGATATGATTTCGATGGAATGCGTTGTTGCCATGGAAATAACAGATTCTTCGATAGGGGAATACAGCGTTCAGAAGTGGGCATGAATTTCGCAAGCAGTATTCCAGTTTGCAGGCGATTTTACATTTATGAAGTTTTATTTTCCCGGATTAAATTACTTTTTATGGTCTGATTTAAAGAATGTTTTATGCATCGTATTTTAAAGCTTGGTGAAGATATTTTGCTGCAACCTTGCTCTTAGGGCCCGATTCTGAACTCATTCGATATGATTTCAATGGAATGCGTTGTTGACATGGAAATAACAAATTCTACGATAGCAAAATACAGTGTTCGGAATTGGACATGAATATAAGAAGCTGAATTCGAGTTTGCAGGTGATTTTACATTTATGAGTATTTATGGGAATTTTATCCAACCAATTTGCAAATTTAGTTAATATTTCGCGAAATGATGGCAATGCAGGTATGTGAGACTGCACAGAAATCGAATCAGTCACATTTTCATTCGTTATTTTGCTACGCAATCTGCTAGTGAGTACATTTGATATTTGAAAGGGTATGCATTATTGAAAATGGTTTATTCTTTGGAATAGAGGATATTTCTTGTTTTGGAGTATCACCGCCTGGAACACAGTTGTATTCAAACGAGGCATAGTTTTGAAAGGAACTTTAATGTCCGAAACGGTCCGTCAGACAATACGATAAAGGCTTTGATCGAAAAATTTGAAAGAACAGGGAACGTCAATGATGACTGAATCGGAAATGTCGGCCAGCGTCGCATTGCAGTTAGAGAATCGAATGCTGAAGCCGCACAGCAGGTCATCATACAGCGGCCCCGGACTTCCGTTCGCGGTGTTGCAGGTCGTGCTGGACTCCGAAGAATGCCCACGCACCGTATCATGCGCCACAGCCTTAAGATGTTCTCGTACAAGATCCAGACTCGCCAACCCCTGAGTGAGGATGACATTCTTGCAGGCTGGAATTTCTCGAACACTTTGCTGCAGCTTTTGGATATGGGGGAAATAGATATTGGAAATATACAGTTCTCTGGCGAGACATACTTTCACCTCGATGGTTTTGTCAACAAGCAGAACTCGCGCATTTGGGGAACCGAAAATCCTCATGTTGCGGTTCCGTCATCGCTGCATCCCCAAAAACTAATGGTCTGCGCCGCAATAGCCTCTAAAGGAATAATTGCCCAATTTTCGGGAGCAGACGATGAATGCTGCACAATATCTTAAAATTCTGGATGAATTTGTGGCGATTCATAATGGTTTGGAGAACCAATCGAACTCCTCATGGTTCAAGCAAGATGATGCTCGTCCACATTGAACGCCTGCAATATTCGATTTCCTCAGCGAGCATTTCAATGATCGTGTAATTACCTTGCATTACGACATGCATACAGAAAGTGGCATGTCATGGCCTCTTTTTTCTCCGGATTTGACTCCGTGTGACTTTTACTTTGGGGGTACCTGAAAGACATGGTATACCGCCAAACTCCACAAACAATTGTGGAACTAAAACAACACATCTATAGTGCATGTGAGACAATTCTGACATGTCTGCACGAGTGTCTGGACATTTTTGCCTCAGACTGCGCCACGTTGTTGCTGCAAATGGTGGTTATTTTGAAAACATCATTGTTTAATTTTTTGCAACAGTCTTTGCAGTATTTTATACCTGCTTTTATTTTTCCTATTTTGCAGTGCCACCTTTCGGCGAAAATGTGAACTACGTTTGTAAATTGGTGAGATAATGTGATGCAACATTTTAATTTCTTGTTACATAAGTTTAGACTAATGTGTTCATAAAAAATTTAAATGTATGAAAAGTGCGTATCTTTACCCCCCCCCCCCCCCCACCTACCTTATGCATTGCTTGTTAAAATCCCCTTTCTTTTGAAGGTTTGGCGAAAAAGAGACATTGACAAAAATTATTGTAACCCTTTTTTATTTACTGCGTTTCACTTTTTAATGTAGATGTAAAGTAATACTTAAAGTGAGTGGTCGGCGCTGTATCCGGCTATTTCTGAACCAGGCTTATGGCTTCGTATTAATAAATTTGCTAATTTTAATTAAACACCGAGAATTTATTTTCAAAGTTCATGAGTCACATTTTATTGTAAAAGCTAGATCAGAATATATAATTGAATTATAGTGAAAACGATCTGATTCGGAGACCATTTGTTTATTATCGTTCGTTCGTTTAAAACGCGTCATTGCTAAAATAAACCACTCTACTCTTATGGAGTAGAGTATTATACATGAACATAGAATAGAGAAGGACTTCTCAGGAAATAGTGCGAATATCGTGTCGCGATTTTGGCCTTAAATGAGGGGATGGCAGCGGTTAGAATACAACCGTGTACATACCAGCGCCTCTAGTGGACAACGTTCATTGGCTGGATCTCAATGATCAAAGAAGTTATTGGTAGAGCATATTGAAGCAGACGAAACCTAGTACAACCGTGCGACACAGCGCCATCTATTAGACAAATTTTCAAGGAAAGGTTTTCTTCTTCTAAAACTTATTTCGTGAGAAGTCCTTCTCTATTCAATGTTCATGGTATTATATGTAATCTGAATTAGCAACCGGCTGTGTAGGAGGCTTATTTTGATACAACAATCTAAGGATTGATTTAATACAACAATCAAATCGCTAAGGATAAATACCTCCCCCCTCCAACAAAATATGTCCTTCTGAAGTACAGTGGAACTTGTTTCAATTTACTATAGATGAACACGTATAATTATAAATTATTTTTCAGTGAATAAAGCGATTATTGTAATATTAAAAATTCTCTCTCAATCCCCCCCCCCCCTGCCCCTGGACCACTACTGCTGGGAGGATCTAGGCTCACTTGTAAACCTAACTTAACCATTTAATGTCCAACCCAGCAATACAGTGTGTGCGTGTGTGTGTGTGTGGGGGGGGGGGGGGGGGGGTAAACCCACGGAAGTGAGAATGGGGAAGTAGTTTAATGGGGGGAAAAGAAGACCCACTTTCAAAAGAGAAGATTAACTAAAGCTCATAAATTAATCCCTCGAATACCTGGTGTTCATAGTAATAAGTGAAAATAATAATTAAAATATGTGATCGTCGTGACCCTGGTCAGTCTTTGGAGATAATACCCAATCCCATTATCTCAAAAATAAGGTGAAAGCCATGCTTCAACACCCCGTTGCGTTGTGTGATATTACGTGAAAGACAGACGTTTAGGTCCCACAACAACGTTGGCATTATTAATCAAAAATGCACCGCTTTCAATACTCTAAGTACACTAGTTAAAAATCGCCAAAGTTCTCAATATTTAAAATCATATTTACTCTGAAAGAAAAGCATACTCATTAATAAAGAGAAGATACTCATGACGAAAAGGAAAACTAAAATTATCATTACTAAAATACAGTCGGCTCTCGTTAATTCGAACTCGTCGGGACCACAAGACATGTTCAAATTATCCAGAGTTCGAATTATGGAAAGTATGAGAGGAAAACATGTTTAAAGGGGTACTATTACAAAGGAATTAATGTTATGGTATTTTTTAAATTTATTTCGGCTGTTATCGTTAGAGTATGACTTAATATTAAATTAAAAGATATAAATACATAAATAATAATATTAAAATAATATAAATAAAACATAAAAATTAATAATACACTATAAAACAACTGCATTTAAAATTACATTTTAATTGTACTATAATTTTCTTACCTGAAATTAGATGAACATTTAAGAAATTATTTACACTTATTTATCATCTCTATGAAAAAAAATTATCAATTGTTGTTTGCTACTATTCATTTTTGACTTTTTAGTCAGTTTTTCTATTTGTAACAAACAGTTAAGTTCTTTGTCTGATGACGGCTGCATCAGGATAAATGTACGCAAACACTCAATTGATTGTGTAGTTGACTTTTCTGTGGGTAAAAAAAGCACTTGGGACATAGTAGCAGAATCGCCAGAATCTGATTCCGTCTCCTCATTGCATTTTTCGTGAATTGTTTCAACAATTTCTTCCGCAGTTAAGGGTCCAGATACTTCTAAACAGTGGCGCAGCCAGAATTCGGTTCTAGGGGGGGTTTTGAGTTTTTTGATAAAGGTGTTCGCCGGTTTTTTGAATCACCGGTTAATATAATCTGTCTTTTTAATGAATCAAATCATAATGCTTTTTACCCGCAATTACATTGGTTGTGTTTCATTTAAACAGCGTTTACAGTATTAGAGTTAGAAAACATAAAATGCACCAATGAAATAACCCCAAACTAGGTTAGATTTATAAAAAGTGTTTAAAGATGATGAGGCAAACTTTAAGAGTTGTAAGCGTACAGTCCAGCAAATAATTTTTGCATAGAAAATAACAGAATTCCAATCCACTTGTTCAACCAAAAATACACAGGATTTCATTCCCAGACAATCTCGAATTCTTGTTTTTAACTTTAATAATAATGAAGCCATTTTAACAAATTTTTCAATAGACTTACCGTGCTTTTGTCAAATGTAACAACATCACGAAAATTGGTGGAATTTATCATCATTTACGTCCAATTAGTGCTCAATTAGGTAATCCATATTTTGGAATGTAGTTGATATTAAACATGGTATTTTATTGTTTTTTTTTTTTTTTTTTTTTTTTTTTTTTTTTTTTTTTATTGTGCACTTCCAATACTTTACATGACATCGAATTTGCCATTAAGTAACATAAATCTATTGAAAATTTCGTTAAAACATCTTTATTATTGTTAAAGTTCTCTAAAATTATCCGGGTTCAAATTGAAGTCATGCCTGTACTAATATTATAAAGTAACCTTTTTTTTTTTGTAGGGGTTTAAAAAGATAATCGATCGTGTGCGAACTTAACTCTCATACAAAGGGTTCCATACAAAATATCAGAACTGTTCAAAGATAATATTTACTTGCGTACATATAACAATACCACATGCCATAATTTAATTCTACTGGAATGAAAACCATTGAATATTTCTCACTCTAAAACACAGACTTTGTACAAAGTTTAAACTTGGTAGAGAACCAACCACGCTTCGGAAAGAGGTCGCAGAGATTCTCATGAAAAGTCACTTGTAAATCATATTTCATGTAATAGGGGACAATTTTCAAGGAATAAAAAAAAAAAGTACGCTTAATAACGTGAAACTTTTCTATTCATTTTTAAAAATAAAAGCATATTCAGACATAATTATTGAAATGATTTTTAATCGAAAAGTTTTTTTTTTCTTATAAATGAATTATTTATTGAATTATAAGCAATTTTTGTCTCAAAATTATTTGACTTTTAATGTCTTGGAATTATTATATGAATTATCTTTTTAATATTTGCCTTCAACAATTGAATTCAGTTGGAATAAAAAGTGGTTATCACTATGTTTCACCTTACCTAAAAAAAAAGATCTTATACAAAGTTTAAATTTGGCACTAAGCCAAGCACGCTTCGAAACGAGGTCACAAAGTAGCAACACTTTTTTGATCCGTACTGTTGTTTTCTACATAGGTTTTTAATTAATATCTCGGCAAATTACAGAACACATTTTTTCGAAAATCATTACCGACAAGCGACAATCCTTGGAAGATTCTACGTCGCTTAGGTACACCGAGTGCCCTCAACTCCCTCGCTGACCGCCAGAAAAATAAGACGCACGAATGAACTTATAATAATCCCGATTTTACTTTTTAAGCGTAGAGTGGAACCTTAATAAAAATGGCAAAATGATGGTGACTATCTCCGTTTCAACATAAGCTGTATTTTACATCGGTAAAACAACGGCTAGAAACATGGAATTTGGCATGGTTGTTAATTTAGAGACTTAAATGCATGCCCTGAACAGTTTTTTAAAAATTCAAAATTTTAAAGGGTGCAAGAGTCAAAAAAAAACTTTCTAAAATTGCAATTTGTGTGATACGTTTTGTATAGAAGGTTAGAATCTGGCGTGGTGATAACTTTTGGGATGTATAAATGCTCAAGAACGGTTCCTAAAAAGAGAATTCAATTTAAAAAGGATGAAATGAGCGGAAAACAGTCTGAAAACAATCTAAGGCTAATGTCAGACGGACGTCTTTTTGCACGCTTTTTTACTTACGTATTATCCCTACAAAATGCTAGCAGAATTATATAGCCTTAATTATGATTTATTAGGAATTGTTAGAGCTAGATACATTAAGTTTGGCATGGCTGTTACCCTAGAAACGTAAATGATCACCAAGAACAGTTTTCCAAAATTTCGAAATTAAAAGGATGCAAGAGCAAAAAACGTTCTAAAACTGCGGTTCGTGCGATATACACTATATGGCTAAAGGTGACCGGCCATTTGCGATTTTAGACGTTTTGTTAAATATCTAGAAAAATGCGTGAGAAATTAACCTGAAACTGCAAGTGTGTAAACAGTATAGTATAGGTCATATATTTCCGCGAAGATTTTTTTCCCAAAAGCCTGTAGGGGACCGTCAACAAATTGAAAAAGAACGAATATCTTTTGGATAACCCTGTAAAATCGAATGTAGCAAAAATCTTCAAACTCGAGATTATTAATAACTGGCTTATTGTAATATACTGTGTTCATTTTTATGAGGATAGCATGTATACTTGTATACTCGCAGAGAAATTAAGGTTTTTATAAAAACAGTACCATATTTCGCCAAGTTTTTTGCTTATAATGTGCAGAGTTCTTAATATAAAAAAAAGTTCTTCTCAGAAAATATGACAAACAACATTGTACATAATACTCTGCAATCAGAATTGAAAAATAATAAAAATTGGATGAAAAATGAGGAGGTTTATTAAAAATTTTTTCACTGCGCATGCGTGAATGCAATCAAAATATAATGTGTATAATGTATTAGCTAATTATATAGAGCAAGTTTTGTGATAGTCTCAAAATCATAGAATGAAAATTCTGTAAATTATCGTCGATAGAATATGCTCGAAATCCGTCGTCCCCAAAAAGATGAGGGGTTGTATCAAATATCTGTTGATTAGTGCCAAGACAGCGTACACAATTTTGCATGTACTACTATATTTGGATACAACCCCTCATCTTTTTGCTTCCTTTTGGGAACAACGGATTGCGAGCTTATTCTACTGACGATAATTTTCAGAGTTTTCAAGCTATGATTTTGAGACTTTCACAAAACTTGCTCTATATAATTAGCTAATACATTAAGCACATTATATTTTGATTGCATTCGCGCATGCGCAGTGAAACATTTTTTAGTAAACCTATTCGTTTTTCATTCCATTTTTATTATTTTTTAATTCTGATTGCAGGGTATTATGTACAATGTTGTTTGTCATATTTTCTGAAAAGAACTTTTTTTATAATAAGAACTCTGCAAATTATAAGCAAAAAACTTGGTGAAATTTGAGACTGTTTTTATAAAAACCTTAATTTCTCTACGAGTATACATGCTATCCTCATAAAAATGAACACAGTATATTACAATAAGCCACTTATTAATAATCTCGAGTTTGAACGCTTTTGCTACATTCGATTTTACAGGGTTATCCAAAAGATATTCGTTCTTTTTCAATTTGTTGACGGTCCCCTACAGGCTTTTGGGAAAAAAATCTTCGCGGAAATATATGACCTATACTATACTATTTACGCACCTGCAGTTTCAGGTTAATTCCTCATGTATTTTTCTAGATATTTAACAAAACGTCTAAAATTGCAAGTGACCGGTCACCTTCGGCCATATAGTGTAGTTGGTATAAAAGCTTGGTTTTTGACATGGTAGTTACTTTTAAGGTATAATGAGAATGAGAATGATAAAAAATAATGAGAATATTCCATAATATATTCAAGTAACCGTTTTCTATAATAGCGAGTGACTATAAAGCTGAAACTGCAGATTTTTAACAATGTGCTTATTAATTTAAATTAATGCATGATTAGCATAAAATTGTGTATAATTATGTTTTATACAGTCTAAGAAAATGTTTTACATTTAACCCCTCTCTTTTCAAAATCCCTACTGACAGACATATTATCTATAACTCAATGAAATTACAATAAATGCTTTTTTACTACCTGACAAGGGTGGCAATGCTTCTCCGAGAGCAAGCACCATTACTCGTTTCTACATTACTAACTAATGGAATACATTCTTTAAATTTGTGTACAGATCTCCTAAGGAACAAATGGTTCGAAAGACGCACTGATTGCGATAATTTGTTCAATCACAATCAAAAACAGCTTTTTACAACTTTATAGTTACTACTTTTTTAATTTTTATTTTACAAAGATTTTTACTTGGGTACGTAAAAAGCTTGGTCTTGGATATAATTGGGAGCAAAAAGTGTAAAACAGGGCGTTTGAAACTGAGAGAGATCTGCAAAGTGTATGTTCATGTTTTTTCTGAAATTCGATGGTCTATTAGTGTTTCGAACATGGAACAAAGAAGTGCAATTAAGAAATGGCCCATTGTATAATACTTAAACTCAAAGCGTCTGTGTGGCAGGAAATGACCATTCTTTTAGCATAAGACGTCTCGAAAAAGTGACTTAGTCCAAATAACCAATTTTCACAAAATCAATGCATGTAATATGCGCTTTCATAGTTTTAAGTAGAATTTTCGCCGTTTAATTGAATCACTTTGTTGAATAGAGTTTGATTTCTCAAAGCGGCGGATTTCGAAAAACGCCAATACGTTTAAATATTAATTTTGGTTTTGATTCATATAACAGGCAATTATAGTAATTTTTCTTAGCTCTGGGAGGGGTTTTAACCCCCAAACCCCTCCCGTGGCTGCGCCACTGCTTCTAAACTATTATCGGCTGCTACATACTCTGCGAATGTAATATCACACTGGATCTTTTTAGAAAAGTTTGGAAATTCTATTTCTTCGAAAGGTCTGTCGTTTTTGCCATTTGCATTACAACCACTCTCTTTAGATGGATGGATAAATCCTGCATGTCGAAAGCATTTTTCTATTGTTTCGGGTTGTACGGCGTCCCACGCCACATATAAGTCGTTGATGGCCATGAGTAGTTTTATGTCGTAGCTTTCTTTAAGATCAACCGAAAATAAAATGTGTCTAGAACAGTGGTGTAGTCCTGGAAAAAAAAGTGGGGGGACGCTCATAGTTTCGAAGATTAGGGCCTATATCACACATAGGGCAAGCTTTATTTTGAATATTGCTTTTCCTTTTCAATTGCAGAGAAAAGTGATTGAAAAATTAAATTTAAAAATTAAATTTAAATTAATTTAATTAGTTTTTTATCTGTTGGACACTAAATAGCTTGCTATAGAATTAAAAAAATTAAAACCTTATTTCGTGACTGAAAATTTTTGGAATAGAATTCGTAATTCAGTAACACTAATTCAAGCAACGAAATGTTTATTAGAATTTGTTTTGCGTTATTTGCATTTGAAATAGTTGTAAAATGTTTTCCACTAAGAGCATTGAAAATTATTGCATTTTTACTTTTTGGTCAAATGTAGTGTAAGGAATTTATTGTAATCATGGAAAAGAAAAATAAGACTGTGAAATTTTCATATATCATTATTTTTTGAAGCCTCCTGAATCCATTTTTCCTATTTTTACAACAATTCTCTATGTATGTGTGTATATATGTGTGTATATTGGTATTTCCTTTCAGACTCCCAAAGTCCTTTTTTTTCCCCATTTGTGTTTGAACATTATAGTGTTCAAACGGTGTTTTCGACTGGGCTGATATTTTGCAAGTATGTTATACATGATGAATAGACTATTTAATATTCTGAGACTATATGCCACTGACCAAACTCTAATTTGGGAGAAATTCGACACATTTTTCGCATATAGGCAATTTTTAAACCATTTTTTGACCAGAAGTAACAAATAAGTACTGTTTACGGGAGAAAAAATATAAAAAAAATTTGACCAAGGCCGAAGATAATCGATAAATAATGCTCTTTATTGGTCCGAAGAATATGTTTAGTACTCAAAGGGGGGCCAAATCGAATGTTTTTTTAAATATGAATTTTAAGGATGGGGAATAGATAAATATCCTTCTACAGAACATTTCCAAAAATTCCGTTTCATCGATGTTTCTTTAAAAAAACTTGAAATAGAAACTTTAAATTAGTAACTATATAGGTTGCATCTAATGTGTAAATGCAATACTTGATTTTTTTTTTTTTTCAAAAATTAGAATTTTAACTGTGTGAAATGCGGAAAGAACATTCTAAAATTTCAGTTTCATCACGATTTCTCAAGAAACTTAAAACATGGCACTTATGTAATTTCAGAACTTTACATGCGCCCTTAAAACTTTTTTTTCAATTAAAATTTTTTTATACGGTGAATTGATGGGAAAGTCCTCTAAAATCGTCTGATCACAATGTATCTGAAGCTGTTTGTTACAAGAAACTTGAAAATAAATATAGTGCCAACTATTAGCATGTAGATGCTCGCGAAGAACGGCTTTTAAAAATTTTGAAATTTTAAGTGAAAAAATGAGCTGAAAACCTTTTAAACTTGCTATTCTTCTGAAACTATCAGAGCTAGAAACTTTAAATTTGACTTAGAAGTTATTGTTAATGCTTAGTTATTCTGATTGAAAGAATGAAATTGGATTGAAATTTGAATGTAGGAATCGGCGCAGTGAATGTTACCACACTATTAACAAGAATAAAACCTACTCTAATTATAAATAGCACACTAAAGTTTAAACCAGCTGCAAAACGTATTTCAATAAATATCCGGCCATAGATGGTAGTGTATTTGAATTTTTTTGTGCAACTCTGTATACAAATATCATTTACATACCTAATTAATGTTTTGTTCAGCATATTATAAAAAAATATGTAAAATGAGCTTCCAAGTGGTGCCCTTTCGCTCCTAAAGTTCTCTTTTTAGAAAAAGGTCCCCTATGGTCCACTTCGTCCTTTTTCGGTGAGTAAAAAAAAAAAGTAATAGTAATTTACTAATGTGGTAAAATCGCCACAGAATGTAAAAAACTAAAAAAATCGTAGAGGGGAACATTTACTATAGTGGGCTAGTGTAGTATAGCATTGTAACCGAAATTCTTTTATAAATGTCAAAAAATTGCCATGGATTGTGGAAAATCATTAAGCTCAATGGAAATCGCATTAAAAATCCCCAAAAATTCAGAAATAGCACAGGACGAAATTTACTACATTAAACTACCAGAAGATTGAAAACGAATGACAAAAAATCGCCGCAAAGCACAAAAAAATTAAAAATTGTATAAAAAATTAGCAAAAGAATTAAAAAATCACGGTTCGAATTACGAAACAAATTTATTAAAAAGAGGACAAAATATATTAAACTGCAGTAAAAGATTGGAACAGGCAAAAAAACTCTATAAATCGCATAAAAAATTGCGAAAGATTCAAAAATCTCTCCGTGAATTCCGAATAAACTTTATTGAAAAGACAACAAAATTTCTATAATGGCACTAAAGTATTTCAACAGGATTCCTTTTACTACTGTCGAAAAATCATCGAGAAATGTATAAAAATCGCTAAAAATTCATAAAAATCACAAAGGCAAAATTTACTAAAATGGGCTAAAACATTTTTACTGGAATTCTTTCAAAAATGTGAAAAAATCGTCGCGAATGAAAAAAAAAAAAAAAAAAAAGGTAAAATTCAGTAAAAATTACAATCAAAAGACGCAATCGCGAAAGGACAAAATCTATTACATTAGGGCTAAGAGTTTGAAACTAAATTCCATTTTCGTATGCCATGAAATTGAAACGAAACGCGAAAAAAAGCTGAAATTCTCTTAAAAATTTGCCAAAAATAAATCACTGTACAAATTCTGAATCAACTTTATTGAAAAAGTTGAAAAGAGGACAAAATTTGCTACAATTGGACTAAAAAATTGAAACTGAATTTCTTTTATTAATCTGCGAAAAATCACCGTGAACGGTAAAGAAAAAAAAATTCTTTGCTAAAAATCGCAAATAAATAATAATAAAAAAAAAACAATCCGAAAACTGGCCTCGAAGTGCATAATTTTAAATATAGATGAACCTCGCCTCCATCTTGTAGCTGTATGTGCAGCAGTCTTTTCAGCTCGCAGACCACGCAGACCAACCTCTATCTTTATTATTATAGATTTAGTTTTGTTTTCGATTTTGATGTAAAAGCATATCTCTCTCTATTAAAGGAAAACTTAGTTACAATTATTCTTGTTTTTGTTATACTTCTTAAATATATTTTTATCAGAAGAAAGTATTGGAATCTTTTTGATGGATTTACACGTTTTAGGTTGACCTGAATATGATTTGACAATTTTTTGAAAACTTCTCTCTGTATATGATACATATTTCGCAGCCACTCTATTCCAAAAATTAAAGCGCAGAATTTCATCGAATATCAAATTTAATTAGACCTTATCACATACAAGTGCTAATCAAGTTTTTGTTTATATGGCCCAACAGGTGACATTGCTGTGCTTCATTTTTCACAATTTACAAACAGTAAACTCCCGACTATCCGGCCGTCCGTACTATCCGGCCTAGTAAAAAAATGAGGATTGTTGCAAGCGGCCGAGACAGGCAGGTTCCCGTCCGTAGGAAAGTGCTAACTCACGACAGGAAGAAGTAAGAAGGAATTGCAGAATGCAACAGCAGAGACAGAAAGTAAGGGAGGGGGGGGGGTTAAGGCTTGTTAACCTGTTTCGTCAGTTGTGCAACGGATGTTAACAAGTGCGGACGTTATTTTCCGCTTATTCTGTTTATCTTTGTATAGTCTTTTGGTGTGCTTTGCGTTTATTTATTAAAGATTAACGAAATGGGTGATAAACGGAAAAGGTTGTAGTGACTATGGAGGAGAAACTACGAGTTAACAGGAGGAAGCGACGCCAGCTGATAATATCTGCTTGCGTAAATGGATGGACATTGCGTCACGGAAGAGGGCTAACAGGGACAAGCAGTCATCCATCAAGGACTTTTTCGAAAACTAAAAACTAAGTTTTGACTCTTTTATCTTATGCATAACTTTTGTACATTTAATAACATTTAATATTTGTGTAATCATTTATTAATAAACAGTAAAATAAGATTTACTCATTTTTTACGAATTAGGCGGCTTACGTTTTACGTTAATGTTTTGCTTATTTTGAAACTGTATGTATTGTATATATAACATTTATCTTAAAATGTGTAACATGCGTTTTAATATAATGCAGGGGGGGGGGGGGGGCAGGAAGTGAGCAAATATTTATAGAACTCCGGCCTATCCGGCCTACCCTACCGCCACATTAGGCCGGATAGTCGGGAGTTTACTGTATCTATATCTCAGCATCTCTGGTATGAAATTTCACCCAAATTTCAGATTCACTTTACCCTTGACATAAATTGATGCTGATTGAATTTTGGTGTATTTCGCCCAACAGTTGCTGCTACTGTGCTGCATTTTTAACGATTTCCATGATAGCCATATCTCGGCATGCTTGGGATGGAATTTCATCAAGTTTAATATGTAAGAGGATTATGAATAACTTTTGATTCAATATTGGTTTTGATCACTCCCCAGAGGGCGTTGCCATACTTTGCTTTTTCTGATGAACATCATAGCTTATCTCAGTTTTTGTGTAGAAAGGAACTAAAGTTTAAATTAAAATGTTTAATGTTTAAGGTTAATAAATAACAATATATATGTTAAATTAATTTAAAATTTTAATGTTCAACAATTTGAATTAAAAGTTCATGCTTCTTTAAGGACAATTATGAAGGTGAGTTTTCAATATTGAACACTTTCTATCTTCTGGCAGTAGAATATTTAAGTATGTTTAAATAAAGCTGCTTACATTGCTTAGTGACCATCTTTATAACGATAACGAATTAACATATTTTCTAGGGTATTTTTCAAAAAATTGCTTGCATATTTAGGAAAACTCGGTGCAGTATCTTTTGACGAATGGCCCCTTTTAGTCCCCCATTTTAATATAAATGGTTCCTTGAAGCCCCCTTTTTAAATAAAAATGACCCCCTTCCCACTTTTCGGGGACTAAAATATGTTGGAAGCCCTGATAATATAATCGAAAACAAGTTTCAGAAACTGAACCCATAGATGACAATATGGTGGATTCTTTTGTGTGGCCTTGTAAATTGTACTATAAATGTTTCGTGCACCGTTTTCCATATTATCGTTTCCCATAGTTTTCCATGCATTTCAAATAATTATCATTAAAGGATCATGCTTTTGGAAATATTTTTTAATGTCCCTGTAAACGAACCATAAGTGCTATTTCCGTTAGGGAAAATGTAACGAATTCCAAATGTCATTTTCTTTATATTTAAAATATTATAACTTTATTAATGTATATTTCAAACAATTTCTGCCAATAAAGCGTAATATGAAAGAACTCTATTTTTGTTTTCGCGTAAACGAAATAATGATGCTATACACATCATTTACAATAGTGATATACTACATTGAACCTCAAAAATATACATAAAATTTTGCTGCAATCCAAGCAAAACTTATGGAAGTTAAAATGTGAATAGGCGAACCAGCTCAGTAAACATGAAAAGTATTAAAAATCAGTACCTTATTTCTAAAATTGTTAATTTATTGGTGTGTTCATTAAAAAAAAAAAAAAAGTTCGGAAAGTCTGCGTCCTCCCGCGTCTCTAGCGTCCCCCTTGAAAATAAAAAGTAAGGGGACGCTCGAGATAAAATAAAAAAGTGAGGGGACGCCGTCCCCCCCGCGCCCCCCCCCCCTCGACTACACCACTGCTAGAACCCTTTTACGATGACTCTGCACATTATCTAGCAGCAATAGAATTTTTCCGTTTTCACGAGAAAATTTTTTATCCAGTTCTTTTAATCAACTGGTACAGATTTCACGCGTCATCCAGGCTTTGGCATTTGCCACATAATCAACAGGCAGTGTTTTCACTCCTTTGAAGCAACGTGGATTAGTTTATTTACTAATAACTAACAATTCTAACTTCTCATTTCCATCCATATTGGCACCTACCATCACAGTTATCCTGTCTTTTCTAAGTTTATCACTTGTGCACGTTTCACCTTTAAATGTTAAAGTCTTATTAGGAAGAAGTCTATAAAACAACCCTGTTTCATCGGCATTAATCACGTCTTTCATTGCATAAGTAGAAATAAGTTCGGGTAGCTTTTCGCAGAATTCATTGCAAGCAGCGAGGTCTACAGCATCACTTTCACTACACACAGTTTTGTGTACGATGTTATTTATGTGCTTAAAACGTGTCAGCCATCCTTCGCTGCAATTGAAATTTTTAATACCCATGAGTAGTGCAAGTTCTTTCGCTTTAGCTGCCAATATAGGTCCACTCAAAGGTACATTTCTTGCCAATGCATCCTTTGTCCATAACAGTAAAGCTTCTTCTAAATCCTCATCGGCTGCTGGTCTCATACGTTTTCATCCTTTAGCAAATCTTTCCTTTTCCCATGATTTCAGGATGAATTCTTTATTTTTCAAGTAAGTAGAGAGTGTATTATTTTTATTCCATATTCTGCAGCAATTTCTGTCTTAGATCGACCGCATCCTACCTTTTTAATAATTTCTACTTTAGCTTCTAAAGTTAACGATTTATAATTTCCACGTGAAGCCATATTTTAAAGAAACAAGATCTTTTACTTTCTCAAAAAACACTTTTAGCAGCAAGTAAAACCATTGACTAAAAAATTCGATCCCCACACTGCAAATAGAATGTAGTGATAAAAGGGGTTTCCCCTATCTTTAACAGATGTCCACCCTGTGAATTTCTCGGAATGTCACTGGGTCAAATGCTGTAGAAGGCATTAGGAACAAACACAAGGGAAGAAGGGGCGGAGGTGTCATTGATGGACAGACGGGGCGCACTAAGAAAGAGGATATCAAATGCATGGGAGTATTATACTAGTTCAGAACAATTCTGACAAAAATGAAAGAAAGAAAGTTATTTCAAGGATTTGAAGTCGGTGAGAAAGTAAGGAAAAATGAAAAAATGGAATTCTCGTTAGTTCGAATTAAACGAAGTCAAGAGAAAATGAGTTCGAATAAATGAAAAGTTTTAGCGTTATTATGCCATTGAAAATTTCGGGACTTCATGTTTAGTTCGAATTAAGCGAATATTCGATTTATCTGATTTCGAATTAACGAGAGCCGACTGTATATATTTACATTACCTAATTACAAGTTACTGCCAATCTCGGAAACCTGTGAGGTATAGTTAAATTATATGTACTAAATTTCATCATCATTATTTTTAACATAATCAGTTGACCATTCATTAGTTATCTTAAAATTGGACATACAAACATTTACAATTTATAATACTATGGAACATTAATAGTAAATGAAAATACCTGTGAATCATCACTCATAAGGCCCCACCAGTGGCCGAGAGGTTCTGCTCTCGAAGCTGGTAGACGGGAGGTGCTGGGTTCGATCCCAATCGCGCCCGTCGGCCTAATCGTTCGGAGTTTTCGTGGTTTTCTTCGAGTCGTGGATCTTCCATGCGTTAATACGGATTAGGTTCCCTTAGAAAGACCCCCCACGAAGGGAACTCCCCCCTGGCCTATATCCCTCGTGTAGATAATTGGCCGTCAAAAATCAACCCAACCCATCACTCATAAGATAAGTACGTCATCATACTGGATGGTCTGGGGGGGGGACATGAAATCAGAAACTCTGTAGTATATCCTTCTTGCACCCGCACGCGCTTTCTTTGAAATCTCGCTCCACTTGATACTTGTAATTCATAAGGACCGAAGTCCACTGATGTAATATACTATTAATTTAAGGCATAAGATCAAAAACTGCAGTTCAAGTACGATCTATTCGCCTCTTGCTCCGAACCATAAAACTAAGTCCGGTTATCTCAAACTTCATACTTCATACTCATCTCCAAAAACTATCTCTACTTCATACTGACAAGCTCTGTATATTTTTTTCCGTAAAGAGAGGGGGGACTCGACCCTCGAAACCTTATGTTAATTTTCCAGCCACTGTGCGTCTAACATTGTCTTCTCATTATCGTAACGCTCTGTGATTCGAAAATCGACCCACCTCTCGATACAACGATGACGCCTCTTCTCACGTGGGTTGCACTTAGCCCCTGGACCTATCCTGATGAAAACACCACCTGCCCACCAGATATCTGGTCATAAATTCGGGATGACGTAAAGTGTCCATCATATTGTGTTAGGTGCGCCACTCAAACTGGAACTGGAATCATAAATATTCGTAAACCGATAAGAGTAGCTCCCCTTCAGACCACCATGCTTGTTGACATGATTACTAAAACAACAACCTTCTTTCTAACTTATATTACAATATATGTAGAATAAATTATACTACTTTGGGTCGGTGGTCTAGGAAGTAATAACAGTCCCGGCAGATTTTTAGTGAAATCTTGACAAACTTTAATATTCTTGGATATGTGGATGAATATATTTACAACATGGATTATTTACATTTAAATTAAATATGAAACATCAAAATAGGCCGTCTGCCTCTAAAGCATTACTAAGGCCCGATTTAGCTTGCCGGAGACATTCCGCTTACCCCAGGTCCGTCTGACCCGGTTTCCGTCAAACACGACGTCTCAGTAGCATGTCTGCTCACAAGCACTATCAAGTGTCGTCTCTCTCATTCTCACGAATTTAATTGCAGGCTCAGCACTTTTCTTGTTGTTCAGCAGTTGAGGTTGATCGTCCAGAGCCTCATTAAAGAATTTGCTAGGCTTTGCGGCGCAGAGTCCATATCCTGTCACCACATATATATGCTTATTAAACACACATTTTATATCCACCATAATAATAATAAAAATAATGGCAATAGCAATAATAACAATAATAGCAGTATTAAGACAATATTTAATGTATAAAATAATCATTAGAAGTTGCTGTAAGATTATCCGACGGTAACTCTACAGCAACTACTACCAAAATCTCTGAAAAACTGTAAACCGAACCCTCTTGCAAAAAACATTGGTAAACTACCCGTAAGAACGACCCACCCTCTCCCTACATTCATCATAATCACATGACATGACATGCGAGCTGGCTAGAGCAGCAAAAAATGTCGTTTTCTGTGCATAAGATGGAAAAGGCCTTTTACACTTAAAACTGCCAGATTAAAAATATTGGTCGTCGAGAAAAAAAATATTAGTTACCAGTGGCAGTCCCATATGCCAAGCCCGGGTTATTAAAATTCATGTATTTTTTAAAAATATATATAAACTATAAAGTTTTAAAATTGCAATGGCATTGAAACACAAAGTGCTGTTAGAAATACGGTCTTAGTTTATGTCAAGATAAAAAATTCAATAAAAATTTGTTTATGGCCTTCAATAATTTAAGTACCGTACTAAGTTTTAGAGTCTTCTCAAATTTAATTTGAACTTGGTTTATCACAGTAGATATCATTGATATCTTTATTATTAAAAAATATATGTGTATTAGCATTGCGTGTAGAAAGAGTTTCCTAGGTGTAAAAATTCAAAATCCAAGAATTCTTTTAACACATTTTTACAATTTAAAATGAATGTAGATAAAACATAGTTACTAGTTTTATTTTATCGCACATTAAGATGAAGCTTGCATGTACAATATTTTAATACCAAACTGTCAAACAAAATTTTAATTAACTAGCATTTATTTTATTTTTTTAATTTTAATGCAGAGATAGACTACTCCTATTGAAAAGGGTTTAACAAGGCAACTTCTAATATTTGTTTTTAGGTAGTTATTTTAAACAGCAATTAACAATTTTCATGATTATTTTTCAACATTCATAAAACCCTACTGACGAACTTCCTTAAAAGATCTAAAATTTCTTAGAATGTAACAAAATTTATCAAATTTTTAACAACATCAAAAAATACTAAATCTCTTCACCTAGTTTTAAAATACGATGCATAAAATATTCCTTAAATCAGACCATAAAAAGTAATTTAATCCGGGAAAAAAAATTCATAAATGTAAAATCGCCTGCAAACTGGAATACTGCTTGCGAAATTCATGCCCACTTCTGAAGGCTGTATTCCACTATCGAAGAATCTGTTATTTCCATGGCAACAACGCATTCCATCGAAATCATATCGAATAAGTTCAGAATCGGGGCCTGAGAGCAAGATTGTACTGGAGAATGAGCCCCCCTCCATAGCCTTAATCTCCTTCTTTCGCATCAATGCTGAGTGACGTCAGTTTCGGCGTCGACTGAGCGCCAATCGCTGTCAGCGTCATCTATTGTTTGAAATTCGAACTAAAATCAAGAATCGCAGTGAAAAAAAAAACCCTGACATTATACAAAACCCTCCTGCTAATTTTTTTTTAAAATATCTGCGACCGTTTGTAAGTTATTGAATTTTTAAATCCATCAGTCATTTTTGGGACACCCGGTATGATATAATGGACTATATTCCAAATCTGTGTTCGAGGCTGAAAAAAGTCACGTGATACCGGTATTTTACCCAAAGAATTTATAACGGATAAGAAGAGAGGCTACTACTGCTTTCCATATTAACTGTTTCACTGGCTGGCGGGGATTTTCATTACGTCTACGCAGCCTTCCCTTCTTTAGGCTAGAAGATTTTACCTTGACCACGTGATCATAACGTAGATGGAATATCCTCCATTGGATTTAAAGCTACATAAAGCGATGGTGTTGGCGTAATGTAAAAATATACGAAATATTGCACTCTACAAGCCCCAGAAAATTTCATAAATATTCCCATTTGGTAGAAATTTTTTTACAGCCGATGTTTTATTAATTTATGAAGTTAAATTTTTTAAAAACTTTTATAAAACATGTAAAATATTTTTGGTAACTTGTAAATTAAAAAAAAAAAATTTAAGTTCGAGTTTTTTTAAAAACTTTCTAATAAGTTGAAAATATTTCTTTTATGAAACTTTGAAAGTTACATATATGCATACATATCAGTGAAACCCGCTTAAGAAGTTTCCCAAGGGAATGGAAGGGAAAAACTTCTTAAACGGGAAAACTAGCATTTTTTGAAAAAATCAATAGTTTAAATATCAGGGGAGGGGTCGATGCAGGTTTTTATTCTTGGAGCCCATTTTGTGAAAAGTAGAATTTATTTTTGTGAATTTTAATATATTTTTGTGAAAAATAACATTTTGTAACGAAAGTTGAAAACCAGTTACTCAATTTTGAACCAAGAAATTATTAACAAAAACACTCTTTAAATTCCCTTGCTAAAGTTTTTGCTTTTCGTGACCTAGTTTTATTTACAAATTACACATTTTAAAAGTTTTTATGAAAATAATGTTACCTAGGGGCCTATTTTATTAAATAGATTTTTGTGAAGGGGCCCTAAATAGGCCTCAAATTTTGTCTGGATCGACCCCTGAATATTGATATTCAGAAGAGGGTTTATTTTATCTTAATACAATAATACAAAGAGTACTTTCTATAAAATTGAGTTTTCTTAAGAAATTTAAATTAGTTTGTACACTTAAAAAATTAGCTAATAAAGTAAAAATACATAATTACCTTAGAAACTCTTTATTTAATCCAAGACAAGAAATTTCTCTTTAAGAGTCATTTGATATGTTTTTGCAAAAAAAAAAAAAAATCGGTTATAGTTTTTTGTTTCTGTTTTTTCTCGGCAACCTTTAATTGATAACAGTTTAATTGTCTTAACCTTTTGAAAACTTCTTCAGGCACATTTTTGACACTTTCGATAAAACGCCGAAAGGTTTCTAGTCCTTTTACAGCTTCCGAAAAACTAGGAATTTCCACTTCTTCTTCCTCAATTTCACTCATTTCTTCCTCTACTGTCATTTCAAAAACATCTTCCACCGTAAGCATTTCACATGGTACTACTTCATCATCTGCCGACACATACTCCTCAAACGATGCAGTGAAATCCATCTTTCTTTGAAGAGTCTTCCAATCATCCTCAATATCAAATTCATATTCTTCTGTTGATTCTCCATCCAAGAATCCCGCTTTTTGAACAATTGGCAATGACAGATGGGGTTATTAACTCCCATGCAGATAAAATAAAATGAATTGATTCCAAAACGCTCACTTTTTTTTAACTCTCCAGTATTGTCAAGTTCTTCAATCGTCCATTTCACTAGCCGTTTTCTATAATGCTGCTTAAACACTTTAATTACTCCCTGATTCATAGGTTGTAAAACGGAAGTTGAGTTCGGTGGTAGAAAATGGACTTTTATGTTGCTCAAGTTTTTCGTGTCTTTGGAATGGGCGGCACAGTTGTCTACGAAAATGATGATGTTCCTCTTAGCTTTTCTCATTTTGTCATTCAATCTTTTCAAGTAAGCTTCATAAATTGTAATTGTCATCCACGCAGTCTTGTTGCTTTCATAATCACAAGGCAGCGATTTCACATTCTGGAAACATCTGGGTTTCTTCGTTTTTCCAACAACTAAAATTGGCAACTTCTCAGAACCATCCATGTTGGCACCCAATAAAGTTGTAAGTCGTTCCTTATTTCTTTTACCTCCGTGACATTTTTCGCCTTTTTATGTATATGTTTTATCAGGTAAAAGATTGTAGAAAAGTCCACACTCATCCATATTGAAAATGTTTTTAGGATGATAGCCGGTTATCAAATCTGGTAAGATTTTCTTCCACTCTTCGATTTCTTGTGGATCGACACTTTTACTCTCGCCTTGTATAGAATTATAAGTCAATCCAGCTCTTTTCTTCATCCTATCAATCCATCCATTTGAATCAGTAAATTCAATCTCCATTTTTTTGGCAATTTCCTCAGCCTTCTCTATAAGAATAGCAGTGGTGTAGTCGAGGAGGGACGCGGGCGGACGGCGTCCCCTCACTTTTTTATTTTATCTCAAACGCCCCCTTACTTTTTACCTTCAAGGGGGACGCTAGGAATCTGGAGGACTCAGATTTCCCAAACCTATTATATTTTTAAAAGAATAATCTATCTAATAAACTAACAATTTGAAGAATAAAAACATTGAATTTTTATATCTTCCAACAAAATTGAAAACTTTAATAAATTATAACGTATTAAATATATCAAAAATGATGTGTGATATGGAGATTCGTTACTTGAGTTCTTTGCTAGAATAGTTCAACTAAAATCATGATGAAACTGTGATTTTAGAACGTTTCTTTTGTGTTTCACCTCTTTAAAATTCGAATCTTTAAAAAACATTCGCATATTGCACTTACATGCTAGACGTAATCTACTTACTGGGGTTTCTAACCTAAATATTTCTAGAAAAAACCTGATAAAATGCAATTTTTGGAAGTTTAAATTTAATTTAAACTATGTTTAATTTTTTAATTACTTTTCTCGGCAATTAAAGATGGAAGACAAGATTTAAAAACAAGTTTGACCCATGTGACACGGACCTTATGTTCAGGACTATAAGCGTCCCCCCACTTTATTTTCCAGGACTACACCACTGAAGAATAGGTCTGTTTTTAGCAATATTGGCGGATCTAGCTTGTTTGAACCAAATCAATAACTTTTCTTCCATAACTTCATATTTTCCTCTTTTCACCTTTTTAATTTTACGAGGTTTTTCAGAACAATTTAAAATGAGATCTCGTTTTGCTACAATTTCATTCAGAGTAGTCACTGGTAGGTTCAACTCCTTTGCAAATTCAACTCTTGTTGTTTTCGCGTTACTATCAACTTCTTTCAAAATTTTGATTTTGTCTTCAATTGACAAGGCTTTCCTTTTAATTGTCTTGCCCGACATTTTTGGAAAAAAAAAACCCAGAATTTTTTGTTCGTGTAATTTCTAACGAGAAAGCTTTAATGTTATGCACTTTACAGTGAGTTAAAAATTGTGAAATGAATAAACCAAACGCAGCTTTAGTACATTACACTCATGATAAGGGGGTGGGAGAGAATCTGTTGTAACAGAAAGTAAATATTGAACTGAAAGAACCACCCCTCGGTAGGGCGGAGTAATTCCCTTTTTTCTTTATCAGTCGTTATTGTTACAGTGACGAGGGACTCATCCTCTACCCACATTCCATTTCCATCAAACACGTTAAACAGATTTAAGGTGAAATAGAGGTGACCACAAGTGCTATCAGTCCTAAACATTGACCTTTTTGAATAGCGAAGAATATAAAAAAAGAGATTTCAAGCACAGAAAATAAAATAATAATCAAAAAGACAAAATAAACGCCCTTTGAAAGTAAAAGTGGAAGGAAAATTAAAACTTTTTAAGCGGGAAAGAGTTTCGAACTAAATTTCTTAAACGAGTTATTTTAGCGTTGTAAGGATAAGAGAAAAATGGGAATCAAAAATATAAACTTCTTAAACGGGAAAACTTCTTAAGCGGGAACTTCTTAAACGGGTTTTACTGTATTCACATATATATGTAAACTCAATTTTGATTAAATTGTATTTATTTTAATTTTTCAAAAACATGTAAGATATTCGACGAAATCCATTTCCATTTATTTCCATTGTTGAGGTTTCTCTTTCTTTTGTTGACGACCACAGAATGGTTGAAAAAGAAAGTCAGTTGACATTTTTATGGCTTTCGTATAGGAGAGGGAGTCAAGGGTGGATTCAGCCCTCTATTTAGCGGGGGGTGGGGGGGGGGTCATGGCTCCTTTTTTTCGGTCGCAGACGTTTAGCCGACAAGACATTTAGCAGACAGCAGTTAGACGCTAGGACATGTAGCCGACACGTACATTTAGCCGAAAGGACAAGTACTGTTGAGCTCTCGTATCTTGGCAGATGACCTTAGGAGAATCTATTTCTGACCAGGGGTTTCAGGGTCAAAGGTTGCCAAGTACACGTGCGTAATTGGCGAACGGACAACCTGCCAAATCCCGGAAATAGGGATTTGCACCACCAGTAGAAGTTTACTCTTTTATCTGTGAATTTCTAAGAAGTAGGAAATAACTGTAAAATGTGTATTCCTTGTTCCGTGGTGATTTTACTATTTCAGATCGTAGCTTGTATTTGAGGTTGATCTTGCTCTTTGTCTTTTAAATTATTATTATCGATCTTTGTCAACTATATTCGCCTTGACAAAATGCCACGGAAAAGGAAAATTATTCATTCCAAGAAGCGAAATGGGATTTTAAAAGTGGTGAAATTTTTTGAGGAGGAAAGGAACATTCTTTTAAAATTTCTCGCTTGCATTTTAACATTTTTAAATGATTTTTCCCTAGAATAGCTGAGGTCGATCTATAAATGGGTTACTTTTCGATTTTCATAAAGTTTTAGTATAAAGATTTATAGATTTCTTTTATAATACATAAAGTTACTTTCACTTTCGGAGTCGGTTCTGAAAGTGAAAGTGTACTCATTATTAAAAAAAGCACCCTAAATCGAAAAAGTAAAAACTAGCCCGGTTAGAGATCAACCTCAGCTATTCTACAATATAAAAAAAAAAGAAAAGAAAAAAGGAAAAAAAATTATTTAAAAATATAAGTGATACATTTGTAGTGAATGCTCTCATAGGTTTAACATTAACATCTCTAGTGTACATTCTTAAAATATAATATAAGGTTTTATAATGACTTAAATACTGCAACCATGCAGAGTCACATCAAGTGTAGTTCAGATGGTCACTCAGCACTAGGCGTAAAATCTGATAAACGCTCAAGTTATTCCTATCAATGCACCATCGATTGATTAAATAAACAAATAATTCAAAAAGCCAATGCCATTAATTAAACATTAAATCCCCCCCCCCCCCTCTCCTCCCTATTTTTTAAAGGTACTATGGAAAAGCCAATAAAAAATATCGGAATTAATCAGTTATCCGTTTCTGATACTTATATATAATTTTTTTTTTAATATCGAAATCTGTAGTTAAAAATATCTCAATATGCATGAATGGAATAAATAGAGATAATAAAATAAAATTAGAAGGAAATGAATTCATTCTCTAATTAATCTTAGGGAAAGTGTATGAAATTTCGAGCTCTTCAAAGGCATTTGTATGATCCTATATATAAAAATAAAAATATGCAAACTGGGAGCATAACAAATTTTATCTACTTTAAAACGAGATAAAGAGTTGGTTAATTGTACATGTGTTTAATTATCGTAAGTGAATTTTTCCCTTAATTAATGCATTTATTCTTCTTTAAATGTTACGTGATTAAAGTCACGTGTAATAGCTATTAATTTATATAAATGTCTAACATTTTAAATTTAGTTAGAAAAAAAAGAGATTTATATACACAATGAAAACATCCTAAAATAATGTAGGCATTTTTTAAAAATTCAGAAGCATCTTTTTAATTATAAAATCATTAATAAATTCATATCTAAAATATTATGAAATGATCCGCATTAATTCTTATATATAAAGAATTGCCATTGTTGAAAATATGTCTAGGTGCTTTTACAGTTCATTCCGATAATTAGTATCATTATTTTTTATTATCAGAAGCATCGTTTAAGTTTTTAAATATCATAATTATTAATAAAATTATTGCTATTAGAAACGACCTCAGTTAAACATTACATTTATAATATATATATATGTATATATATATATATAAAGAATCCGCTTATGGTTGTCACTATTTTAGGCTAACGCCCCAATTATGGATGCCATTCTCTCCAGTACGTTACAACCTTTTGCCGATTATCCAGAATAGAATCGTCCGAATCTCCGCGCGTGAAATGCCAAGATACCGGAGCTTAACAGTAGCCGAAATGGATAATTAGTTGACAGACAATTGGACTACAGGCAATGGAGGATAGTCCATCTACATTATGATCACGTGATCCAGGTAAAAACTTCTAGCGTAAAGAAGGGAAGGCTCCATAGACGTAATGTAAATCCCCACCAGCCAGTGAAACAGTTCATGAGGAAAGCAGTAGTAGCCTCCCTTCTTATCAGTTAGAAATTCTTTGGGTAAATTACCGGTACCACGTGACTTTTTTCAGCCTCGAACCGAGATTTGGAATATAGTCCATTGGCCGAATGTGACAATGGAGGATATTTCATCTACGTTTTGATCACGTGGTCAAGGTAAAAACTTCTAGCGTAAAGAAGGGAAGACCCTGTAGACGTAATGAAAAACCCTCGCCAGCCAGTGAAACAGTTCATGCGGAAAGCAGCAGTAGCCTACCTTCTTATCAGTTAAAAGTTCTTTTTGTAAATTACTGGTATCACGTGACTTTTTTCAGCCTCGAACCCAGATTTGGAATAAAGTCCATTAGCCGACAAGACAATTAGCCGACAGGACAATTAGCCGACAAGACATTTAGCCGACAAGACAATTAAACGACAGGATATTTAGCCTAGAGGACGATTAGCCCAATTAGGATATGGTTAGGATACTGTTAGATTACGGATAGGTTACAGTTAGATTACGATTAAACTATAATTAGTTTACTGTTACGTTAAACTTAGGTTACAGTTAGGTTACGGTTAGGTTACAGTTAGTTTACGGTTACGTCACAGTTAGGTTACTTTTAAGCAACAATTAGGTTACGTTTAGGTTACGGTTAGGTTACAGTTAGATTACGGCTAAGTTACGGATAGGATACATTTACGTTACAGTTTGGTTATAATTAGGATTACGGATAGGTTACAATTAGATTACGGTTAGGTTACGGATAGGTTATGGTTAAGTTACGGATAGGTTACAATTAGGTTACGGTTAGTTTACGCCAGGCTACAGTTAGGTTATGGTTAGGTTATAGTTACATCACAGTTAGGATACGATTAGGTTATAATTAGGTTACGGTTAGCGTACTGTCATGTTACGTTTATTTTCAAACAGATTACTGTTAGGTTACAGTTATGTTACAGTTAGGTTAGGGTTAGGTTATAAGTAGGTTACGGTTACAGTACAGTTTTGTCATAATTAGGTTATGGTTAGGTTATGGTTATGTTCCATTTCCGTTACAGATTGGTTACGGTTAAATTATGGATAGGTTACAGTTAGATTACGATTAAGTTACTGATAGGTTACAGTTAGGATACGAATAGATTACAGTTAGATTAGGTATATGCTACGATTAGATTACGGTTAGGATACATTTACGTTACAGTTTGGTTACAATTAGGATTACGGATAGGTTACAGTTAGATGACGGTTAGGTTACGGATAGGTTACGGTTAAGTTACAGATATGTTACAATTAGGTTACGGTTAGGTTACCGCCAAGATAGTTAGATTACGGTTAGGTTACACTTAGGTTACAGTTAGGTTATAGCTACATCACAGTTAGGATACGGTTAGGTTATAATTAGGTTACGATTAGCGTACCGCCATGTTACGTTTATTTTACAGATAGATTACGGTTAGGTTTAGGTTACAGTTATGTTGCAGTTAGGTTAGGGTTAGGTTATAATCAGGTTATGCTTAGATTACGGTTAGGGTATGGTTATGTTCCATTTCCATTACAGATAGGTTACGGTTAGATTATGGATAGGTCACAGTTAGGTTACGGGTAGGTTACAGTTGCGTTACATTTAGCTTATAATTAGCTTACGTTACGGTTAAGTTACCGATAAGTTACAGTTAGGTTACGGTTAGGTTAGGTTACAATTAGGTTGCAGTTAGGTTACAGTTAGGTGATAATTTGTTTATAGTTATGTTGAAGTTATGTCAGGGTTAGGTAACATGTTACAGCTAGAGGTAATGTTTATGGTACAGTTAGGTTACGGTTACGTTACAATTAGATTACCGCGCCTGCGTATACGTTGCCGCAGGCAGTGGGACCCGTGTCGGATGATCGTACATAACATATTGCTTTTGTAGCGCGTGCGCAGCATGCCTTCTATAGGGCATTTTGGTATGACGTCAAAAACATGGACACCAAAATCTCCTATCTGCGCAATCTACTGCCCATCTTGTGACGTCTTGTGAGCATCTTTTTAGTGTATTTCTGTTTACCATATTGGCTTCTTTATCTCACTTGATATCATTGCCAAGTGTGCTATAATTTATTCACATTTTACGCAGGCTTAAATTGTCTTGTCATTGTTATATTGTCAGCGTTTTTAGTAAATATCGCATTTCTCGACTCCTTTCAAGGCAGATGTGGAAGATTATTCAAGAGTTATGAAATTCGGACAAGTATTCGGTTAAATAATGGTAAGGTATTGTAAAGTTGTTGGGTGTAATAATAATGATAATACTGAAAATAATGTTTTTTTTTGCTTTTCCTGGGATTAGAAAAAGTCACTATGAAATAACGTACTGCAGACATTCAACAAATTAAAATAATACAGTCGTCATTGTATTATAATGTACGCGTACGGTAATGACATTTTGTGAGTAAACTTATTTCAGGTATTTATTTCATATTATTCTATTTCAATGCATTTGTAGTACTGGCAATTTTTAACTTTATCCTAAAACTATTAACAAATTTTTAGCCATAAAATTAATTTTGAATGAACTGCTCAGCTTTCTTCATTACTGTTACATAATCGATTGATCATAGCAAACTCATATATTAAACACTCTGTACATGATTTGCATTGTTGTTCATTAGTTTTAAATTTTAAATGTATTAATTTTTACAATGAATCAATCCTAATATGGTGTCTAAAGTGTTGTGAAGACTTTGAATTGTATTTAGCTTCTGATCTCCTACCCCCCCCCCCCCCCTTAAAAAATTTGATGATATATAAAATTTAACTTTTGTTAAAATGAACAAACCTGTTTTTTAAATAAACAGTTTTTACTTTGTTATTATTAGGTACTATTAATACACCATCACTTATTCTTTTTAAAAATTTGAGATGCTATTTTTCTGAAATTTTCTTTAATAATTGTTCAGTAGTAGTATAATTAAAACTGTAAAATCTAGAATATGAATTTTTTCACCTCTCCCCGCCTTTTTCCAGACCAAGGGTGGCTTAAGTTGAAAAAATTCATAATTTTTTTTTCAGAATGAGTTTGAAAAACTTTCAAAATCCATAAAAGTTTTAATATAGAGTGTCTGATGAATCTGCTGGTGTCAGGATAGATGCACATTTTACGATGTTTTTTGCTCTCAGGGGAACACAGGTGTGTAGTTCTGTATAATAAGCGACTACCATTTGTGGTCTTCTGCAAGAAAGTGGAATTTCTTCTAATGCCCTTCAACTATGTGCTACTTTTGAAACTCTTCAATCAGGAACAGTTCTAAATGTTTACTCGACCAGTAAATATTAACTTATATGACTGACTGTAAGTATGTAAGTTTTTAATACATTTTCTGTTGCATAAGAAAAGGGAATTTTAAAATGCATTCTACATTGTTTATGTTGCTTTAATCAGTTTATTATGATTCTTATAATTTATTTATTTATTTAAATTATAGAACGTTTTCAATGGGACTTTTTCAAGAGTTATGCGAATGCTCGTTGATTACTACCTGTTGACCCCACTTTCACTTTTGTAAATATCCTATCAAGGGACTTTTTCATGCTTGTTTTTGATGATATGAGTTTTCAGTAATAGGTACTTGTAAGTATGATGCTTGTAAGTAAGTTACTTTTCTAAACACTACATTGTATATTTATAAACGTTATTTTACCTAAAGTCATGTTGTTTTTTATAAAGTCACTTTTCCCATAAAATGGATCTGCAAGAGAATCACTTAGAGAATCTCTTAAGAATCTCTTAAGAACTCTTAGAGAATCACTTAACTCAATTTGTAACACGATAATTATAATTTATTATAATTAATTTTTTAACCAAGGTTTCTTTCGCATTAGCTTTCAGATTTATAAAATTGTGTTAAATATTTCTTTTTAAGCATGTAGTTATGTATAAGCAAGCTATATTTTATAAAAACATTAAGTCGTAAAGGTCAAAATTAGCACTAGCCACCGGCCACCTTATGGCCACTTTCCTACAAGGAGAGAGTAAAATTTTTTTGCATTTCATCATGTTATTCTATTTTTTCTGGTTGCAGTATGTTTATATTAGCATATTTATTTGTGCAATTCAATTTTAGATGAATACTAATAGAAATTTTAACAAAAGTTTCCTGTTTAGTATTTTTAAATAAAGTGGCCGCTAGTTTAAAGAAAGTGGCCACTTATAAAACTGGTACTACTGGCCGCTGGCCAGTAATGAAATTTCCCAGTTTTGACCTTTAATTAAGTGTATGAGTATTACATTAGAGGGGAGCAGTTAATTTCCTCTCTCCCTATCCCTGTGCACACACACACTTTTCAAGGAATTTGATGTTTCAAAAAATGTATCACTCAAACTATAAAAAAATATTCTGAAATTACACTAAAGCTAAAATAACTTATATCAGATTTGTTTAAAATAAGATCATAGCATTAAATAAGAAGTTTAAGCTCAGAAAATTATTTGATAAACCCTTGATATAACAATATTCTGAAAATCGGGTACTTTTATCATCTAATGACTGCTTTGGCTAGTTAAAAAAATATATTTGACTATAATTATGTAGATTGCTTCTTAGTTGTATACTACAGTAGAAGATCTTTATAACACAATTCTATATAATGCAATTCTCCATATAATGCACAACTTCTCAGATGTAAACAATGATTTTTGCAGTTAAAAAGCACCTGCACTTTCACATGGTAAAATATTGCTACTCTCTAGAGGACTAAATTTGATACATTAGTTCAACTTCATCTTCTAATTTAAGACCTTTTTACTGAAAGAAATGCTATTATTACATACAATGAACATTTTTGAAAATGTCTAATACAGTAGAAGATCTTTATAACGCAATTCTCCATATAACGCACAACTTTTCAGACGAAAACAATGAATTTTGCAGCGAAGAAGCATCTAAATTCCCACATTGTAAAAAATTGTTACTCTCTAAAAAATTAAATACATTAGTTCAACTTTATCTCCGTATTTTAGAACTTTTTATTATTTTAGAAATTGCTATTAAATGTTTTTGGAAATGAACAATATAATGAAGGATTTGGGTCCAGGTATATTTGGGCCATGTTTATAAAGTATATTTAACAATATGTGGAATGATCTGTATAATGCAAAAATTTATAATCTGGATAAGGAATGTAGTATAAAGATACTCTAATGTATTTTGATATATTTCAGACATATTTGGCCATATTAATGAGGTAAATTTAATGATTTGTGAAATGTGATCCATATAACGCACAACCTTGCGTTTTTAGGTTTGCGTTATAAAGATCTTCTACTGTATAAGGGATGGTAGTGTCAGTTATATTTGGATCATGTTTATAGAGTAAATTTAACAATGTCTGACCTATATTATGCAAAAATTTATAATTTGGATAACTCTTGGTAACAAGGAATGCAGTATAAAGATATTCTAATGTATTGTGATGTGCTTCAGACATATTTGGCCATGTTTACAAGGTGAATTTAATTATGTGATCCATATAACGCACAACCTTGCGTTTCTAGGTTTGCGTTATAAAAATCTTCTACTATAACATTAAATTATAACTCTCCTCATTTCAATGAAACTTTTGAAATGGTGTCCCTGGATAATTATAATTTAATATCAGCTTAGTAATTATTAGATTGCATATATATAATAATCATTTAATATAACTAATATTGAAATGTATTATGATCATATCAGGGTTATAATTTCATTTGCTTAATAATTATTAAGCTGCATTATTTAATATTGAAATAAATCTAAAATGTGTTATCTATATTATCAACATTATAACTTCATTTGCTTAATAATTATTAAGCTGCATATGTACCTAATAATGCATTTGATTTAATATTTACTAATGTTGAAATAAGCTAAAATGTATTGCCAAGGTATTGTATCAAGGTTATAATTTGGGTTGTTTAGTTACAATTTTTTAAAGTGAGATGAATTATTTATTTAATTAGCATAAGTTATTGAAATTATCAGAAGCATATGTGTATTTTAGAATTCTGTTAAAATGCATCAATATCAATATTGTAATTAATTTTTAAAGATCTCAGCTCAAAAATAAAATTTAGTGACATTGTTTGTTTTGCTCAGTCAATGTTTGTAATTTACTTTTCAATGTCTCCCCAAATTAGAATTAATATACGTATCCAGCAGTGGTGCATCTAGGATTATGTTTTGGAGGGGGCTACCATATTTTAGATGCCTATATGTGCCCAGATCTGGCCTGGCCTGCTGCCGAGCTCTTTTTTCATTTGATTTGATGAGTTGTGCCGGATCAGGTCCTGACTTAAATTTTTTCTGCTGACTTGAGCAGAGTCAGATAAAGCTCTGGAAAGTTTTGGTGGGGCTAATTCTGAATGCTTTTAACATGTTACATAATAAAATGCTGTACTAAAATATATCTTAGTTTTTGTGATTTTTTGGTGTGTTTCTGCATCTGAATAGTTTTACATTGTGTTTGCAATCAAACAATTTAAAGTTTTATTATTAATTATCAAAATATTATGAAGGTTAAAGAGAGCAATAAGTTGCAAGGAATATTAAATTTGGTACTTCTTAGTTATCCCGTTGACCAAATTACTGTTGCCAAATTGTAAGATTAAATGCCAATAATGATTGCCATTAATTAATTGTAAGATTAAATGCCATTAAAACCATTAATTCAATGCTTTATTTGTATTTTTATTACAATTACCAATGTTCCAAATCGGACATTAATTTTGAATTTGGAAAAAATTTAATAAACTGAAATTTTGTTTTAAACCGTATAATTACGATAATAAAATTTTAATATATACACATATAAAGGTATATGACAAAGCTGTAGTAATAAAAATGTATTTATTACGTTAAACTTAATCTAACTATCTTCATATGAAGAGTAGAAAAAGGTTTTACTTAAAAATTATTTATCATAAAAAAAAGTATCATTCAAAATTTTATTGTGCCGCCAACGAGCATTAAATTGCCAAAAAAAATTAAATTTTCATTATTTTTTTACAAACGCTAAATCGAGGTTCTGCGGATTTTTTTTTTTTTTTCTATAAACATATGTCACGAGAAGAATATTCTATATATTCCTCATGAGAAGATATTATATAATTTTTTCAAATATTTCTGAGCATGCACTTATCGAAACTTCCTTGATATCATCCTATTAATTTTTCAGATGCATTTTTCTTAACCTGACGCAAAAGATAAAGAGCCAAATCTTATTTCAATTGCAATATTTTAACTGAGTAATTTTTTAAGCATTACTAACATTCCCTTTCATGTTTAAATTAAATATTTTCGTTTTTTAATATTATCACTCATTAAAACAAATTTTTTTCTTCTTTTTTTCTTCCTTCTTTTTTTTTTTAAATTAAAATTAGTAACAGTTTTTTCTTTTATGTTTCGAGGTGTAATAGCTGTTTCAATTTTTTTATCAACGATAAATTTCGCCAAGAAATAAAATGGTAAACCTTATCGCCAAAATAACAGAATTTTCCGTCATAATTCTATAACTAATATAGGTAGAATGATGTGTTAAAACCTTCCCTGAAATGATACCTATCTAACGGTATAAGTTCCGTAAAATTCCATGCAGTAGAACTCGAAATCTAGGTGTTCGGAACGAAATTTCTGTTTGGATTTTATATATATAATAGATTAAATGGATGCAATGCGAATGATGTTAGTTATGCAACGATGCTCGCAAACTAATATTAAACCAATGGCAACTTTCTTTATAAATTTCTTGTTTACATTTGAATATTTTTAAATGATCTTTCTTTTGCATGGGATATTTGAGGTCAATGTCTAATTTGGTATCTTTTTACTCTTTATTTCAGGTACAGTTTTTCAGAGGAAAATTTCAGTTTCAGATCCTGTTCCAAAATTAAAAGTGTCCTCAGAGAAAAAAAACTGCATATAAAAAAAAGTAAAGATATTTGATTAGACATTAGCCTCAGGTAACCTAGGCCTAAAAAAAAAAAAAAAATTCAAAGTATCGAAATGCAGATATGAATTTTGAAAAGAACACTGCCATTGGTTTAACATTTAGTTTGTGTTCTCACGTTACTACTATCATAAACTCTTATTGTAGGGCGACTCATAGCCATTTCAACATTAAAACTAGCCTCACTTATGATTTTTCTTATTTGCATTACATTGTTTATTCAGATGTAGCCCTCTTTTTATTCATGACCTCCCCACTGCCTGAAAAAAAGTTGTACCAGTTAATACTTTTAAATAATTTTTACTTTTTATTTGTACTTATTTGTAATTTTTACTGTTTATTTGTACTTTATAATAATTTTCTGATTACAATAAATGAGAGTCTGTGTTCTTAATTTTCCTTTAAAAAGTTGCAACATAAATTTAAACAATGTTCTGGGGACAAATGTAAGACATTTACTTCTATCTTTCTTCTTATTTTTAAAAAAAATGTCTTCAGGTTATATTACACTTTCAGATATCTTCAGGTTATATTACATTTTCAGATATCTTCAGGTACACTTTCAGATATATCATACTTTTTTGTTATCTCTTGGCATATGTGACACAATAAGATATCATCATCATCAACAACCGTTTTCAATCCACTGCTGGATGTAGGTCTCCCCCAGATTTTTCCAATGTTTCTTCTTTCCTGTCTAGTGCTTTAGTCATCCAATTTACACCGGCTACTTTTCTGATTTCATCACTCCATCTTACTTGAGGTCATCTTCTTCCACCCTAAATACAGATACTGAATAATTTTAAGCTCTGTTTAGATGTTTCTAATTATATAAATATTTAGCGCCAATAGTCCAAAAGCTATTTTGTCTTACCTATATTCTGCCCACACAGTAAATTTTTCTTATTTATGAGTAGTAAATACAGTATTTTAAATATATTATTGAAATGTTTTTAGAAATTTTGATATGTAAACCATAAAGGTTTTCTTTTTAATAGAACAGGAGTGTAAATCACTTGCATTTCTGATGTCTTCAAATCTGCTGATAGTCTTAGCAGTTTGAATGAGACTTACTTCATTTTGTCTCACTGAATACTATTTACCAATTATTGTTTATTTCAATTAATCAAATGAAATTTTCTTTCATTCCTCTTTTATTTTTTTTATTTTTTTTTTTGTTTTTGTTTAAGTATGTCAAGAAACATGCTTTTTAATTTTGATGTACTATTTATTACTTCTTAATTATTATACGAACTGAAAATTATTGATTATCCCACTTCTTTATATAAAAAAAAAACAAAAAAAAACCTGTCTTAATAGTTCACAATTTCGCTAGTTATACAGTCTATTTGGTACTTTTCCGTTATATGGACACCATGCCAAAATGTATGCTGATGCGCCAATTATTTCTATCCTGGTCTTTGATCAATGAATTGTTTACTGCAATGCCAAAAGATATTTTTAATTTTATACCAGTAGTTTAATATGAGTTGTGAGAATTCGACGATATCTCACATTGAAACTCTCAATTTACAAGGCAAAAGCCAGCATAGGGAAGCTAATGTATTTTCACCTAGCCTCCAAATTTCTTCAGAGTCCTAGAAAGTGTCGCTAGAGATGAAACAAATACTTCAATTTCAATCAATCTTCGCAGATGACACTAGGGTGAAAGGAACTCTTTTATCTAGCGAGAGAAATATTCTTTTGATGTTCACGAGGGCCTCGTTCCCGTGGGAAAGTAGAAAGTGAAACCAGAGATGAAAACCGGACGCGAAAGTTCCTGACGGCAGCCTATAGAGAAAGGGCTGGCCTATGAGATCATGGCCCACGGATGGTGAGTGGCTAATGGGAGTGGCTTTGGTCCTAGACGGAAAAACGAAACTGATAAAAGAGGATGCGAGAGCATTCTCGGGGGCTTAATTATCCCTTCTGTTGAAGTTGAGACTTCAAGGTGTTTCAGGTCGTGCAGAGTGGAAATCTCTCACGCGTCGACGGCATCGGGGCATACTCCGAAGCACAGAAAAGCGAAAGCCAGGTGTGGCTGTTAAAATATCTCCACCACGGAGTTGAAGATCGGAGGTTCCTAAACCTCGGTTAAACACCTACAAAAGTGCGACATTCCTGTCGAGCATCGCGAGCTCTATCTTCGAAAATAGTGGACATTGGATAAGTAAGAGACTGACTACACTGAAAGCGATCTATTATTCGAGGACTGGACTTGATTCTATAAATATATTATTATCAGCTAAACTCGAACCCTCATATGAAAAATGTTGTAAATAAGACTTATATAATCCAGAAAATATTATTTAATTGTTTGTAATGCAATAAAATATTTCTTCGACTTTAAATAAGCCTTGGCCGTTGAAGTTGCCCGCTACCACACCACCTTACGACATCGGCTCCGTTACAACTTGGTGGCAGCTAGAAGATTTTCAGCAAGAATAATTGTTATTAGAGGAAAGCCCAGGAGGAAACAGACGGCGAACACCCGGAGTTTCTGACGACAACTCGAGAGGCAGCCGAAAGAATCGAAACTACAGTTCCGAGGAAGACAGAAGGACAGCCCTTCGGGAGCAAAAGACAGTTCACCCAGAACAAAAGACAGTTCGTCCAGAACGAAAGACAGTTCATCCAGAACAACGGCAATGAGACAGTTCATCTAGATCAACTAGACAGTGCTTCGAGACAGTGCAAGGTGGACCTTGGACGACAAACAGTGGGACGCAACACGCCCGATACGAGCCCTTGAGCTACAGTGGACGACATCGGCGGAGTGCCATAACGGACCGTTCCCCAGACAAGATACTTCAAGCAACAACTGCAACAGGTAAGCTCATTTCATTTTGAGTGGCTCTTAAACTATTATTTATCATACTGATAGGATGTTAAAATGTTGTTTAAATAAAAATATGAGAAACTTTTTTATTTTGAGGTAAATGAAAATACTAAGATTATGACAAATCAATAATGTGTAGTTAATTGAAAACTAACGTTTAATGCAAATTTATATCTTATGTTATCTTTATCAGTATTTGTAATATTTGGAATGCAGAAAGGATTAGATAGGCTAAATTCATAACTACTCAAAAAAAAAAAAAAAAAAAAAAAAATTCCCAGTAAAAAATTTTTTTTCTTATATGACGAATATATAATGTAAGAGTAATGTGTAAGAAATATATTTTGATGAGTGATTGTATAAAGAGAATTTTTGATGCATGCTGGATTGCTAAATGACAAACAGAGTAAATTAAACTTTTACCCTAAATAGTATAGATGCATTTTGATAAAGGTTGCAGAGAGTGTTCAGTTCTTGAGAAATACTGGGAATGTAGTTTGCCTATAGTATTTGAAAAATTACTTATTGTTTTCATATTGTGTGTATAGGGACTCTAAAGCTTTAAAATTTTGAATTTTAGTTTTTGCTTTACGTTTGACACGAGAATATAGAAATTCTGAAAATCCTTTGAAAAATCATAAAATAATTTTTACGTAGTGGTTATGCATTTGAAATGTTTATTTATATTGTGTGATTAGGGGTAAAATATTTATTGTGAGGTGTAAGGTTCATATACTTCTAAATTGATAAACAAAACGAATAGTTTCCGTTTGTATTATTTCAACACACTGTAGTCATGTCGAAGTTAAATTCACTGAAGTACTGCAGGAAAGCGGATTTACAGAATCTCGCGGAAGTTTTGGGGGTGGAAATAGATGAACAAGACAATATGGCAATGATAATCGAAAAAATTGAAGCAGCAGAAAAATACGACGAGGAACTGACGTTAGTACAGGCAGGGTACATCGTGAAGGATAGGGAAGAACGCATCACGGCAGAAAAAGAGAAAGAGAGGGAAAAAAAAGAGAGAGAGAGAGGAAAGAGAGAGAGAGAGGAAAGAGAGAGAGTTAGGGAAGAGAGAGAGAAAGATAAGGAAAGGGCGTTTACTTTAGAACAGCTAAAATTAACGCAGAGTTCAGAAAGGCGAAATTCTACGATAAGCAGCGGTTCCGAAAGATCCGTTAGATTACCTCTCAAAACTATTATGCATCGTTTCGATCCTGAACGATCCGACATAACATTATTCCTGAATTTGTTCGAGCGACAGGCGAATAGGTCCGGAATAGAGCAAGATGAATACGTCACGCACTTGTTAGCATTATTGCCGGTGGAAATTGCAGAATTAATCTTACGCGAACCAGCTCAAAAAATTGACAATTTCGAACATGTTAAATCGCTTTTATTAGCCCGGTACAGGCTGAGTGCGGAAGCGTACCGTCAAAAATTGAATAAACATACGCGTAATCCAGGAAACCCGTGGAGAGATCTCATATTCGAATTGAATAGTTTTCTTGAAAGATGGATTAACGGTTTGGGGATTACGCAATTTTCTGAATTAAAAGACTTGTTGATCACTGATCAGATCAAACGACGCGCGTCGGTCGATTTGAAAGAGCATTTTATTTATTCGTGGGCGAATTATAAAGATCCCTTGGTGCTCGCTACGGCACTAGACGAATACGAGGCAATAAAAGGAGTGTCCAAAAAAACGTGGAACACGAGACCCACGCTTGATAGGAAACCTGAAAGGCCTAAGTATGAAGATAAATCGCGCGATAGGAGTTCCGAAAGTAAACTCAACTGGCGTGAGCGGGACACAAATAAAGAAAGGGAAAAAGTCTTCGAACGTAAAAATTGGAGTAAGTGCTTTATTTGTTCCAAAACTGGGCACTTGAGGGCCAATTGTCCTGAAAACAAAAGGGCCGAAAAAACCGTTGCTAAAGTTCATCACGTTAGCGGAAATATTGATCTCGAGGAAGGTTTCAAACCCTACTTGAGCCATGCCTTAATTAATGGAGAGAAAATCACTGTATTAAGGGACAGTGGGAGTTGTTCCGATGTGGTCTCAAGCAGATTCATTAAGCCGGAGCAATTAGATGGTATGCTTGTGTGGGTGAGACAACCGCTAATGAACGATTTACGTTGTTTGCCGACGGCTGATGTAACGTTAGAATTGGACGGATTGGGGAGCATAAAAACAAACGCCATAGTAGCAGACGCAGAATCAGACATGTCTTATTACATACTGGGGAACGAAACTCAAAAATTGATCGATAAAATTAAGAGCGATAATGCCCAGAATTTAAACGCCGTGATAACACGGAGTCAGGCGAAACCGAAACCAGAAGGATTGAAGTCCGACCCGACGAAGGGGAAAGACGCGAAAAAGAGAAGTCCCGAGTCGAAAGAGACAGGCGCGGATACACGGGAAAAACCTATAGACGACGAAACCAGTTCAAGGGAAATGAACGGGGATTTGGGGGAAGACGAAGAGGGTTTATTGTTACCCGATCTAGTGGAGGACTTGAGCATAGGATTAAGCCAGGTGGGGAAGAAGGAATTTAAAAGGGAACAAGAAACGGATGACACTTTAAGCGAAGTTAGAAAAAGGGCAGAGTTAAAGAAGTCGCATTACGAGTATAAGGACTCGGTAATAGTACGGAAAACATACGACCACCGGGGAAATGAAAGGATACAATTAGTCGTACCCCTGAAGTTTAGACAGGGTCTTTTAATCGCGTGCCATGAGGGCATTTCGGCTCATCTGGGAGAGAAGAAAACGAAAGACAAATTGTTGAGATACTTTTTTTGGCCCAATGTAATAAGGGAGTCTGAAAATTTTGTAAAATCATGCGACGCGTGTCAGCGCGTAGGGAGATCGGGGGAGCAGAAAAAGGCCCCTTTGACACTTGTACCGATAATTTCAGAGGTATTTTCAAAACTATCAATTGATTTAGTTGGCCCCTTGCCAGAATCCAAAAAGGGAAATAAATACATGTTGACCGCCATATGTGTGTATAGCCGATACCCAGAAGCGATTCCAATTGCAGATATGCTTTCGGAAACGGTAATTGAAACTTTGACAACTATTTTCAGCCGTGTAGGTTACGCGTCGGAAATCCAGACAGATTTGGGGCGCAGCTTCACTTCTAATTTAACTACTGCTTTTCTGAAGAAATTCGGTGTAAGGCTAAGACATTCGAGCGTGTGTCACCCTTCCTCGAACTTAATCGAGCGATTTCACAGGTCAGTTAAGAGATTATTGAAGGCGATGTGTGTCGAAAATGGGAGTGATTGGGAGGCAAACTTACCCCATGCACTGTTAGCTTTAAGAACAGTGTCCCACGAATCGACGGGATTCAGTCCCGCGGAGCTAGTTTTCGGGAGAAATTTGAGAACGCCGGAAACATTGTTGTTTGAACAATGGACGGGAGAGAGTCAAGAACATGAATTAGTCACTGAATACGTTTTCAAACTGATGAATCGGTTAAAACGTTGCCAAGAGCTGGCCGTCGAAAACATGACTACTAGCAGAGATAAGAGAAAACTCTGGTACGATAGAAACGCGACCGAAAGGAGTTTCGAGCCAGGAGATGAGGTACTGGTTTTGGGCACTAGTAAACCAAATAAAATGTCGGTAAAATGGATTGGGCCAGGCGTAATCGAATCTAAAATTTCTGCTACGAATTATATTGTGAATGTTCCAGGTAGACGCGAAAAATCCCAAATTTACCACGTGAATTTATTAAAACCTTATGTGAAACGCGTGGAGAAAATCAACATTTTGACCCATGAATTTCACGACCTAGACGCGATGCAAGATTTAGAGATAGTTTACCCTTCGGCCGACTCTAATAGTTATGATTTCAGGCAAGTAGTGGAGGAAAGTGACTTGAGGGTCCGGTGCACGACTGAACAGCTGCGGGAGTTAGAAAATTTATTAAACACGTATAGGGAAGTCTTTTCGAACGACCCAGGACTAACAGATCTAGCAGAGCATGATATTGAGCTTGTCGAAAACAAACCAGTGAGGATAAGACCTTATAGAACATCAGTCAGGCAAAATGAAATTTTGAAAAAAGAAATCAAGCGTATGCTTGATTTAAAAATCATAAAGGAGGGGGAATCGGATTATAATTCTCCCATGATTTTAGTGGAGGCCCCGGGTAAAGAAGCCCGACCTTGCATTGATTACCGAAAATTGAACTCAATTACTAGGGCTGAATTTTTCCCACTTCCTAATATCGAGGATAGAGTTGAAAGAGTTGCCGCAGCCCAATATATCACAGTATTGGATTTGACTAAGGGGTACTGGCAGATTCCGATGACCCCCAGAGCTCAAAAATTGGCCGCTTTCGTGATTAGTTTCGGGAGTTATTTACCCCTGACAATGCCTTTCGGTTTAGTCAACGCTTCATACCGATTTTCCAAATTTATGGCTAGATTACTCAGTGGGGTAGAAGAATTTTGTCTACCATACCTAGACGACATGGCCATCTTCTCGAATAGCTGGGAGGACCATCTTGAGCATATAAAGATAGTGTTAACCAGAATCAAAGAGGCTAAATTAAAAGTCAAAATCGCAAAATGCAAATTTGCGCAAAAAACTGTTAAGTATCTAGGGCACGTAGTGGGAAAAGGTCAACGCAAACCGGCGGAGGCGAAAATCAAGGCCATCGTGGAGTTGCCGGCGCCCAAAAACAAGACGGAAATTAGAAGATGTTTGGGTATGGAGGGATATTATTCGAGATATATAAAAAATTACGCAACCATAGTAGAACCACTCACGCGCGCTTTAAAAGGAAAAAACAAAAAGGGAAAAGTAGATTGGAGCGACGAAATGGAAAAAGCGTTCAAACTCTTAAAAACCAAACTCACCGAAGAACCTATTTTGTATGCCCCTGATTACGATTCCGAATTCGTAATACAAACTGATGCGTCTGAAGTGGGTATTGGGGTTATTTTGGCGCAGAGGAAGGGCTCAGAAGAACACCCAATAATTTTTCTTAGCCGAAAATTCACAGAACCAGAGCGGAATTACAGTGCCTCCGAGCGTGAATGTGCCGCTATAATTTTCGCAATAAAGAAGCTTAGGCACTATATTGATGGGCAAAAGTTTTCCATAGAAACGGACCACAACCCATTAATATTCTTGAAAAACAATGCAGGCAATAATCCCAGACTACTCAGGTGGGCACTGACACTGCAGCCTTATCATTATGCAATTACTCATCGACCAGGCAAAGATATACCTCACGTGGATTACTTGAGCCGAGTAGAGTAAGTCGGTCGTTAAACCCGACTATATGTATATATTAATATTCATTTTATTATGTGTAAATGTAATCGTGTAAAATATAAATGTGTTTTGTCTGTTAAAGAGAAATTTCGTAACCAAATGTGTTCAGCATTTGAAAGCTAAGTATAAAATACAGGAAAAGGTTTTTTTTTAGGAATTGATATAATTAAATATGGGCCACTTGAAATGTATGAGCTAACCATTTCCCTTACAGCATATTACGTCTGGTAGCCGAAATATGATTTGAGGGAGGGGTGTTGTGAGAATTCGACGATATCTCACATTGAAACTCTCAATTTACAAGGCAAAAGCCAGCATAGGGAAGCTAATGTATTTTCACCTAGCCTCCAAATTTCTTCAGAGTCCTAGAAAGTGTCGCTAGAGATGAAACAAATACTTCAATTTCAATCAATCTTCGCAGATGACACTAGGGTGAAAGGAACTCTTTTATCTAGCGAGAGAAATATTCTTTTGATGTTCACGAGGGCCTCGTTCCCGTGGGAAAGTAAAAAGTGAAACCAGAGATGAAAACCGGACGCGAAAGTTCCTGACGGCAGCCTATAGAGAAAGGGCTGGCCTATGAGATCATGGCCCACGGATGGTGAGTGGCTAATGGGAGTGGCTTTGGTCCTAGACGGAAAAACGAAACTGATAAAAGAGGATGCGAGAGCATTCTCGGGGGCTTAATTATCCCTTCTGTTGAAGTTGAGACTTCAAGGTGTTTCAGGTCGTGCAGAGTGGAAATCTCTCACGCGTCGACGGCATCGGGGCATACTCCGAAGCACAGAAAAGCGAAAGCCAGGTGTGGCTGTTAAAATATCTCCACCACGGAGTTGAAGATCGGAGGTTCCTAAACCTCGGTTAAACACCTACAAAAGTGCGACATTCCTGTCGAGCATCGCGAACTCTATCTTCGAAAATAGTGGACATTGGATAAGTAAGAGACTGACTACACTGAAAGCGATCTATTATTCGAGGACTGGACTTGATTCTATAAATATATTATTATCAGCTAAACTCGAACCCTCATATGAAAAATGTTGTAAATAAGACTTATATAATCCAGAAAATATTATTTAATTGTTTGTAATGCAATAAAATATTTCTTCGACTTTAAATAAGCCTTGGCCGTTGAAGTTGCCCGCTACCACACCACCTTACGACATCGGCTCCGTTACAGAGTTTTATTTTATTACTTTATTGTATAACAGTTATTTGTTCACTTATTTTAAGTATATATTTATGATTTAATAAAATAGTTCTTAAAAGTTTGTAATTTTCAAATGTTATATTTTTAAAAAAGCTCACTTTACTATTGACAAGGTTTTTCCTTTTATTTTTCAAATGTTTCAATTTATGTGATTTTCATTTTGCGTTAACTATTACACTTGGCGACAATGGTGTCCGTATAACAGAAAAGTGCCGTCTATTTTTACAAATGCTTTATCTTTCTTTCAAATTAAAATATAAATATCTGTTTCTGCAGATCAATAAAGTTTTCTGCAAAGCATTGTGTCAATGTTATTTTATTTATTATATGTAGTAATCATTATATTCAATAATAAATTTTGTTATGTAATAATATTTATAATATAAAGAAGTTTTATTTTGTTTCTGTAACTTGTACTGTCAAATAAAAGAAATTTATTAAAAATTTGTTGTTTTCATTTGACTATATGATTTTATTATAAATGGTATTTCAAGTACAGTCCACTCCCTCTAATCCGTACTATATTTCAGATGTAAACAAAGAGTTAAAATCTTTTTTTAAGCAAGATAATGCCCATTTTGACTGTAATAAAAGTTCACTAACCTGATGAATTTATTAAGAATTAATTAATTTTAAATGCATTTCTGCATTAGTTAGAAAGAAATATTCTGCGTATCTTAAAAATAACTATTAGGCTGCTATATTCTGAACGCATTTGTTGGCTAGGTAAAAGGTAAAATTGCTTTCAAAGGGGGGTTAGCTCTTTTGGATAAATGTCTTAATCTTTTAGAAAAACAAACTTTTGTTATTTATCAAGAAATCCTGACTCTTGTAAAAGGCTTCAAGATTAAATTGCAGAGTATAAATTAAAAGCTATAAAGCAAACAATTATCACTGTGATGTTTGAGATCTAAAAATAAGTAGAAATGTTTCTATAAACTGTGCATTGTTATATCATTTAAATATATTTCTAATATTGGGTATAATTTATATATATAAGCAATTTCTTTTATTTCTGTGTTATTTATTTACAATGCGGATACTATATTTGTTGATAAATTCCAAATATTACAATGAAAACAAAGAAATGACCTATAATCCGCAAAACACTTGGTCCCGACCTGTGCGAATTAGAGGGAGTGTACTGTATTTACTTGCTTTGTTTATCATGTAAGAAATGTTTTTAATTATCTATTTATTTTTAATAACAAAATGACTAAGATATAAAACAATGAGAAAATACCCTCATTTTTAACACTTTCAACATGGTTGAAAAGTGTTTATTCAGTAAGTTGAATAGTTTCGGTTTGTCTATTTCCTCACTTTCTAACTCTCGTAAATATACTGGAATTGCCATGTAATTATTTAATGTTAATGAGGTCCGCTGTGTGCTATTTAAATGCAAAATTCAATAAATACAATTCATCAAAAAGTGTTATGCGACCAACAAGTGCTGAAAATGGATTTTTACTTATTCAGTTATGTTTTTTTAAGTGGCTCATTAATATATTTCATTGTATGAAAAAAATAAAGTTCTTATTAGATTTGTTGGTGAGAATTTCATAATCTATGCCTAATTTTTCATAATTATTATTTGTGTGTATATATTCCTTATACCAGTGGTGCAGCCAATATACTTATTTGGAAGGGGTTTTGGAGAATTGTTACTCCTTGCGTGATACAATATCTGACAAATAAAAACCAATGTCATGAAAAGCAGAAACAAACAAAATAAGTTTAGCATTTATGTGTTTAAAGGTTTCATAGAAAAGCCGCTTTAATCTTCAAAGAGAAAAAAAAAAAGAGTGGGAAAGAACAATAGCAGTAACATATAAAAATAAAAAGGATTTTTAAACATTGATAACGACATCATTATGGAGGGAGGGGGTGGGGGGTTGAGGAATGATAACATATGATACTGTAAGTGAGGGGGAGGGGGCTAAAATTACCTAAATATTGCTAACATTATACATGTACAACCCCATACACATTAAGGTACCACTTGATTATCCCGTCCACCAAAAAACTGTCATCAAACTATAACATTAAATGCCAATAATGGATGATCGTAAATATCACATTCACTGGACATTAAACATGATACACGTGTTTGCTATGTCATCAAGTGATTTTTAATTCTACTTTTTTTTGTTTTTTTATTAATGTTTTACTAATTTATTTTTCTTTCGTTATTTAAAATAAAATTATGTAAATTTGTATAATTTGGTGAAATTGGTCGATGGGATAATCAAGTAGTACCCACATTAATAACACACTGATAATTACTCCTCACATTAGCCATATATTGCTCTTAACTTTTTCTTTCATTAAATTTGTGTTGAAATAAAGATTCCTTTTATAAAGCCTTGAAACAAATGATAAACGTTTTGTGCTACTTGTGCTTTTCTTTACATTGGTTTTTACATATTTTTATCGTAACATAAGGTATTTTTAATACATCTTATCAGTTTTTTAAATACTCTGGGAGAAATTTTAATTTTGAAATGCAACCCCTTTTTGCTGCTGCAGTGTTTATACAAATCTACATATTTTGGCTGATTTGCATGAAACTTGATATAAGGGCTGTGCATATATAATCATTTTAGGGTGGGGGAGAAGTCTGACACTTGGTTGTCATAAGATATTTCCGGGGAAAAGGAGTATTGTTTTTTGAAATTGTTATTTATTTATCCAAACAATATATTTTTTTGTTATTTATTTTTTTTTCTTTACATCAAAATATTCATACCTTTTAAATAGTAACTATCTCTTTTAGATGTTAATTGATATAAAGTTATTTAAATGCAAAATCATATCTTTATATCGCTGCAAACATACAAAAGTAAAAAGGAAAGTTTAAAGTAATTGTTGAACACTTAAATCAAAAAGAAAAATCGTCTCTGCCCTCCTGGACACCCATTTAAGGTAATTTTTGCACACAAAAAGAAAAAGCAAATTTTATTTTGTGGAAAGGAGGGATCATATCCCTCCCTTGTGAACTTTTCCTTGTGAACAATCATGCTTGAAAAATACTTTATTTGTATTAATTTACGTGTAATTAATGTCAATACAAAAGAAATTACCGTGCAAACAAAACTGGTACATTCATTTCGATACGAATACGAATGTAAACAATCAAACATGACTGTTCCCCACCCTCCAACCTGCAAATATACGCAGGAGCAAGCCAAGTTCTTATGTGATGCCGTAGTGTAAACGCAATTTTTTTCGATCCTTGGACCTGAAACACCCAAAGGACCTGACAGGCCATATAGTGTAAATGCAGCATAAGTGTACAGCCTCATTCAAAACAGTATGTGTACATGACATATCAAGGTCTCAACTGAGTTCATTAGCCAGCTTCACATCATTTTGTTTCAAAATGATGTCCATTTCAATAAAATTTAAAAAAAAACAAAACAGCTCAAAAAATTTGAAATTTTAAAAGTCTTTTCTTTTAAGTATACCCTGAATCCCTGATATAAGGATTTTGTCAAATTTTTTCATCTTTATCTTAAAAAATATCTCAGACATAGCAGGTTGAAATTTTGACATAACTAGTTTTGTGAGGTAGCAGCATTTGTATATATAGTGTTGACACTAAGCCGCTTTGATATTGAAATAAAATGTCTTGATTTATAGTATTATTTTTCTTTTTTTAAGGTTCCGTACTTAAAAAGTAGAAACGGTATCATTATAAGATCACTCGTGTGTCTGTCTGTCCATCTGTCACAGACATTTTACTCGTAAACTATAGAACATGGAAAGTTCGAATAGGGGTCAAGTAATAAAGACTATTGTTGACCCAGATATTTTCAGATTATTAAACATTTACAAATATTTTTATTAAAAAATGTAGAGGGGCTAACAAAGTTACTTGAAAAAAAAAAATCTTTTCTTTGTATATCGTGTGTAAGCTTCCGTAATGCTGAACCCAAAAATACATTTCTTTTAATTTTAGGTATTATATTTTCAGAGATATAGTCGCAAATGTAGTGTAAAAATATGTTCCCCCCCCCCCCCCCCCCATTTATTTCCAAATCTACTAAAACTAAAATTATGAAAAAATTTGAGGTGGTACACGGTAATATAAACCTTGCAGGAAAATTATAGCGATTACCCTAGGTCACATATAGTTTTTGAGAAAAGCGTATTTTACCGTTACACACAAATTTCAACTTGTGGGCATTCAGCAAAGTTGTTGAGGAGAACTGAAGGTACCTATCGTAGCAGAAGTATAAAAGCATTGTTGATAATAATTTTTTTAAAAAATCATCGGCAATTAGTCAAGACCCTTAAAGAGACACTTTGGACACATAATGACAGTCGTGGCGTGCTCTATGTACCATCGGCTTTTAAAGTCTAGATAACAACTTTTAATGATACATTTGTGTAATACAATCTCCAGTAGCAGTATAAAAGAAATAAACGTTAAATTGTTAAAAACAGACTAATTTAATTGGATTTAACCACATAAATACTATGGGATTCATCAGTAGTTTGCATTGAGTAGATCTCTCAATACGCTTCCCGTGCCTTTAAAAGTTAATTAAAAACCTATCTGGAAAAACGCGGCACGGACCAAGGCAGCGTTCCTACTTTGCAATCTTCTTTCGAAATTGAACTTTTACAGTATACCCATTCATACTTTTCTAGTATATATACAGCTATACCAAACCCTACGTTGTATAGTTTTTTACAAAGCCTTATTTTTCTTTTAGTAACGATTTTTTTAACAATAGAGTTAATAATTCATAGATTTATTGTACGGAATCCTCTGAGCATGAGTAGTACTCGCACTTGACCATTTATTTTTGAATAAAATAAGTGTAATATTTATATTTTAAATGAAATGAGGGCAGTACAAACAAATGATTGTGACAAGAACACTATTTGTTAATTTATCAACTGTGCCTGACTAACAAAAAATACAGTTTTTCTCAAAGAACTATTATTATAGTAATAAAATACAGTCAAAGATCTATAATCTGCAATTTTCTATAATTCGCATTGCTTAATGAATGTAAACAAATTTACAAATTCTTGGTCCAAAAATGATTTTTTAAAAGAAATATCTAAAAATTTAAATATAAAAGTAAATATAATCAATTTTTTAATAAAAGGGTTTAAAAAATGCATTTTTTGAGATAGCATATTAAATTATTATATTTAACATTTTTATTTTCATGTTATACTGAATATTGAATTAAAACAGTGTCCAGAAAAAAGAAAATGACATATAATCCATAATACTCCATAATCTGCACAACCCTTGGCCCTGCAGATTAAAGAACTTTGCCTGTACATCAGTAGGAAGTGCTAGGGATTTTTAAAAAGTTGTGCTTTAGATATTAATTTAAGCATGTATAATGTTATGGTATTATTTTCGTTGGGGTTTGTGATATTCTTTCATTAGTGCAGGATTTTGGTAAAGACAGTCCTTTCATTACATACAAAAATTTCATTGTTCTGGTGAAAGAAATACCATATAATTATATTTGCTAAGTGAAATGTATCTAAAATGAAAATTTCCCTTCGTCCCTAGCGATTTTGTCTTAACAAATTTTAGTACATTAGTTTTCTATTAACTTAACAATCAATAATGAACTTTAAAGTAAAATAAATCTGTGAAAACACAACAAACATAATCTGTAAAAAGTTTCAAAACATTTTTCAGAGTTTCAAATGTGCCATCAGATTCATTTTAAGAAACATATCTACAGCACACATTCAATTTGTTCATGTTAATTAATATTAAAAGAATGCTTAATTTTAGAGCAGTGATAAGTGCTATAAAGGGAAAGCTAAAAGGCTGAATTTTATGACTTGTGAATATTGTTAATGAATATTAATGTATCCTCAATTTTTTGAATTATATCATTTATTTTAAGCATTGATTTTACATTAGTATTTAATTAGTTTTGTAATTTGATAAATTCTAATACAGAAAAATAAAGAAATAACAAGAAATTTAAATATAATAATGAGAAAAACAATTTTTGTAGAAACGAAGAAATTGCAAAGGAAGCAAAATTTACGAATAAGTTGTGATAATTTCTAAAATAATCCTTTCATGCTTTTATTAATAATAATTTAAAAAAAAATGCATCCTGGTTTGACATTACAGTCTAGTATATTAAAATACGGTTATATATATAGATATATATATATAAAATACATATATACAATAGGCGTTACGATTGAGATATTTAATAAATATGGAAGTTTCCGTTCGCAATATGTCAATCGATCGTTATATTTTTTGTAACTACAAATTTTCATTTACTTCATAATAAATAATCTTGAGTGAAAAATCATTTTTTTATTATATGATTATAGCTGCTAATGGAACCTTTTTATCCACCGTATATTTAATAAATATTTAGGTGATAACTTGTAACACTGATTTTATTAATATTCTTAAATATATTATCTAATATAATGTTTTTTATAAGCTATTATCCTGGTTAATAAATAATAATAGCTTTTTGTTTACAATTTCAGTATGTCAACAAATGTATACGAGGTTGCCAGAAAATCGCCAAGAAAATCACCAAATCTCCCGCTCCATTAGCGGTGATGACGTCAAAAACATGGAAAAATATGGACATCACGTGACTCGTTGCCACCTAACGAATTGGTCTATACGGTGTAGGAGACAACGAAGACGCAGTGTCGGTGTTTCGTTTGGAAGGTGGATTGTTTAGAGCATAGTGCGCCCCCTGGTGGTTGGAAGTGAAATTAAGTTAATTTGCAGAGCGTGTGCAGCACTCCTGCTATACGGTGCCGCAGGCAGTGAGACACGTGTCGGTGCTGGAGGTTCATTTGAAACATATTGCGCCTTCCTGCGGTGGAACGTGGAAATACAAGTTTTTCCTGTGCAGCACGCACGGTATACGGGGCCGTAGACAGCGAGAACCCTAGCCGGACGTTCGTTATTTCAAAAAATTTCATATGAGTTCGAAATTCGTTTTATTCGAGGTTCGCATAAATTAGAGGCCCCAATGTAATTATGGGCGCGCTATGGGGCGAAGCCAACTAGTATAATAAAATGTTATTAAATATTACGGTTATGTGCTAAAACCTCGATAACTCGACATTCTCATAAATAAGTTTATTTAGTTAATCAAATATTATTGTTTATACATATGCTCTAAAAACTGGATAACTTTCCGATTCATTAATCTGTTTTATTATATATCGAATACAAGTTGTCCGCTTAAACCTTGATGATTCCTCAAGCTTGTAAATCTATGTTTTTTTTAAAACAATTATCATTAGTATATGTGATTATACACTAAAACCTTGATAACTCGATATCCTCATAAAACAGTGCTTCTTTGCAATAGAATATAATTAATTTTCTTTACATCTGCAATAAAATCAAAATTTCAAGTTACCCTCTTAAATGATCTTTCTAAATGCAAAAAACCCAGTTACTTCACCATCTCTTTAAATTTACGTTTCATTCAGTTGGATATAAATTCTGTATAAATTTCCAAAAACCTTCGAAAAGTCGTCATCCTTAATTATTTGTGTTTTTATTAAGTCAAATGTCATTAGTGAATTATATATATCCAATCTTGATAACTTGACATTCTCACAAATCCGTCTTTTTGCACATCGAATTTATCTGCTACTGGTTCCTGGCCAATTCCTGGAATTTATCCGCTACTGGTCTGGAGTTCGCTACTGGGCCCACTGAAATTTGTTGCGTCCTAAATTGTTAATAAATTGCTTCCTTTTAACCCAATCTTCTTTTTTGGGATCCCTTTTCCATTTAGATATTTTCCCGTTTCTACATTATAGTTGAGACCTTGGGACCCCCTAGAGTCCCGTAGGGCTCGGTTCGGGGCCTTTTGAATTTTTTGTGCACCATGCATTTTTCACCTCCTAATTTTCTCACCTTATCAGTGCATAATTTTAAAGTTGAGTATTGGACTCTTCTCCCCGGATCAACACCCTCAAATATTTTTTGGAGCCTTGGGGCCTTTTTTGAAGAATTTACCCAATTTTTTATGTATATTTTTAAATTATTATTCTAGCTAATAATTTATACCTCTGTAATTAATTTTTAATAATTGAATATCTAGCGCTAAGAACTATTAACGGAGGATGCTAAGACCTCTTAACATATTTTCATGTTAGGGTCCTGCTCTTAACTATCAGTTGGCCTCTTTTGGGCCCTTTATTGTAGCTCCCTTAAAAATGGCCCGATTCACTAGCTTTTTTTTATCTAACAAATTCTTAAGTCTTCCAGCAACTACATGAACGAAAAAAAATTTCTCAGACATCAGCTACCGCCATTTTTTAATATTAATCGCCTACTTAGGGCCCTTGGTGCAGCTTCCTTAAAAATGTTCCGAATTGCTTGTAATTATCTTTACCATAGTTCTAGCGTCCTCCGATTATTTTAAAAACTACTAAAAATGTCTTTGTACACAACTACATTCCAGTTAAGAGCTTGGACCCTTGGGATTCGCTACAGGGCCCACTGAAATTTCTTGCGTCCTAAATTGTTACTAAATTGCTTCCTTTTAATCCAATCTTCTTTTTGGGGATCCCTTTTCCATTTAGATATTTTCCCGTTTCTACATTCCATTTAAGACTTTGGGACCCTTAGAGTCCCATAGGGCTCGGATCGGGGCTCCTTGAATTTTTTGTGCACCATGCATTTTTCACCCCCTAATTTTCTCACCTTCTCAGTGTATAATTTTAAAGTTGAGTTATTGGCTCTTCTCCCCGGACCAACACCCTCAAATTTTTATTGGGGACCTGGGGCCTTTTTTGAAGCATTTACCCAATTTTTGTGTATTTCTTTAAATTAATATTTTAGCAAATAATTCATACCTCTGTGGTTATAATTTTGAATAATTGAATATCTAAAGTGCTAAGAACTAAGACCTCTTAACATATTTTCATGTTAGGGTCCTGCTCTTAACTATCAGTTGGCCTCTTTTGGGCCCTTTATTGTAGCTCCCTTAAAAATGGCCCGATTCACTAGTTTTTTTTATCTAACAATTTCTTAAGTCTTCCAGCAACTATATGAACGACAAAAAAATATCTCAGACTTCAGCTACCACCAATTTTGAATATTAATCTCCTTCTCGGGGCCTTTGTTGCAGCTTCTTTAAAAAGGATCTGATTCTATTACAATGTTCTTCAAGATAGTTCTTGCGTCCTACAGCTACTTTAAAACTATTAATTTTTTTTCCTATACTCAACTACATTCCAGTTAAGACCCCGCCCCCTGGATCCGGTCTTGCTTTATACTTCAGCTACCATCTTTTTCGAATATTAATCTCCTTTTTCGGCAATAACTTGCGTTTACTCACTTCAGCCGTAAATTAAAAATCGCGCTACTTTAAAGGTAACTTTAGATAAGGGATCTCATCCGTTTATTAAATATATTGTGTTAACTTTAAAAGTAGTCCGTGAAATTTACAGAGCGGAGGGGGGAGGGGGGGGCAACCTTCCACCGCTTAGGGGTTTATTCTTTCCTCGGGTTCTAAGGGCCCAATTTCAACGGGAATAGCTTTATTTAAGTTAGATTACAATTCAGCTACTTTCTGTATTATGAAATTTTATCTTAGATTTCAGTTACCAACATTTTTCAACATTAATGATGCATTCTTTTTCAGGTTCTATGGACTTGATTACTATGAAGTTTGGCTCGCTCGACTTGGTTTTCCATTACCTGCGGCACGTGCGGTACATACTGCTTTAGGTAGCGGGGACCCAGATTACAGGATTGTTCGGAAAGAGATTTGTTGGGAACACACGAGACGCTGTGGAAGGCAATAGGACTTCCGAAACTAAGGTTCATTTAAAAGATTTTCAAAGGATATAAAATCATACAAACTTGACTTTTATTTGAGGTTATTATAATGGGCCGGAGCAACGCAGGGTGGGGGTGGGTCAGCTAGTATGATATAAAATTGCATTGTATAAAATTCGGTTGTAACGTAGGGAACTGTAACAAAGCAAGCAAAGAATTCATACGGCACAATTTGTTTTTACTTTCTTCTATCTTCAATAGAAGAAAGTATTGTAACAGAAATTTTTTTCGACTTCCGGTTTTCAACGGATTTACACATTTTAGGGGTCAGAGGTTCCAAAAAACATGTTTATAGAAAATGTCTGTCTGCCCATGTGTCTGTCGCCATTGTACCATCAAACAGTGTATGAAGTTATGCTTAGAATTGAACCAAATTCTTTTTTAAAGTTCTTGGCTATGGCAAGCAGGCCCTCCCTGAATTTGAAAAAAATTCGCCAGTAGGGGGCGCTGTAATAGCGATTTTTGTGCCATTTTGAATATTGTACCATCGAAAAGTGCATGAAGTTATTGTTAATTATTCATTATAACAGATAATAAAATATACTTAGAAGAAAAACTCGGAGCTCAAGAAATCAACGCCAAACTGTTTACATCCTATTTATTAGAGAGCGGGAACAACTTGTTGCCATTCGGCGATTACAAACTTAGGTTACTGTGGAGTTGAGAGATATTGCAGCACTGCTTTGGCATAAATGCAACTGCATGAAAAATTAATTTTAACAGTTATGCATATAATTCAACCAAATTTTTTATGCATGTTTTTGGTCATGTCAGGAAGGTCCTCCCTGAATTTGGAAAAATTCCACCGGAAGGGGGCGCTGTAATAGCGATTTTTGCGCAATTTTCAATATTGTACCATTGAAAAATGTATGAAGTTATGCATAGAATTGAACCAATTTTTTGTATAGGTTTTTGGTTATAACAAGATGTTCCTCCTGAATTTGGAATAATTCCTCCGGAAGGGGGCGTTTTAATAGCGATTTTTGTGCAATTTTCAATATTCTACCATTGAAAAGTGTATGAAGTTATGCATAGAATTGAATCAAATTTTTTGTGTATGTTTTTGGCCATGGAAAGAAGGTCCTCCTTGAATTTGGAAAAATTCCACCGGAAGGGGGCGCTGTAATAGCGATTTTTGTGCAATTTTCAATATTGTACCATCGAAAAGTATATGAAGTTATGCTTAATTCTAATAAAAATACAAATAAAACTAATTATAATGAAATATTGACATGAGATAGAAGAAAGGTTTGAGATTGGCACATCCAAATAGTTACTCCGAGTAATTGACTGAAGCAGAAATTTAAGATGAAAGTCAAAGTTGATATAGTATTGAAAAACGGCAAGTGCGAGTATTACTCGCGCTCAGAGTGTTCCGTGTTCCGTACAATAAATATATGAATTATTAACTGTATTATTAAATAAGATCGTTGCTAAAAGAATAATAAGACTTTGGAAAAAACTATACAACGTAGGGTTGGGTATAGCAATCTATACTAGAAAAAGTATAAATGGGTTTACTATAAAAGTTCAAAGAGATATAAAGAATAAATAATATCAAATATTGCTATGCTGTATATCTCTTTTATTAATCTTATCCTAATCTGTTTATGATGAATTTAATTCGTTACTGACAATAAAAGTGGTGCATATCTATACTTCATTCGGCATTTCATAAAACTAAATTCAGTGTAGTAATAATATTTTTCTTTTTACAGTGTAGCTAAAATAAAACCCTTGTTCAAAGTTTAAACTTGGCATTGTGCTATTCGCGCTTCGAAAGGAAGTCGCAATAGTCTATGCAGACTATATTCTACAGTAAATGCCATAGTACACAGCGATATATATAAATTTCAATATGTTTAAAATAGTGTGATATCATTAAAATACACCGCAAATGATTTTTCCTCATAGACCGTAATGTAACGGAATTCTTTTCAGTGTCTGTGTAAAGGAACCGTAAATGCTATAGACTTCATTTACAATACCAAACATATCATAAGTGATACCCTATAACATCTAAGAATTTCATGGCAATCGAGCTATATACTTATGCGAGTTAGAGCGCGGACGGACAGACAAACAGACAAACGGACAGATATATAGACAGGCAATTGACAGACAGGCATACAGACAGACAGGCAAACCGAATTCATGAATACTTTTCAACTTTGTTGAAAAGTCTTAAAAATTCGCAATTTTGAACGGGCTGTTTCGAAAGACGACTGGAATTTGACAAATTGTGCATCAAGAAAAGTGTCACAACTCAACAAGGGGTTACATTTATTAGGTGGGGTTATAAATTTACTAAATCTACCCAATCTCTTTTATGTCTTGATTCTTAAAGGTTTTACGCATTATTTATACACTTTTATGTTACATTAAGAAAATGCGAAACTTTATTTGCCTCTCCTGTGAAATTTACTTTTGTCGAGATGTGTCACTTTTCTTGCGGGCGAGCGATATAGTCAACGAATAATTTTTTATTTATTCGTTAACGGAAAAGAAAGTATGCAATGCGCAGTTAATGATTTTAGAAGAGAAAATGGATTTGTTTTTGATTTATTTCATTAAATCAAATATAGGCTGGAGTGAACTTAGGAACATTAAAGAGAATATTATTTATTAAACGCAAACGCGAAGAAGACTTATCATATAAGGGGTGTCGGCAAAAGTTAGAAAAGTTCCCCCGGGAGCGTGGACAGAGTGAGGGGAGGGACACCGGAAGTGCATAACATGAATAAGTGGTCACAGGCCTCTCCAACGATATGTTTCATGCGAGTTGTCGTCTAAATTTAGAAAGGAGCCCCACATCATGCAAAGTGGAGCGAGGAGCGCGCGAATTTCATAACATGAATAAGTGGTCACAGGGCTTTCCAACGATATGTCACATGATACTTGTCGGCAAAATATTGAAAAGTACCCCCCACGGGGGCAAATTGCTTGAATGATCACAGAAGGTGCGTGGTCACAGGTATTTAAAACGATATATCACATAAGGGGTGTCGGCAAAATTTAGAAAAGTGTTCCCCGGGACGAAATTTGGAGGTAGGGACACCGGAGGTGCATAACATGAATAAGAGATCACAGACATTTCAAATGATGTCATATGCGGGGTGTCGACAAAATTTAGAAAATTGCCCCCGGGAGGCAGAGTGGGGAATGGGAGGGAGGTGTATAATGTGACATAGCGGTCAAAGTGCTTTCCAATGATATATATGACAAGAAAGTTGTCGGTAAATGTCAGGAAAGTCCCCCAGGGGAGGCAACTATCGCGCCCCCGGAATACATCCTACCCCTCTTTGAAACTTTATATATTATAAATAATATTTATCGGAGGCTACGTAAAAAAATACCGATCGAAAATGATGAACGGGGCGATGGGGAAATGATGAGCGTGAAAAAAGTGGGGATATATAATATGAAATAGTGGTCACAGTACTTTCCATTGATATATCACATGAGGGGTGTCGGCAAAAGTCAGAAAAGAGCCTCTCCTGGGATGTAACTATTGCGCCCCCCGGAATACACCCTCCCTTTCTTTGAAAATTTTATATATTATAAAAAATATTTATCAGAGGGTTACGTAAAAAAATCCCGATCTAAAATGATGAAAACGCTATGATTTCAAAAAGTTCAAAAAGTGCTCAATCTGGGGTGGCAAAGTGGGGGGAGGGACGTCGGAGGTGTATAATATGAAATAGTAGTTACAGTGCTTTCCAACGATATATCACATGAGGGGTGTCTGCAAAAGTCGGAACCCCCCGGGGTACCAATTCCCGCGCCCCCCGCAATACCCATACTCTTTGGAATTTTATATATTATAAATAATATTTATCAGAGGGCTCCGTAAAAAAAAATCCGATCTAAAATTATGAAAACGCTACGATTTCGAAAAAGTTCAAAAAGTGCCCACCTGGGGTGGCAAAGTTGGGAGGGACGTGGGAGGTGTATAATATGAAATAGTGATCACAGTGCTTTCCATTAATATATCACATGAGGGGTGTCGGCAAAAATTACAAAAATGCCCTCCATCGGAGAGGCAACTATTGCGCCCCCGGAATACACCGTCCCCCTTTTTGAAATTTTTATATATTATAAATAATATTTATCTGAGAGCTACGCAAAAAAATTCTGATATAAAATGATGAAAACGCTACGATTTCAAAAAAGTTAAAAAGGCCCCCTTTGGGGTGGAAAAGTGGCGGGAGGAACGTGGGAGGTGTATACTATGAAATAGTGGTCACAGTGTTTTCCATTGATGTATCATATAAGGGGTGTCCACAAAGATAGAAAAGTGGCCCCCGGGGAGGAAGCTATCTCGCCCACCGTTATATACCCTTTCCCTCTTTAAGTTTTTATATATTATAATAATATTTATCGACGGTCTACGTAAAAAAATTCTGATCGAAATGATATTAACACGACGATTTCAAAAAAGTTCAAAAATTGTAGCCCCTGGGTGGTGGCAATGTGAGGGAAGGGACGGGTGGTATATAATATGAAATAGTGGTCACAGTGCTTTCCATTGATATATTACATGAGGGGTGTTGGCAAAAGTTAGAAAAGTGCCCCACGGGAGGCAACTATCGCGCCCCCCCCCGGAATACACCCTTCTACCTCTTTGAAATTTTATTTATGATATGTAATATTTATCGGAGGCTGCGTAAAATAAACCTTATCTAAAATACTGAAAATGCTAAGATTTCAAAAAAGTCCAAAAAGTGTCCCCCAGTGGTGGCAAAGTGAGGGGGAGGGACGTGGTAGGTGTATGATATGAAATAGTAGTCACAGAACTTTCCATTGATATATCACATGAGGGGTGTCGGCAAAAGTCACAGAAGTGCCCCTCCTGGGATGTAACTATTGCGCCCCCCGGAATAGACCCTCACTTCTTTCAAATTTTATATATTATAAATAATATTTATCAGAGGTTTACGTAAAAAAATTCCGATCTAAAATGATGAAAACGCTATGATTTCAAAGAGTTCAAAAAGTGCTCCCCCCTGGAATGGAAAAGTGGGGGGGGAGGGACGTGGGAGGTGTATACTATGAAATAGTGCTCACAGTGCTTTCCATTGATGTATCACATAAGAGGTGTCCACAAAGTTAAAAAAGTGGCCCCCGGGGAGGCAGCTCTCTCGCCCACCGTTATATACCCTCCCCCTCTTTGAAGTTTTTATATATCATAATAATATTTATCGACGGTCTACGTAAAAAAATTCTGATCTAAAATGATATTAACACTACAATTTCAAAAAAGTTCAAAAAGTGTAGCCCCTGCGTAGTGGCAAGGTGGGGGGGAGGAACGTGGGGTTATAGAATATGAAATAGTAATCACAGTGCTTTCCACTGATATATTACATTAGGGGTATTGGCAAAAGTTAGAAAAGTGCCCCAGGGGAGGCAATTATCGCGCGCCCCGGAATAGACCTTTGCCCCTCTTTGAAATTTTATATAATATAAATAATATTTATCTGAAGCTGCGTAAAAAAATTCTTATATAAAATACTGAAAATTCTACGATTTCAAAAAAGTCCAAAAGTGGACCCTGTGGTGGCAGAGTGAGGGGGACGGACGTGGGAGGTGTATGATATGAAATAGTAGTCGCAGTACTTTCCATTGATATATCACTTGAGGGGTATCGGCAAAAGTCAGAGAAGAGCCCCTCCTGGGATGTAACTATTGCGCCCCCCAGAATAGACCCTCCCTTTCTTTGAAAATTTTATATATTATAAATAATATTTATCAGAGGGTTACGTAAAAAAATTCCGATCTAAAAGGATGAAAACGCTATGATTTCAAAAAGTTCAAAAAATGCTAGCCCTGGGGTGGCAAAGGGGGGCGGGGGGTGGGACGTGGGGGGTGTATAATATGAAATAGTAGTTACAGTACTTTCCAACGATATATCACATGAGGGGTGTCTGCAAAAGTCGGAAAAGCCCCCCCCCCGGGTTACCAACTCCCGCTCAAAGCCGCAATACCCTACTCTTTGGAATTTCATATATTATAAATAATATTTATCAGAGGGCTCCATAAAAATTATCCGATCTAAAATGATGAGGACACTACGATTTCAAAAAAAGTTCAAAAAGTGCCCACCTGGGGTGGCAAAGTGGGGAGGGACGTGGGAGGTGTATAATATGAAATAGTGATCACAGTGCTTACCATTGATATATTACATTAGGGGTATTGGCAAAAGTTTGAAAAGTGCCCCAGGGGAGGCAACTATCGCGCGCCCCGGAATAGACCTTTGCCCCTCTTTGAAATTTTATGTATTATAAATAATATTTATCCGAAGCTGCGTAAAAAAATTCTTATCAAAAATACTGAAAATGCTACGATTTCAAAAAAGTCTAAAAGTGCCCCCTGTGGTGGCAAAGTGAGGGAGAGGGACGTGGGAGATGTATGATATGAAATAGTAGTCACAGTACTTTCCATTGATATATCACTTGAGGGGTGTCGGCAAAAGTCAGAGAAGAGCCCCTCCTGGGATGTAACAATTGCGCCCCCCCATAGACCCTCCCTTTCTTTGAAAATCTTATATATTATAAATAATATTTATCAGAGGGTTACGTAAAAAAATTCCGATCTAAAAGGATGAAAACGCTATGATTTCAAAAAGTTCAAAAAATGCTAGCCCTGGGGTGGCAAAGTGGGGGTGGTCGTGGGAGGTGTATAATATGAAATAGTAGTTACAGTGCTTTCCAACGATATATCATATGAGGGGTGTCTGCAAAAGTCGGAAAAGCCCCCCCGGGTTACCAACTCCCGCTCAAAGCCGAAATACCCCTACTCTTTGGAATTTCATATATTATGAATAATATTTATCAGAGGGCTCCGTAAAAATTATCCGATCTAAAATGATGAAAACGCTACGATTTCGAAAAAAGTTTAAAAAGTGCCCACCTGGGGTGGCAAAGTGGGGAGGGACGTGTGAGGTGTATAATATGAAATAGTGATCACAGTGCTTACCATTAATATATCACATGAGGGGTGTCGGCAAAAATTACAAAAATGCCCTCCATCGGAGAGGCAACTATTGCGCACACCGGAATACACCGTCCCCCTTTTTGAAATTTTTATATATTATAAATGCTATTTATCTGAGGGTTACGTAAAAAAATTCCGATATAAAATGATGAAAACGCTACGATTTCGAAAAAGTTAAAAAAGGGCCCCCTTTGGGGTGGCAAAGTGGCGGGAGGAACGTGAGAGGTGTATACTATGAAATTGTATAGTGCTCACAGTGCTTTCCATTGATGTATCACATAAGAGGTGTCCACAAAGTTAAAAAAGTGGCCCCCGGGGAGGCAGCTATCTCGCCCACCGTTATGTACCCTCCCCCTCTTTGAAGTTTTTATATATCATAATAATATGTATCGACGGTCTACGTAAAAAAATTCTGATCTAAAATGATATTAACACTACGATTTCAAAAAAGTTCAAAAAGTGTAGCCCCTGGGTAGTGGCAAGGTGGGGGGGAGGAACGTGGGGTTATAGAATATGAAATAGTGGTCACAGTGCTTTCCACTGATATATTACATTAGGGGTATTGGCAAAAGTTAGAAAAGTGCCCCAGGGGAGGCAATTATCGCGCGCCCCGGAATAGACCTTTGCCCCTCTTTGAAATTTTATATAATATAAATAATATTTATCGGAAGCTGCGTAAAAAAATTCTTATCTAAAATACTGAAAATTCTACGATTTCAAAAAAGTTCAAAAGTGGACCCTGTGGTGGCAGAGTGAGGGGGAGGGACGTGGGAGGTGTATGATATGAAATAGTAGTCGCAGTACTTTCCATTGATATATCACTTGAGGGGTATCGGCAAAAGTCAGAGAAGAGCCCCTCCTGGGATGTAACTATTGCGCCCCCCAGAATAGACCCTCCCTTTCTTTGAAAATTTTATATATTATAAATAATATTTATCAGAGGGTTACGTAAAAAAATTCCGATCTAAAAGGATGAAAACGCTATGATTTCAAAAAGTTCAAAAAATGCTAGCCCTGGGGTGGCAAAGGGGGGCGGGGGGTGGGACGTGGGGGGTGTATAATATGAAATAGTAGTTACAGTACTTTCCAACGATATATCACATCAGGGGTGTCTGCAAAAGTCGGAAAAGCCCCCCCCCCCCCGGGTTACCAACTCCCGCTCAAAGCCGCAATACCCCTACTCTTTGGAATTTCATATATTATAAATAATATTTATCAGAGGGCTCCGTAAAAATTATCCGATCTAAAATGATGAAGACACTACGATTTCAAAAAAAGTTTAAAAAGTGCCCACCTGGGGTGGCAAAGTGGGGAGGGACGTGGGAGGTGTATAATATGAAATAGTGATCACAGTGCTTACCATTGATATATTACATTAGGGGTATTGGCAAAAGTTTGAAAAGTGCCCCAGGGGAGGCAACTATCGCGCGCCCCGGAATAGACCTTTGCCCCTCTTTGAAATTTTCTGTATTATAAATAATATTTATCCGAAGCTGCGTAAAAAAATTCTTATCAAAAATACTGAAAATGCTACGATTTCAAAAAAGTCTAAAAGTGGCCCCCTGTGGTGGCAAAGTGTGGGAGAGGGACGTGGGAGATGTATGATATGAAATAGTAGTCACAGTACTTTCCATTGATATATCACTTGAGGGGTGTCGGCAAAAGTCAGAGAAGAGCCCCTCCTGGGATGTAACAATTGCGCTCCCCCATAGACCCTCCCTTTCTTTGAAAATCTTATATATTATAAATAATATTTATCAGAGGCTTACGTAAAAAAATTCCGATGTAAAAGGATGAAAACGCTATGATTTCAAAAAGTTCAAAAAATGCTAGCCCTGGGGTGGCAAAGTGGGGGTGGTCGTGGGAGGTGTATAATATGAAATAATAGTTACAGTGCTTTCCAACGATATATCATATGAGGGGTGTCTGCAAAAGTCGGAAAAGCCCCCCGGGTTACCAACTCCCGCTCAAAGCCGAAATACCCCTACTCTTTGGAATTTCATATATTATAAATAATATTTATCAGAGGGCTCCGTAAAAATTATCCGATCTAAAATGATGAAAACGCTACGATTTCAAAAAAAGTTTAAAAAGTGCCCACCTGGGGTGGCAAAGTGGGGAGGGACGTGGGAGGTGTATAATATGAAATAGTGATCACAGTGCTTACCATTAATATATCACATGAGGGGTGTCGGCAAAAATTACAAAAATGCCCTCCATCGGAGAGGCAACTATTGCGCACACCGGAATACACCGTCCCCCTTTTTGAAATTTTTATATATTATAAATGCTATTTATCTGAGGGTTACGTAAAAAAATTCCGATATAAAATGATGAAAACGCTACGATTTCAAAAAAGTTAAAAAAGGGCCCCCTTTGGGGTGGCAAAGTGGCGGGAGGAACGTGAGAGGTGTATACTATGAAATTGTATAGTGCTCACAGTGCTTTCCATTGATGTATCACATAAGAGGTGTCCACAAAGTTAAAAAAGTGGCCCCCGGGGAGGCAGCTATCTCGCCCACCGTTATGTACCCTCCCCCTCTTTGAAGTTTTTATATATCATAATAATATGTATCGACGGTCTACGTAAAAAAATTCTGATCTAAAATGATATTAACACTACGATTTCAAAAAAGTTCAAAAAGTGTAGCCCCTGCGTAGTGGCAAGGTGGGGGGAGGGACGTGGGGGTATATAATATGAAATAGTGGTCACAGTGCTTTCTATTGATATATTACATGAGGGGTTTTGGCAAAAGTTAGAAAAGTGCCCCAGGGGAGGCAACTATCGCCCCCCCCCCCCGGAATACACCTTCCCCCCTCTTCGAAATTTTATATATTATATATAATATTTATCGGAGGCTGCGTAAAAAAATCTTATCTAAAATACTGAAAATGCTACGATTTCAAAAATGTCCAAAAAGTGGCGGCAAAGTGAGGCGGAGGGACGTGTGAGGTGTATGATATGAAATAGTAGTCACAGTACTTTCCATTGATATATCGCATGAGGAGTGTCGGCAAAAGTCAGAGAAGTGCCCCTCCTGGGATGTAACTATTGCGCCCCCCGGAATAGACCCTCCCTTTCTTTGAAAATTTTATATATTATAAATAATATTTATCAGAGGGTTACGTAAAAAAATTCCGATCTAAAATGATGAAAATGCTATGATTTCAAAAAGTTCAAAAAGTGCTCCCCCCTGGAATGGAAAAGTGGGGGGAGGGACGTGGGAGGTGTATAATATGAAATAGTAGTTACAGTGCTTACGAACGATATATCACATGAGTGGTGTCTGCAATAGTCGGAATAGCCCCCGGGGTACTAACTCCGCCCCCCCCCCGCAATATCCCCACTCTTTGGAATTTTATATATTATAAATAATATTTATCAGAGGGCTCCGTAAAAATTATCCGATCTAAAATCCTGAAAACGCTACGATTTCAAAAAAGTTCAAAAAGTGCCCTCCTGGGGTGGCATGGTGGGGATAGGGACGTGGGAGTTGTATAATATGAAATAGTGATCACAGTGTTTTCCATTAATATATCACATGAGGGGTGTTGGCCAAAATTAAAAAAATGCCCTCCATCGGAGAGGCAACTATTGCACCCCAAGAATACACCGTCCCCCTTTTTGAAATTTTTATATATTATAAATAATATTGAACTGAGGGCTTACGTAAAAAAAAATTCGATCTAAAATGATGAAGAAGCTACGATTTCAAAAAAGTTAAAAAAGGGCCACCTTAGGGTGGCAAAGTGGCGGGAGGAACGTGGGAGGTGTATACTATGAAACAGTGGTCACAGTGCTTTCCATTGATGTATCGCATGAGGGGGTTCCACAAAATTAGAAAAGTGGCTCCCGGGGAGGCAGCTATCTCGCCCACCGTTATATACCCTCCCCCTCTCTAAAATATTTGTATATTACAATAATATTTATCGACGGTCTACGTAAAAAAATTCTGATCTAAAATGATGAAAACACTACGATTTCAAAAAAGTTCAAAAAGTGTCTCCCCTGGGTAGTGGCAAGGTGGGGGGGAGGGACGTGGGGGTATAGAATATGAAATAGTGGTCACAGTGCTTACCATTGATATATTACATTAGGGGTATTGGCAAAAGTTTGAAAAGTGTCCCAGGGGAGGCAACTATCGCGCGCACCGGAATAGACCTTTGCCCCTCTTTGAAATTTTATATATTATAAATAATATTTATCGGAAGCTGCGTAAAAAAATTCTTATCTAAAATACTGAAAATGCTACGATTTCAAAAAAGTCCAAATATGGCCCCCTGTGGAGTTAAAGTGAGGGGGAGGGACGTGGGAGGTGTATGATATGAAATAGTAGTCACAGTACTTTCCATTGATATATCACTTGAGGGGGTCGGCAAAAGTCAGAGAAGAGCCCCTCCTGGGATGTAACTATTGCGCCCCCCGGAATAGACCCTCCCTTTCTTTGAAAATCTTATATATTATAAATAATATTTATCAGAGGGTTACGTAAAAAAATTCCGATCTAAAAGGATGAAAACGCTATGATTTCAAAAAGTTCAAAAAATGCTAGCCCTGGGGTGGCAAAGTGGGGGTGGACGTGGGAGGTGTATAATATGAAATAGTAGTTACAGTGCTTTCCAACGATATATCATATGAGGGGTGTCTGCAAAAGTCGGAAAAGCCCCCCCGGGTTACCAACTCCCGCTCAAAGCCGAAATACCCATACTCTTTGGAATTTCATACATTATAAATAATATTTATCAGAGGGCTCCGTAAAAATTATCCGATCTAAAATGATGAAAACGCTACGATTTCAAAAAAAGTTCAAAAATTGCCCACCTGGGGTGGCAAAGTGGGGAGGGACGTGGGAGGTGTATAATATGAAATAGTGATCACAGTGCTTTCCATTAATATATCACATGAGGGGTGTCGGCAAAAATTAGAAAAATGCCCTCCATCGGAGAGGCAACTATTGCGCCCCCGGAATACACCGTCCCACTTTTTGAAATTTTTATTTATTATAAATAATATTGAACTGAGGGCTTACGTAAAAAAAAATTCGATCTAAAATGATGAAGAAGCTACGATTTCAAAAAAGTTAAAAAAGGGCCACCTTAGGGTGGCAAAGTGGCGGGAGGAACGTGGGAGGTGTATACTATGAAACAGTGGTCACAGTGCTTTCCATTGATGTATCGCATGAGGGGGTTCCACAAAATTAGAAAAGTGGCTCCCGGGGAGGCAGCTATCTCGCCCACCGTTATATACCCTCCCCCTCTCTAAAATATTTGTATATTACAATAATATTTATCGACGGTCTACGTAAAAAAATTCTGATCTAAAATGATGAAAACACTACGATTTCAAAAAAGTTCAAAAAGTGTCTCCCCTGGGTAGTGGCAAGGTGGGGGGGAGGGACGTGGGGGTATAGAATATGAAATAGTGGTCACAGTGCTTACCATTGATATATTACATTAGGGGTATTGGCAAAAGTTTGAAAAATGTCCCAGGGGAGGCAACTATCGCGCGCACCGGAATAGACCTTTGCCCCTCTTTGAAATTTTATATATTATAAATAATATTTATCGGAAGCTGCGTAAAAAAATTCTTATCTAAAATACTGAAAATGCTACGATTTCAAAAAAGTCCAAATATGGCCCCCTGTGGAGGCAAAGTGAGGGGGAGGGACGTGGGAGGTGTATGATATGAAATAGTAGTCACAGTACTTTCCATTGATATATCACTTGAGGGGGTCGGCAAAAGTCAGAGAAGAGCCCCTCGTGGGATGTAACTATTGCGCCCCCCGGAATAGACCCTCCCTTTCTTTGAAAATCTTATATATTATAAATAATATTTATCAGAGGGTTACGTAAAAAAATTCCGATCTAAAAGGATGAAAACGCTATGATTTCAAAAAGTTCAAAAAATGCTAGCCCTGGGGTGGCAAAGTGGGGGTGGACGTGGGAGGTGTATAATATGAAATAGTAGTTACAGTGCTTTCCAACGATATATCATATGAGGGGTGTCTGCAAAAGTCGGAAAAGCCCCCCCGGGTTACCAACTCCCGCTCAAAGCCGAAATACCCATACTCTTTGGAATTTCATACATTATAAATAATATTTATCCGAGGGCTCCGTAAAAATTATCCGATCTAAAATGATGAAAACGCTACGATTTCAAAAAAAGTTCAAAAAGTGCCCACCTGGCGTGGCAAAGTGGGGAGGGACGTGGGAGGTGTATAATATGAAATAGTGATCACAGTGCTTTCCATTAATATATCACATGAGGGGTGTCGGCAAAAATTAGAAAAATGCCCTCCATCGGAGAGGCAACTATTGCGCCCCCGGAATACACCGTCCCCCTTTTTGAAATTTTTATTTATTATAAATGCTATTTATCTGAGGGTTACGTAAAAAAATTCCGATATAAAATGTTGAAAACGCTACGATTTCAAAAAAGTTAAAAAAGGGCCCCCTTTGGGGTGGCAAAGTGGCGGGAGGAACGTGGGAGGTGTATACTATGAAATTGTATAGTGCTCAAAGTGCTTTCCATTGATGTATCACATAAGAGGTGTCCACAAAGTTAAAAAAGTGGCCCCCGGGGAGGCAGCTATCTCGCCCACCGTTATATACACTCCCCCTCTTTGAAGTTTTTATATATCATAATAATATGTATCGACGGTCTACGTAAAAAAATTCTGATCTAAAATGATATTAACACTACGATTTCAAAAAAGTTCAAAAAGTGTAGCCCCTGCGTAGTGGCAAGGTGGGGGGAGGGACGTGGGGGTATATAATATGAAATAGTGGTCACAGTGCTTTCTATTGATATATTACATGAGGGGTTTTGGCAAAAGTTAGAAAAGTGCCCCAGGGGAGGCAACTATCGCCCCCCCCCCGGAATACACCTTCCCCCCTCTTCGAAATTTTATATATTATATATAATATTTATCGGAGGCTGCGTAAAAAAATCTTATCTAAAATACTGAAAATGCTACGATTTCAAAAATGTCCAAAAAATGGCGGCAAAGTGAGGGGGAGGGACGTGTGAGGTGTATGATATGAAATAGTAGTCACAGTACTTTCCATTGATATATCGCATGAGGGGTGTCGGCAAAAGTCAGAGAAGTGCCCCTCCTGGGATGTAACTATTGCGCCCCCCGGAATAGACCCTCCCTTTCTTTGAAAATTTTATATATTATAAATAATATTTATCAGAGGGTTACGTAAAAAAATTCCGATCTAAAATGATGAAAATGCTATGATTTCAAAAAGTTCAAAAAGTGCTCCCCCCTGGAATGGAAAAGTGGGGGGAGGGACGTGGGAGGTGTATAATATGAAATAGTAGTTACAGTGCTTCCGAACGATATATCACATGAGTGGTGTCTGCAATAGTCGGAATAGCCCCCGGGGTACTAACTCCGCCCCCCCCCCGCAATATCCCCACTCTTTGGAATTTTATATATTATAAATAATATTTATCAGAGGGCTCCGTAAAAATTATCCGATCTAAAATCCTGAAAACGCTACGATTTCAAAAAAGTTCAAAAAGTGCCCTCCTGGGGTGGCATGGTGGGGATAGGGACGTGGGAGTTGTATAATATGAAATAGTGATCACAGTGTTTTCCATTAATATATCACATGAGGGGTGTTGGCCAAAATTAAAAAAATGCCCTCCATCGGAGAGGCAACTATTGCGCCCCAAGAATACACCGTCCCCCTTTTTGAAATTTTTATATATTATAAATAATATTGAACTGAGGGCTTACGTAAAAAAAAATTCGATCTAAAATGATGAAGAAGCTACGATTTCAAAAAAGTTAAAAAAGGGCCACCTTAGGGTGGCAAAGTGGCGGGAGGAACGTGGGAGGTGTATACTATGAAACAGTGGTCACAGTGCTTTCCATTGATGTATCGCATGAGGGGGTTCCACAAAATTAGAAAAGTGGCTCCCGGGGAGGCAGCTATCTCGCCCACCGTTATATACCCTCCCCCTCTCTAAAATATTTGTATATTACAATAATATTTATCGACGGTCTACGTAAAAAAATTCTGATCTAAAATGATGAAAACACTACGATTTCAAAAAAGTTCAAAAAGTGTCTCCCCTGGGTAGTGGCAAGGTGGGGGGGAGGGACGTGGGGGTATAGAATATGAAATAGTGGTCACAGTGCTTACCATTGATATATTACATTAGGGGTATTGGCAAAAGTTTGAAAAGTGTCCCAGGGGAGGCAACTATCGTGCGCACCGGAATAGACCTTTGCCCCTCTTTGAAATTTTATATATTATAAATAATATTTATCGGAAGCTGCGTAAAAAAATTCTTATCTAAAATACTGAAAATGCTACGATTTCAAAAAAGTCCAAATATGGCCCCCTGTGGAGGCAAAGTGAGGGGGAGGGACGTGGGAGGTGTATGATATGAAATAGTAGTCACAGTACTTTCCATTGATATATCACTTGAGGGGGTCGGCAAAAGTCAGAGAAGAGCCCCTCCTGAGATGTAACTATTGCGCCCCCCGGAATAGACCCTCCCTTTCTTTGAAAATCTTATATATTATAAATAATATTTATCAGAGGGTTACGTAAAAAAATTCCGATCTAAAAGGATGAAAACGCTATGATTTCAAAAAGTTCAAAAAATGCTAGCCCTGGGGTGGCAAAGTGGGGGTGGACGTGGGAGGTGTATAATATGAAATAGTAGTTACAGTGCTTTCCAACGATATATCATATGAGGGGTGTCTGCAAAAGTCGGAAAAGCCCCCCCGGGTTACCAACTCCAGCTCAAAGCCGAAATACCCATACTCTTTGGAATTTCATATATTATAAAAAATATTTATCAGAGGGCTCCGTAAAAATTATCCGATCTAAAATGATGAAAACGCTACGATTTCAAAAAAAGTTCAAAAAGTGCCCACCTGGGGTGGCAAAGTGGGGAGGGACGTGGGAGGTGTATAATATGAAATAGTGATCACAGTGCTTTCCATTAATATATCACATGAGGGGTGTCGGCAAAAATTAGAAAAATGCCCTCCATCGGAGAGGCAACTATTGCGCCCCCGGAATACACCGTCCCACTTTTTGAAATTTTTATATATTATAAATAATATTGAACTGAGGGCTTACGTAAAAAAAAATTCGATCTAAAATGATGAAGAAGCTACGATTTCAAAAAAGTTAAAAAAGGGCCACCTTAGGGTGGCAAAGTGGCGGGAGGAACGTGGGAGGTGTATACTATGAAACAGTGGTCACAGTGCTTTCCATTGATGTATCGCATGAGGGGGTTCCACAAAATTAGAAAAGTGGCTCCCGGGGAGGCAGCTATCTCGCCCACCGTTATATACCCTCCCCCTCTCTAAAATATTTGTATATTACAATAATATTTATCGACGGTCTACGTAAAAAAATTCTGATCTAAAATGATGAAAACACTACGATTTCAAAAAAGTTCAAAAAGTGTCTCCCCTGGGTAGTGGCAAGGTGGGGGGGAGGGACGTGGGGGTATAGAATATGAAATAGTGGTCACAGTGCTTACCATTGATATATTACATTAGGGGTATTGGCAAAAGTTTGAAAAATGTCCCAGGGGAGGCAACTATCGCGCGCACCGGAATAGACCTTTGCCCCTCTTTGAAATTTTATATATTATAAATAATATTTATCGGAAGCTGCGTAAAAAAATTCTTATCTAAAATACTGAAAATGCTACGATTTCAAAAAAGTCCAAATATGGCCCCCTGTGGAGGCAAAGTGAGGGGGAGGGACGTGGGAGGTGTATGATATGAAATAGTAGTCACAGTACTTTCCATTGATATATCACTTGAGGGGGTCGGCAAAAGTCAGAGAAGAGCCTCTCCTGGGATGTAACTATTGCGCCCCCCGGAATAGACCCTCCCTTTCTTTGAAAATCTTATATATTATAAATAATATTTATCAGAGGGTTACGTAAAAAAATTCCGATCTAAAAGGATGAAAACGCTATGATTTCAAAAAGTTCAAAAAATGCTAGCCCTGGGGTGGCAAAGTGGGGGAGGACGTGGGAGGTGTATAATATGAAATAGTAGTTACAGTGCTTTCCAACGATATATCATATGAGGGGTGTCTGCAAAAGTCGGAAAAGCCCCCCCCGGGTTACCAACTCCAGCTCAAAGCCGAAATACCCATACTCTTTGGAATTTCATATATTATAAATAATATTTATCAGAGGGCTCCGTAAAAATTATCCGATCTAAAATGATAAAAACGCTACGATTTCAAAAAAAGTTCAAAAAGTGCCCACCTGGGGTGGCAAAGTGGGGAGGGACGTGGGAGGTGTATAATATGAAATAGTGATCACAGTGCTTTCCATTAATATATCACATGAGGGGTGTCGGCAAAAATTAGAAAAATGCCCTTCATCGGAGAGGCAACTATTGCGCCTCCGGAATACACCGTCCCCCTTTTTGAAATTTTTATTTATTATAAATGCTATTTATCTGAGGGTTACGTAAAAAAATTCCGATATAAAATGTTGAAAACGCTATGATTTCAAAAAAGTTAAAAAAGGGCCCCCTTTGGGGTGGCAAAGTGGCGGGAGGAACGTGGGAGGTGTATAGTATGAAATTGTATAGTGCTCAAAGTGCTTTCCATTGATGTATCACATAAGAGGTGTCCACAAAGTTAAAAAAGTGGCCCCCGGGGAGGCAGCTATCTCGCCCACCGTTATATACCCTCCCCCTCTTTGAAGTTTTTATATATCATAATAATATGTATCGACGGTCTACGTAAAAAAATTCTGATCTAAAATGATATTAACACTACGATTTCAAAAAAGTTCAAAAAGTGTAGCCCCTGCGTAGTGGCAAGGTGGGGGGGGGAGGTGGTGGTATATAATATGAAATAGTGGTCACAGTGCTTTCTATTGATATATTACATGAGGGGTTTTGGCAAAAGTTAGAAAAGTGCCCCAGGGGAGGCAACTATCGCCCCCCCCCCCGGAATACACCTTCCCCCCTCTTCGAAATTTTATATATTATATATAATATTTATCGGAGGCTGCGTAAAAAAATCTTATCTAAAATACTGAAAATGCTACGATTTCAAAAATGTCCAAAAAGTGGCGGCAAAGTGAGGCGGAGGGACGTGTGAGGTGTATGATATGAAATAGTAGTCACAGTACTTTCCATTGATATATCGCATGAGGAGTGTCGGCAAAAGTCAGAGAAGTGCCCCTCCTGGGATGTAACTATTGCGCCCCCCGGAATAGACCCTCCCTTTCTTTGAAAATTTTATATATTATAAATAATATTTATCAGAGGGTTACGTAAAAAAATTCCGATCTAAAATGATGAAAATGCTATGATTTCAAAAAGTTCAAAAAGTGCTCCCCCCTAGAATGGAAAAGTGGGGGGAGGGACGTGAGAGGTGTATAATATGAAATAGTAGTTACAGTGCTTCCGAATGATATATCACATGAGTGGTGTCTGCAATAGTCGGAATAGCCCCCGGGGTACTAACTCCGCCCCCCCCGCAATACCCCCACTCTTTGGAATTTTATATATTATAAATAATATTTATCAGAGGGCTCCGTAAAAATTATCCGATCTAAAATCCTGAAAACGCTACGATTTCAAAAAAGTTCAAAAAGTGCCCTCCTGGGGTGGCATGGTGGGGATAGGGACGTGGGAGTTGTATAATATGAAATAGTGATCACAGTGCTTTCCATTAATATATCACATGAGGGGTGTCGACCAAAATTTAAAAAATGCCCTCCATCGGAGAGGCAACTATTGCGCCCTCGGAATACACCGTCCCCCTTTTTGAAATTTTTATATATTATAAATAATATTGAACTGTGGTCTTACGTAAAAAATTTTTTGATCTAAAATGATGAAGACGCTACGATTTCAAAAAAGTTAAAAAAGGGCCACCTTGGGGTGGCAAAGTGGCGGGAGGAACGTGGGAGGTGTATACTATGAAACAGTGGTCACAGTGCTTTCCATTGATGTATCACATGAGGAGTTTCCACAAAGTTAGAAAAGTGGCTCCCGGGAGGCAGCTATCTCGCCCACCGTTATATACCCTCCCCCTCTCTAAAATTTTTATATATTACAATAATATTTATCGACGGTCTACGTAAAAAAAATTCTGATCTAAAATGATATTAACACTACGATTTCAAAAATGTTCAAAAAGTGTAGCCCCTGCGTAGTGGCAAGGTGGGGGGGTAGGGACGTGGGGTTATAGAATATGAAATAGTGGTCACAGTGCTTTCCATTGATATATTACATTAGGGGTATTGGCAAAAGTTAGAAAAGTGCCCCAGGGGAGGCAACTATCGCGCGCCCCGGAATAGACCTTTGCCCCTCTTTGAAATTTTATATATTATAAATAATATTAATCGGAAGCTGCGTAAAAAAATTCTTATCTAAAATACTGAAAATGCTACGATTTCAAAAAAGTCCAAAAGTGGCCCCCTGTGGCGGCAAAGTGAGGGGGAGGGACGTGTGAGGTGTATGATATGAAATAGTAGTCACAGTACTTTCCATTGATATATCGCATGAGGGGTGTCGGCAAAAGTCAGAGAAGTGCCCCTCCTGGGATGTAACTATTGCGCCCCCCGGAATAGACCCTCCCTTTCTTTGAAAATTTTATATATTATAAATAATATTTATCAGAGGGTTACGTAAAAAAATTCCGATCTAAAATGATGAAAATGCTATGATTTCAAAAAGTTCAAAAAGTGCTCCCCCCTGGAATGGAAAAGTGGGGGGAGGGACGTGGGAGGTGTATAATATGAAATAGTAGTTACAGTGCTTCCGAACGATATATCACATGAGTGGTGTCTGCAATAGTCGGAATAGCCCCCCGGGGTACTAACTCCGCCCCCCCGCGATACCCCCACTCTTTGGAATTTTATATATTATAAATAATATTTATCAGAGGGCTCCGTAAAAATTATCCGATCTAAAATCCTGAAAACGCTACGATTTCAAAAAAGTTCAAAAAGTGCCCTCCTGGGGTGGCATGGTGCGGATAGGGACGTGGGAGTTGTATAATATGAAATAGTGATCACAGTGCTTTCCATTAATATATCACATGAGGGGTGTCGACCAAAATTTAAAAAATGCCCTCCATCGGAGAGGCAACTATTGCGCCCTCGGAATACACCGTCCCCCTTTTTGAAATGTTTATATATTATAAATAATATTGAACTGAGGGCTTACGTAAAAAAATTTTTGATCTAAAATGATGAAGACGCTACGATTTCAAAAAAGTTAAAAAAGGGCCACCTTAGGGTGGCAAAGTGGCGGGAGGAACGTGGGAGGTGTATATTATGAAACAGTGGTCACAGTGCTTTCCATTGATGTATCACATGACGGGTTTCCACAAAGTTAGAAAAATGGCTCCCGGGGAGGCAGCTATCTCGCCCACCGTTATATACCCTCCCCCTCTCTAAAATATTTATATATTACAATAATATTTATCGACGGTCTACGTAAAAAAATTCTGATCTAAAATGATGAAAACACTACGATTTCAAAAAAGTTCAAAAAGTGTCTCCCCTGGGTGGTGGCAAGGTGGAGGGGAGGGACGTGTGGGTATAGAATATGAAATAGTGGTCACAGTGTTTACCATTGATATATTACATTAGGGGTATTGGCAAAAGTTTGAAAAGTGCCCCAGGGGAGGCAACTATCGCGCGCCCCGGAATAGACCTTTGCCCCTCTTTGAAATTTTATATATTATAAATAATATTTATCGGAAGCTGCGTAAAAAAATTCTTATCTAAAATACTGAAAATGCTACGATTTCAAAAAAGTCCAAAAGTGGCCCCCTGTGGTGGCAAAGTGAGGGGTAAGGACGTGGGAGGTGTATGATATGAAATAGTAGTCACAGTACTTTCCATTGATATATTTATTGAGGGGTGTCGGCAAAAGTCAGAGAAGAGACCCTCCTGGGATGTAACAATTGCGCCCCCCAGAATAGACCCTCCCTTTCTTTGAAAATTTTATATATTATAAATAATATTTATCAGAGGGTTACGTAAAAAAATTCCCATCTAAAAGGATCAAAACGCTATGATTTCAAAAAGTTCAAAAAATTGCTAGCCCTGGGGGGGCAAAGTGGGGGGGTTGGACGTGGGAGGTGTATAATATGAAATAGTAGTTACAGTGCTTTCCAACGATATATCACATGAGGTGTGTCTGCAAAAGTCGGAAAAGCCCCCCCGGATTACCAACTCCCGCTCAAAGCCGAAATACCCCTACTCTTTGGAATTTCATATATTATAAATTATATTTATCAGAGGGCTCCGTAAAAATTATCCGATCTAAAATGATGAAAACGCTACGATTTCAAAAAAAGTTCAAAAAGTGACCACCTGGTGTGGCAAAGTGGGGAGGGACGTGGGAGGTGTATAATATGAAATAGTGATCACAGTGCTTTCCATTAATATATCACATGAGGGGTGTTGGCAAAAATTACAAAAATGCCCTCCAACGGAGAGGCAACTATTGCGCCTCCGGAATACACCGTCCCATTTTTTGAAATTTTTATATATTATAAATGCTATTTATCTGAGGGTTACGTAAAAAAATTCCGATATAAAATGATGAAAACGCTACGATTTCAAAAAAGTTAAAAAAGGGCCCCCTTTGGGGTGGCAAAGTGGCGGGAGGAACGTGGGAGGTGTATACTATGAAATTGTATAGTGCTCACAGTGCTTTCCATTGATGTATCACATAAGAGGTGTCCACAAAGTTAAAAAAGTGGCCCCCGGGGAGGCAGCTATCTCGCCCACCGTTATATACCCTCCCCCTCTTTGAAGTTTTTATATATCATAATAATATGTATCGACGGTCTACGTAAAAAAATCCCGATCTAAAATGATGAAAACGCTATGATTTCAAAAAGTTCAAAAATTGCTCCCCCCTGGGTTGGCAAAGTGGGGGGAGGGACGTGGGAGGTGTATAATATGAAATAGTGGTTACAGTGCTTTCCAACGATATATCACGTGAGGGGTGTCTGCAAAAGTCGGAAAAGCCCCCCCGGGGTACCAACTCCCGCCCCCCCGCAATACCCCCACTCTTTGGAATTTTTCATATTATAAATGATATTTATCAGAGGGCTCCGTAAAAAAAATCCGATATAAAATGCGGAAAACGCCACGATTTCAAAAAAGTTCGAAAAGTGCCCTCCCCTTGAGGGGATAAAATGGGGGAAATGGAGAAGAAATATTCATAACATGAAATAGTTGTCCGAGAGCTTTCCGATGATATATCACATGACTGGCCCGAAAACAGTTTGAAAATAGCTCTCTGTGGTTCTACTCTTTCGCCCACTGAATACACTCTTAATTCATGCATCCCCTCTTTTAAATTCTTATATTTAAAAAATAATATTTACCGGAATTATCCGTCAAAAAACCGCATTTAAAACAATATTTATTGTAGAGAATGTTACTCTTTTAAAAAAAATTTAGCGCGGCCCTTCCGAGTTATCGAAGTTTAAGAATATGTTATAAATATAATGACTGTATTTGTAAAATATAATGCCAGTTTAAGAGAATGATGAGCAATTAAGGTTTAATGCATAATTAAAATAAATTTTTCAATTTTATTTCATAAAATTCCTTATTAATGAGTGCAATGTGCTATGGAGAGTTTAAGGCTTATGTTTACAAGTAAATAATTATGTTCGAATGAACAAAAGAATATAACGGAGGTGAGTTATTGAGGTTTTGTTGAAAAGCTTTACACAATAACTGTGAATGAAGAAAAAAAATTACTTTATGAAGGTGGCGAAAGTGCATATCATAAAAAAAATCGCTGAACACCGAAAAAGCTGAATTATGATGGTGACGAGTTATTGAGGCTGACATTGTTGGTATATCACCACCGACCCATATCACCGTGTTTTCTAAATTCTTTCGGCAAAATGTATGTGCCGGCTGAATATCGTGTTGTCTATTTGACCTGCCGGCTAATTGAACCTAATTATGACCTAACCGTAATGGTAACCTAATTATAACCTACCCTAACCTAACTGTAACGTAACTGTAACCTATTCGTAGCCTAACCGTAACTTATTTGTAAAATAAACGTAACATGATGGTAACCTAAGCATAACGTAATTATAACCTAACCGTACCCTAACTGTGATGTAACCATAACCTAACTGTAACCTAACCGTAACCTAACTGTAACCTTGCGGTAACCTAGCCGTAACCTTATTATAACCTAACAGTATCCTAATTGTAATGTAACCATAACCTAACTGTAATCTAACCGTACCCTAACTGTAACCTAACTGTAACCTAACCATAACCTAACTGTAACCTTGCGGTAACCTAACCGTAACATTCTCATAACCTAACAGTATCCTAACTGTGATGTAACCATAACCTAACTGTAATCTAACCGTACCCTAACTGTAACCTATCGGTTACCTAACCGCAACCTTATTATAACCTAACCGTAACTTAACTGTAACCTATCCGTAATCTAACCGTAACATAACCATAACCTAACTGTAACCTAAATGTAGCCTAACCGTAACCTAATTGTTACCTAAACGTAATCTGCGACTTCACTTAACCTAAGTGTCGGCTAATCCTCCTGTCGGTTAAATGCCCTGTCGGCTAATCGTCCTGTTGGCTAAATGTCCTGTCGGTTAATCGTCTTGTCGGCTAATTGTCTCGTCGGCTAATCACCCTGTTGCCTAAACGTCCTGTCGGCTAACTGTCGCTGTCGGCTAAATGTACGTGTAGGCTAAATGTACTTGTCGGTTAAACGTCCTGTCGGCTAATTGCTGTCTGCTAAATGTCTTGTCGGCTATTTGGTTTTCGGCTAAATGACATAGACCCCCTTTTTTTTTGGGGGGGGGGGGTTGTTACATCTCTTAATAAGCAATTTTTATATTGAAGGCTGTATCTATATCCAAAATGGCTACATTTCTGATACTTTTAGGAAATCATTCCATTCGTAAATACAAAAAATATTGCATCAATATTCGTAAAAATATAATATTTAGACATTTTATTCAGATACTAAGAAAGTGAAGAATTTTCCATTTTCTTATAAATGCAAAGAATCATTCAGAAATTGAACATTTTTAGACAATTTTTAGGACTTGACAGTTACAGAAATGCCGTCATGAGGGAGCAATTGCCTGTCGTGGCTTGAAATTCAATTTAAAACTCAACATTTTGCGGAGATTTCCCGACAGATTCTTTGCCTTTACCAAAAAATAGAAAACTCTAATCAATCACATTTGTTCTAAATAAGTACACTTGCAAATGTCTTTAATCTGAGATTAAAAATGATGCGTCAGAAGTAACCTACTTTGGATTTAAGTAGAGCTTTAAAGAGCCAGAATAATTCTCATTGTTGAGCAAGGGGTAAATTTGAAAGAATTTAATAGTATATATTTCATTTTTAAAATGTTCTTTAGAAATTTTCTTCGTTCAGGGGGGTGGGGGGGAGGTCATGGCCCCTTGACCTCCCCCTTAGATCCGTCACTGGAGGGATCACCAAATGCAGCCTTAAAGACTGATCACAGATCTGGCTAAGACGAGTCTATTCTTGAATAGGGAAGTGGGTAATGAAAGGTAAGTCTCCCCTAGTTTTATTTTGTGGAGGATGAATATGAGAATTCTAATAGTTTCGTATTTACTTTTACCCATAATTATAGAACAGGATTTTGCTTCTTATGTGGTAATAGTACATAAAAATTGTAGCTTTTTCTTCGATGAAGAGGATAGCTTTAAGCTAAAGAAACATGCTATGATAATTTAGATGTTTAAATATGTGTTGTTTTTATTTATAAAATATACTAGTGGCCGCCCCTCCGGGTGGTTTCGACCCGACCCCTTGAGTGGGGGAGGTGACCAGAAGCTCGGCCGAGTTCGTTGTGTACGAATGCGAGGGGGCCGGATGGGGACGAATCACCACCTCTTCGAGAGACCTGCGGTCGACAGGCCAAGGGTCTGGTGGCCACGGGTAACGGACGTTGTGCATGGGGCGTTTTGCAAGATGTACGCACCCCCGGCGCCCAGGTTCTCTGGGTAACGCCGGATAGCGACGGTCCATAGGTCGATCCCGGTGCCGGTCTTAGGGCTGGACGGTGTCGCCGGGCAAAGACTAGCTAAGGCGATAGGACCCCATCCACCATTTGACTAAGAGGGAGCCTGAGGTGTGAGTGAGGGCTTTGTAGTGGAAAGTCCTTGGTGCTCTCTAGTGACGACGGGGCTCGCGGGAACGCCATGCAGGGACTCAAATCAAAATTTCTAACGGGCCGAACCGGCAGATTAAAGACAATTTTTTTAACGAGCGGGCTGAAGAAAAAAATAAATGGGCCGAAGAAAAAATTACGGGCACGGCCTGTCTTTTTCCTCCGGCTCCGGTCTGGGCCGATAAAATGGGCTGACCGGCTAGATATAGAAATTTAAAGGTATCAAACTAAGCCGATAAAATTTAGTACATTCCGATAAAAGTTATTTATTTTTAATTGGACAACTTTACTTTTGGAACCGGTTTCGAAAGTGAAAGCATTCTCATAAAAATATCGGTAAACAAAATCGAAAAAGTAAAAATCGGCTTTTGTAGAGATTGACCTCTGCTATGCACTGCAAAAAAAAAAAAAAAAAAAAAACCATTTAAAAATATTGAAATGCAAACGAGATAGAAATATTCTCCCATTGAATTAACATTAGCGAGCGGGTCTTTTCGCGTGACTGAAGTACAGTGAGCAAAAAAAAGTATTTGCACGCAGAGGATTTTTTGGATAAGTAACCATAGAAAGCAAATTTGATACTATTCTCTTAATTATTCATTTATTTAAATAAGAAGAAAATAAAAATAACTACCCATTTTCCTTAAACAGTAATATTACACATTTTAAAAAATAAATTAATATTTTCTCATACCTAAAAAGTATTTGCACAAGAAGCATTGATTGTTAAAAAAGGCATTAAATGTGAACATTATGCAAATGTTTAGCATATCAGTCCGGCAGTACATTAGCCCCGCACTTTAAAGTCACGTAATATATTAACTGGAGAAGGGATTCTGGGGGACTTTTTGTTCTAATGACGTGTGAACTGTCTGTTGCTACCCGTGAGAAGATTATATTTCTTCACAATTCTGGATTAAGTTACCGAGGAATAGGTAAAAAATTAAATCTAAACTTTTCTAGTGTTCGTTATGTAATTAACAAGAAAAAAGAAACTGGTTTGAAAATAAATAAGCCGCGAACTGGGGGTCCAAGAAATCTAAATACCAGGCAAAGGAGAGCCATCATAAAAGAATCTTCAAAAAACCCTTTTCTAAGTGCTCGAGAATTGGATGTTGATGTCGCTTCAACGTCGGGAACAACAGTTACACCACAATCAATTAGAAATATTCTTCATGATGCAAATATTCGAGGAAGAGACCCTCGAAAAAAAACCATATATTAGTGAAACAAATAGGGTGAAAAGACTTGAATTTGCAAAAGCTTATGTCAGCAAACCACTAGAGTTTTGGAAAACTGTTATTTTTTACGATGAAAGCAAGTTCAATATTTTAGGCTCAGATGGTAAGAAAACTGTATGGCGAAAGCCAAATACTTCTCTTCAAATCAAAAGCTTGAAACATACTGTAAAACATGGCGGTGGTCATGTAATGATTTGGGGAAGCATGTCTTTTAACGAAGTTGGCGAAATGACCTTTATTGAAGGCAATATGAATGCTAAACAATATATTAATATATTGCGAGATCATTTATCTAATAGTGCTCTGAAATTAGGAATTCCTAATTCATATTATTTCCAACTGGATAACGATCCGAAACACACTGCATATATTACGAGGTTATTGTTGCTTTATAATGTAAAAAATCAATAGAAAACGCCACCACAATCACCAGACCTCAATCCGATTGAAAATTTATGGCATATTTTGGATGTGAAAATAAGGAAAAAGAAAATTTCTAACAAATCTGAACTTAAGCAAGTCCTTAGGGAAGAATGGCTACAAATCAGCAGCGAAACGTGTCACAAATTAATAGAATCAATGCCCAGACGATTGCAAGCTGTAATTGAAGCAAAGGGCATGCATACTAAATATTAGCACTGTTTTTAACTTATAAATAATTCCTCTAGTTCTATTTTTATTGCTAGTGTGCAAATATTTTTTTGGCAGTACAAATGCTATTTTTTTATGTTTTCACATTTTAAATATAATTATTAAGTCAGATATTAAATATATTTATTTCTTTTGTAAAAGTGTTGGTATTTTTTATTCATAGTTGCTTTTTATTTATTTATACATATGCTACAACAAATTTACCTGGTGTGCAAATACTTTTTTTGCTCAATGTAGTTTCGTCGGGCAAGCAATTTGTTTTGTAAAAATAACAGTAGTAGTAATGAGCTTTTGGTAACGTAAAATTCGGAAATATACCTTAATATCAGAGAAATATTTAAAAAAAACTCCTTTTTTTTACAGCTTCAAAGGCTATAATGTTTTTAACCATCTTTCTTCTTTCATCCTGAATATATTAATATTTTTAATGAATTTTTATTTGAATTTAATAGTCTAATGAGTCTAAGCGATTATTTATGTTGCTATTCTGTGTGCTCTGGCTTGCGAACATATGGTAATCGAACATATGATGTTAATTTTCCCCATAAATATTTATGCAGCATTTTAGAAAATAATCCTAATTTTATTTTGAGAAAAATTTTTAATTTTCTGTGGAAATTGAGTCGGGTCTGTTTTCTTTGATTTTTGCACGGGCCGGGGCGTGAACCGCGCAAATACAAACTGGCGGGCCGGGCCTAATTATTTCTTTTCCGGGCCGGGCCCGTGACTGGAAATTCCATACCCTGCAGACCTTTACTTTGAAGATTGGTCAAGCAGTATCTAACTGTAGTAATGGTAGCGATTAGAGGTGGGAAATATAGTTACTTTTGGTTAACAGGTTACATCGTTCCACACTTGTACAGGTAACAGGTTCCAACAACCTATTATTTTCATAACACATAACTAATCGCTGTGTATGTTTTAATTAGAAGACCTTTTAAACAAAATGTTTGGAATATTTTTTTGACTTAATTATAAATGCTGTTTTATATTGAGATGAATCAAAATTAGTTTGTGGTTAAAAACTTAATTTTTGCAAGACAAAAACTTACCTAGTTGTGATACTTTGAATTTCATGCATTTTTATCGTTTTCTGACACTAAAAAAGTGTTTTTCCATTTATGGTGATTAAAATATTGAAAATTCATAAAATTCTAAGTATCATAACTCAGTAAGTTTTGACCATACAGGAATACATTTTTGCAGTTTTACTTGTTAGAAAATGGAAAACCTTTTTCTAAATAAAACTTATAGGACCCAGGCATTGTATAAAATTCGTAATTTCTTATCTATTTAAAAAGTAATTGTAATGTAAATCGATTTTTATGTGACGCAGAACAAAATTTGAAACATTTTTGCAATTGGAACTATACCTCTAAAACTAACGGTTTAGAAATTAGTTATTGGTAAACGATAAGAAACACCCTGTATAATAATAACACAGTTTCAACAACACGATTTTTAACCCACCAAAAAATTATGCATACAGCATAGATTATGAAACACTTTCCAACACATTCAGAATACTATAACAAAACATAACAATTTACAAAATGGAAGATGACGTCTTAATGAACAATTTGGAAAACACATAATGCATTTGAAAACACGATTTCTGCCATTACTATGAATAGTCGTTAAAATATACGATTTTTTTGCAGCCTTGTATATGATCTACAGATATGTATGCATACTACATAGTATGCAAAAAGTTAGTTCAGTTAAACGCATAATACATTTTAAAATTTCCGCTTAGCAGTTTCACCAATAAACGAATGTTGTTGAGAACTTTTGTTCGGCTTTGCATATGATCTAGAATTTATACACATCAAGCTATATTTAAAAAATAGCTAAATTTAAAAATGCATACCACAATTGAAAACGCACTTCCAGCAATTATTGTTCGTGGCTTCAATAATTCAATTATTGCTAATTATCTTCTGTATCCAAATACTTTTGTGTGTTTCTGTAAGAAAAAGATAAGTTCTATGCACACCATATTCTATAATAAGAACCTTGTAGCACACCTCAGTGATTTATATAAATTTAAATATGTTTTAAATACTGTAATATCATTAAAATACACAGCAAGCGATTTCCCCCGATGTATCGTAATGTAACGGAATTCTTTTGAGTGGTCCTGTAAAGGAACCAAAAATGCTATACACACTTCCATTACAATACCGAACATGCCATATTAAACCCAAATAACATATATCCATTTCATGGCAATCGGACTATATTTAAGCGAGTTAAAGCAAGGACAGACAAACTGAATTCATAAACACTTTTCAACTATGTTGGAAAGTATTAAAAAAGAGAAATTTGATCCCCGACTTCATAGCAGCCATATCTACCAACGCATATTCAAAGCTAATTTCACAAGAACTCAAAAATATTATTTATATATTTTTAATCAAATGCAATTCATCCAAACAAATTTCGTTCGTACAAATATGTTTCTTAAATTAATTACAACTGTACTAAAATTAAGTTTTCTCACAAATTATAGGAGGCAATTTTCTTTCTTTTTTCAGCAAATTAAAACAATATACAAATCAAAAATAATAAAACGACTTGGCGTAAAAACAAAATTTATAGTGCCAGAATCCCCCACCCCCTAAAAAACCCTCTATGAATACGTAGTAGTAATAACCCTTTTAAATATTCAAATAAACCGCCCAACGCAAAACGCCCCGCCCCATTCCTTTCTAAAAACATTAAGAGTAAATAAACACTTTTAATCAAATATCATTCACTCAGACAAAATTACCCTTTCAGATAAATTTAAAACACTGTTGTATCAAATGTTTCAAAATAAGCAAATGTTATATTGACCACAGAAAATTTTAACAGATAAATACTTGCAAAGATGTTCTATTACCTGTATTTATTCAAAGCTTACCAAGCGATGAAATAATCATTTTGTATGTTAAGAACTACATGTACTGATAGCGTAATTCAGAATGAATTAAGGATCCGTTATCCGTGGTTGGTTTCCAATTGTTGCAGCTGCTTTCAGTTGAAATCAATCTGAAGTTTTAATGTATCCGTTTTAAATGCGCTAATCAATTAAAAATTATAAATTCATGAATTTTATTTGAATGTAGCAAAACAATGTTTTATTTTTGAAATAGGTTTTCTATTCAAAATCGAGAATTAAAAATTTTTAAGAGCTAAAATTATAAATAAATGTATTTTACTTAAATGTTGCAAAAGGTACTTTTTATAAATTTAATGAATCTGAACTCGTGTTTCGCTGCACTTTTTTTAAAGGGGGAAGGTGAAATCAATACTGTTTTCATTTACATAACATAAATGAAATATATTGCAAAATTCAACAATCATATATCCCGGATTATACAGTATTTAAAAGAATGAAAAGTAAAAAAAAAAAAAAAAAAAAAAAAAAAAAAGAGAGAGAAAACTCTATTAATTTAAAATGCATTTGTAATATAAGTTTACAAAGGAAAAATATTTAGAATTAATAATGTAGCTTGTACACTTAATTATTTTTTTTAACATTAATATATTTCATTTAAAGACAATTTTTTTCAGCTATATTGAATGTAGAATTTTGCATGTATTTCTCCTTCATAGTTTTACTAAAAAATAATGGTTTATGAAAATTTCGGACTTCAGATTTTTAATGGATTTGCACGTTTTAGGGTGTTCTAAGCCCATCCATGCATTGCAATTACTATTCCTAATTGCTAATATGTAACTGAATATGTTTGGCAATACAATTCAGATTTAGATTTTTAAAGTCACTCGTTGAAAATTAGAAGCAAGCCAAAAATAAATAAATAAATAAATAAAAATAAATAAAAACATGAAAACATATTTTTAGTTGAAAAAAAAATTGCTCAGGTCAAAAATTAGACAAAACTTTGCTGTGTTTTATAAGTCAAACTTGACTTTTTGTTATGGAAATGCTAAATGAAGACAATATATACGATTCATGAGTACAAAACATGTCAAGCATGAGCTTTTTTATTAGAAATTTTCAGATGTTTTCCTGATTTACTATTTGTGCCAGTGTTTCGTTTATGCTCTACTTTGCGCCATCAGAATCGGTGAGAGTTTGTGATGCTGATGCTGATGACCCAGCACCAGGCATCAAGCCGAAAAAGCGTTTAATTAGTGCTGCAAGTTGTTACTATTCATGCATTAGGGATTGATGAAATGCAAAATAAATTTTTAGCAGCACACACCCAACAGAGTTGCCCATAACTAGAGGGTGAAGATGTGCGATGTGCCAAACTAGGGGCGCACGTCTCAAAAGAAACGATTGAGGACGTTTTTAGTGAACATTGTTCTATTTTAGAGGCACAAAATTGAATTCTTGATTAAGGCAAATGAATGAAGACGCTGCCATTTAAAACCATATGTTATTTAACTAACAGTGACTTTTCAATAACATATTAATGCAATATTAGGTTCCAGCATAATAACCTATTAGTGTTTATAGTTATTATAACAGCATTACAACGTATTGGTGTCTGTATTAGTGTTTTTTTTTTATCCTAATACGTTAAATAATGCTCACCCCTAGTAGCGATACGTATGCATTAGAGGCCTGCACGGGCCCAAATTTCCAGGCCCGGGCCCGGTCTGACTCATAGAAAAAAAATTTCGGCCCGACCCGTAGAAAAAATATATTGGCCCGTCCGGCCCGGTAGAAAAGTTAAAAGTTCGGCCCGAGCCCGGCCCGGAAAAAAAGTTAAAATCTCGGCCCGAGCCCGGCCCGGCCCGAGTGAATTGCTACAAAACATTGATTTTTACGTCGATTTGCTTAAAAATTGGACTCTTACGAGGAGTTCTGACCAAAAATATTTATCTTAACATTTTTTTTTCATGTTTCTAAACTTCATTTTTATATAAGCGCCGCAGGCTGCGATATTTATTTTTTTAATGAATCACTATTTCTTCTATGTAAATGTTTCAGTTATCATTAATATTGTTAATCCTCACTCCATGCATTGAATTGTTAAAAATCTGAAAAATGCTATACAGTAAAATCTTCTAAGACTCAATTACATAGAAAAAAAAGCGTTATATACAGGTTCCCTTCTTAGCAAATGTAAATGTATTATATATTCTTTTCTTACGTATTAGTATACGAATTTTGCATGGATCAACACGTTTTTCAGTTTAAAACAGGATTCCGTCATAGGCGGTTTCCTTTTCACATGTTTTACTACAATTTAATTAGCGTAGAAATTTACTATTCTTTAAAAATAATAAATATTAATGTTTAATTTTAGAATAATGGCGATTCAAAAATGTATGCATATTTTGCAAAAATCTTTGGGCCAGGCTTAATTTTACTGACCTTAGAACGCGGGGGCGCGCCAGCAGTATCCAGCGTCTGTGTGCAGAACTTCAGTTGTCGCCCTATAACCCCCTCTGAACATAAAACTTTATATAAAAAAAAATTCTATTAGTATCTATAAATGCATAGCCATCCTGCTAGAGTTTTATCCCAGATCAAATAAAGTTTTTAACGAGAAAATTATTTAATAAAATGTGTTTTCTATAGGGTTCGTATTTTATTTCGTTTATTAAATAAAATTGCTGGTTCCAAGCATGTTTAAATTACTTGAAAAAATAAGGAAAGTTGGCCTTGGACGCTATGTAAATAAAATTCGAAATACAGTAAAGCCTGTTAAAATAAAACCTGTCTGTATCAGAATCCTGCATTAAACGGTAAAGTTTCATTATCCCAGATAAAATAATACAATAAAATAACAATAGATTGCATACATACTAACAAAATAAAGTTGTTTTTCATCTCTATATTAATAAAAGAAAGACATTTGTCTTTACTCTGCATGTGTTGGCGATTTCTAAGAAAATCTACCGTACATGAAAATTTGGATAAGGATAGGCAGGTCCAAATGCAACTGGGGGTCAGATTTTTCATTTTTTGATAATAAGCCGAATTATAATTAAAAGACTTTATGATAATCGCAAAATGGCGAGTTTTTTTTCTTCAAAGCAGTCATGCCTCTGCATTTCTTCACACTGACGAAAGCGTAGCGTTCGGACTTTTACTGCATTTTGAAAATGCGATGACCGGTACCCGTAGAGTTACCAAAAAAAATGAATGAAAGAAAAGATAAAGAAAGAAAGAAAATCGTAAAATCTTTCCGATTCCAACGGTATCTTTCATTTACTCTTTCAAAAAACCTTTTTATTTGGCTGCTATTCGAGTCAGTTTTCAAATTTTTCCTTTTTTCTGAAGATCAGGCATACCTGCCCCCTCCCCCCCCCCCCCAATCGGGGTCAAATTTAATCATCGTCGGGGGAAATTTTTTGACTTGAGTCTAGAGTCCTGCACTGGGTCGGGTAACTCGATTTTTCCTACACACCACCCCAGTCGTGTCAAGTCGGGTGTAGTTTAGATCTTGTGTTAGATTATAGAAAACGCGACCGAAGGATTAGCTTACCGCTGATTTTTTTTCTTTGGAAGTCGAATTGGCTTGGCTATAATTTTTTCGGTTCAGGATGAGTTTTGATTCTTACGCGTCGGTTTTGTTTAAGCTGATTTTTCCAAAAAGTGCCCAGAATTACATCTGAAATTAGAGTGCTGCATCGATTCAGGTTGCCCGATTTTACCTACACCAGACCCGACTCACGGCTCGGATTGAGGATAACTTTTTTCAATGTGGTTGGGTTCGGTTTCGGTTTCGGATGGGTTTGGGGTTGAATTTTGATACCAATGAGTACTGTTTCCAGGGGTCCCGATTTATGAGGAGCATTTATTTTCTCAAAATTCCCGATCCCAAATCACGTCAAATTTTTACTTGTTAAAACTAAATTAAAATTTTATTCCTTAGTCTGCAACCAGAAAATTTAAGAATTTAACAACATGTCGGTTAAAGTCTGTCGTCACAACTGCCGGATGTTACCGAAAACCTTATACATTTTGTCTAGAACTCATTCATGTGCACTCCTGTTCGATGTTTATTTGATTGACCGCAAACTTGGGCTCCTATAAGAAATACGATTTCAAGAAGAGACAGGAAGTGGAAATTCATCTACTCATTTCGATCTTCTCATTAAAAAGCGTAGGTTAAGTATTTTTATAAATGAACGAGTAAATAAAAAGAGAGTTTTGTGTAATTATTCAAGCTAATTTAATATCAAACTAAAAATTTCTTCTTTATTCAATTATTTCAATATACATTATATACTAGTCTCATTTTAAAATAATATGGATATTAATCTCTATTTAATAGATAGAAGAGAAATTGAAGGTATAAATAAGAAAATAATTATATACATACATAACTTCATTGTAAACTGCTGGAAGATGTATATACAGGGTGTCCGGTCTCAACGGTGTCCAATGGCTAATTCCTAAACCGTTAGTCATAGACATATAGTTCCAATTACAAAAATGCTTTAAATCAGATAAAGAAATATTTTAAAAGCGATTTGGGTCAATACAAACATTTCTTAAAAAATTACGAAATTTAAATTTTTATACTGTCCCCCGGTCCTATAAGTTATATTTAGTAAAATTTTCCTATTACACTGACAAGTAAGACAAAAAAAAATGTCCCATTCATATAACACTAAAATTGAGCGAGTTATAAAACTTTAAAAATGCATGACTTATGCCACTTTTCTGCTCTGAAAACAAATGAGTTCGGCTTGGCTTTGAGGGGTCACATATCAAGTGCTTAAAGTATTCGAAGATCTTATTTCATGTGTATCTGCGCTTTGAAAAAAATCGTACAAGTATTATGATTAAGTTAACATTTATTAAGTTTCAGATCGGCTAAAATAACATATGGTTTATTTTGTCAGCATTTGAGACTGTTTCTTTTATGCTTTCTTTTAACAAAAATTATGTTATTTTTATAAGTTTTTATGTTACTTCAACGATCGTATGTATGCTTTTCCAGTTCAAAATTTGTACTCCAACTTTAACTGACATGTAAATATCCGATCGAGATTACATTTTACATACTGGCGTAAATCCAATAACAATCTAATATTATTATGATTTTCGGTGGTTACCATTTATACTTATTTTACAGGAAAATACAAAGAATTTCGGATAGATTACCGCCAAAAAGTTTAAGAAAAAGTTTTAGATTAGATAATACAAGACTGTGATTGTTGGTTTTTTTTAACTTTTATGTATTTGTTAGCACTGAATCCGAAAATCACATTAATTTTTAACCATCATGTTAGGATATTTCGCAAATCATAAATTGTAAAAATTATAGAATAACAAAAATCGGATACTATAAAGTAGAGGAGATGATTGTGTTTTTTGATAATTGATTTTTAGGTACTTTTTAGCACTGAATCTGAAAATGACCTTAATTTTTAACCATCACGTTACAATTTTTTTGCAAATCGTAAATTTCAAAGTTAAAATATAGCGAAAATCTGATACTATATAACAGATGTAAAACTTTTTTTATTTAATTCAATAAATTATTCATTTTTTTGGCTTATACTGGGATTCTTATAGCTAAATAGCTGAGTGGTTCGATGAGATGAGGGAGGAGACTCAATTTTAACTTTGAACTTTTTACCTTTGAAATTTGCGAAAAATCCTGATGTGATGGTTAAAAATGAAGGTCAATTTTAGATTCAGCGGTACAGAATACAAAAGAATCAATTATCAAAAGCTAAAAAACATGACATAACCCAATTTTTGCAGGCTAGTTTAATCTAATAATATTTTAAAATACGTATCATTTTGTAAAGAATTGAGGCTGTTAATTTAGCATCATTTTATTTAACAAAAATTCTGTTTTTTCTTTCTTCTTAAATGTTTATTACAAATTGTATATTTTGAATTAATATGTCAGAATAATTAAAGATTTCAAATTTATATTGCAATGTTAATTTTACTATCGACCATTTTTTAATACATCTGACGAAATTATATTTCGACTAAATTTGTGAATGACCCCCAATTTGCAGCAAAAAATATGCTCGAACTTTAAACAGCTATTACTCGGTCAATTTTAATTGTAGAATAACGGGACTTTTTGTGTATTACTTGTTAGTGTAAAAGGAAAATTTTACTAAATATAAGTTACAGGACCGGGGGACCGTATAAAAAATTAAATTTCGTAATTTTTTAAGAAATGTTTTTATTGATCCAAATCGCTTTTAAAATATTTGTTTACCTGATTTTAAACATTTTTGTAATTGGAACTATATGTCTATGACTAACGGTTTAGGAATTAGCGATTGGACACCGTTGAGACCGGACACCCTGTATAGTAACAACTAAAATCTTGAATCGGGTCAGCTAAACTGATTCTACCCGAACGTGTCGGCCATTGGCTCAAAAATTTTGTAACGGATCGGGTTGATTAGTGTTTCCATTTTCGGGTCATTTCAGATTAGAGTTTTGTTTCTTGGGAGACGATTCAAGTACCCCAAATTTTTCCAAAGAAAAGTACAGATTATTATTTCAAACGATTAAAAAAAAATACTTGTATATGAATTAGTAAATGTAAGCATTCATTTTTCGAAATATAAAATTGATTTTAGGTATATGACTGCAGACTATTTTCCTGAATTGTTTTACATTTCGGATTGGTTTTTTTTTCATTTCATGATTAGGACCAAGTTGCAGGTTCGACAAAATATATTCGGTCGATTTCGGGTCGAGCATAACTCGAGCCATGCAGGGTTGTAATTAACAATTCGCATTTAGGGTCGTAGCTCGTAGGTTCGTATTTAGAAATTTTAAAAATCGTGTAAAACAGAATGCCGACTTACTTGATAACTTAAACTTGATTGTATTATTAGACTGAAAAATTTTAAGGAATAACTTATTAACACTTTCTAGAAGGCTTTACGGCCGAAATTTCTAGGACCGCGCTTGGCCCGACTCATAGAAAGGAAAGTTTGGCCCGGCCCCGTATAAAAGTTAAAACTTCGGACCGAGCCCGGCTTTACTAACACCCCCTATAGTCACTATATACACCTATACACCCCTTATAGTGACTATAGGGGGTGTTGACTTTACCAGGCCTGGCCTGTACAAAAAACCTTAATGGCCCGGCCCGGCATAAAAATCAAAAGTTCTATCCGAGCCCGCCCGGTAAAAGTTAAAATCTCGACCCGATCCCCCCCCGACGGAATATCTACAAAACATGGATTTTGTTTAAAAGCTCTGACCAAAAATACTTGTTTTAACTTTTCTTTTTTTCATGTTTATAATCTTCATTTTTAAAGAAGTGCTCTTGGTTGCGATATACAATTTTTTAATGAATCTCTATTTGTATGTAAATGTTTCAGCTATAATTAATATTGTTAATCAAAAAAATTTATGTATTGGAGACTTAAAAATCTGAAAAATGCTATACAGTAAAATCTTCTATGACGGAATCGCATAAGAAAGAAAAAAATGCGTTATAAACAAGTTCACTTTTTAGCAGGTGTAAATGTATTGTATTCTTTTCTCACGTATTGCATTCATTTTGCATTGATTAATAAATTTTTCCATATAAGACAGGATTCCGCCATAGGCTGGTTCTTTTTCGCACGTTTTACTGTATTTTCATATTATTGCCTGGAATCTTCTATTCTTTAAAACGAATAAATATTAACGTTTAATTGTAGAATAATGTCGATTTAAAAATATATACACTTTTTGCAAAAATTTTTGGGCCAGCCAAATTTTACTGATTTTTGCACGGACCAGGCCATACCGAGAGACAATGATTTTCATACGGGTTGGATCCAGACTTGAACTGAAAATATCTGCTTAATGAAGACCTAGGAAGAATGAAACCTTTCTCGGTACGGAAAAAAGAAGTTTGGCCCAGCCCAATCCTTCAAAAAAAAGTAAGGCCCGAGCCCGTCCCGTAAAGAGTAGAGACTGTGGGGCCGTGCAAAGCGGGGGGGGGGGGGTCGCGGAAATTGAGGGGACGCCACACTTATCTACAAACCTCGTTTCTTCTTCTTTTTTTTTCTTTTAAAAAAATTATATATTTGCATATTGGAAATTTTTTTCCCAATGAAAGTACGTCCAGTTTTCGTTTCAAAGGGCCTTACCCTACACCCAAATACAAATTTATGAATAAAAACGTCTTTCTTTTCAAAACTTGTTTTAGGTCTTTTTCTTAGTCTCTTTCGTTAACCTTCTCTTTTCTGAGTGTGTAATTTTCTTTCTGTGCCTTGATATAAAAACGTATACTCTCAATACAGCATGGGGTTTCCTTCTGAGAATACAAAACGGTTGCAAACTGTTATACTGTACTGTTAGATACATTTTTTCTACACCCATTTTCCCCGTTCCCTTTTCCAAAATATAAGTGCAATTTTCTCTTATGTTAATTAGTTGTTTGGAAAGTCTGAATTTAAATCTATACTAATAAAAGAACAAATTGCTCTGTCTGTCTGTGTGTCTGTCAGTGTGCGATGGCTAGCAAAATCTACGAAACATACGAGGCTCAAAATTTTTTTGAAGCTAGCCCAAAGTGTCTCATAATGCACCATAGCTTCAGAATTTTAATATTCTAATTAATAGCTGAGTTGTTAATTATCAACCGTCACTCACTTTGATTAAAAATCCATTTCGAAAGGGAAAATGTCTGACGCATGCGCTGAAGGCGCTGATACGCAAATGAAGAACGGAAAGAAATATTTCGGCGGTATTTTGTCATTATTTATTAACTAACATCGTCCAAACAGCTTAGTAAAGTTTAAAACGGGAGACATGTTCTGAAAGATTGTGCTCTTACGTCTCAAATGCTGCGATCAATTAAAAAATATATCGCAATTAACCCCTTGAAAAAAAATGTTAAAAAAGGATCGTTTTTCTCCCTTATTACAACACCTCCCCAGGATGCAATTTTAAAGGTACTGACAAGGCAAATATATGATTATAAAGCTGGACCCTTTTTCAAAACGATGGTGTAATTGGTTTTTAAAAATTTTAATTTTAACCCTTTTAAATACACCGCCAAATGCAGGTCACTTTCCGCCCCATAAAGATGATTTACATTTCGGTTAAATGTTTATCCTCTAAAATATGCATATTTTTTATGAAATTTTAAAAAGGGCTTGGTTTTAGTAATATTTACGATCCATTAAAATTTCAGAGAATTCGGACAACAATAATTATTTATTTTATTATGCTAATGAAACTGATGCGACACGGAAAAAAATAAAGGCAGAAACTATTTACGCTCCGATTTGGAACGTTCATTTAGTAAAGTTTTCGTAGCAGTTGTGGCGTAGTGGCCTTGGTTTTCTGTACGAACTGACCCGGGTTCGAAACTAGATATTTGAATTAGTAGTTTTTTCTATTTTAAGGATCCTTCCAAAGCGAAGTTCCCTGTTTCGATACTCGGAACTACCAAAGATAAAATGTTGTTTTAATAAAAGAACTTTCATTTTTTAATTCTGATATTTTATGAATTTCATTTATATGCAAGCTCATATTAATACATAAGAAATCTGAAAGGATTGCGTAAATTTCTTATAACAATAACAGTAATTATGAAATGCTTAGTGCTGCCATCTATTATTGTAAAATGAAACTAATTGCAACCTTTTTCTGGAGTTTTTGAAATTTTACCACGGATTTTTTTTAAAAAAAAGTTTTTAAACTCTTTTATTTGTGTTCGAAGACATTTAAAATGATTTAAAAAATTTTAAATACAAATTTTTTTTTTAAAATCTACTGCAAAACTTATTCTAAATTAAGTAAATTAATCAAAATTAAAACTAATTCAATTTAATACTAATATAAACTTAAAATTAAATTTGACCACATAAAATAGAAAATTATATAGGATGAATTATAACATTTAAAAGAAACAAAAAGCCGGCCCCATCATTTTTCGAAAATCGTAATTTTTAAGAACTCAAAAAAATTCAGTATTTCAGTTTAGAAATAGAGCAATTTTAAGTAATACCAGAATAGGAACCTTAATGTTTAGTTCTGCCATCTATTATGGTAAAATGAAACCAATTGCAACTTTTTCTGGAGTTTTTGAAATTTTACAAAGGATTTTTTTTTTTTAAGTTTTTAAACACTTTTATTTGTGTTCGAAGATATTTAAAATGATTTAAAAAATTTGAAATACAAAAATTTTTTAAATATACTACAAAAATTATTCTAAATTAAGTAAATTAAACAAAATTAAAACTAATTCAATTTAATACTAATATAAACTAAAAATTAAATTTGACTAAATAAAATAGAAAAATATTTAGGATGAATTATAAAATTTAAAAGAAACTAAAAGCCAATGGCCCCATCATTTTTTCGAAAATCGTAATTTTTAAGAATTCAAAAAAATTCAATATTTAAGTTTAGAAAGAGAGCAATTTAAATATAAGATTAATACTAGAATAGAAACCTTATGCTTAGTGCTGCCATCTATTTTGGTAAGATGAAACTAATTGCAACTTTTTCTAGAGTTTTTGAAATTTTACTACGGCTTTTCTTTTCTTTTGAAAGTTTTGAATTTGGTGTCCTTTCTTAGGGATACCGCGCCGGAAAGTGTTTTAAAGGGTTATTCATCACGGGCCCGGGCATCGCCGGGCTTATCAGCTAGTTAAACATATAGTTTCAAATATGTATTCAGTAGAACTTATTTCTGTTTCTGCACTTTTCAATTTTGTGACACATGTCATCAAGAAATAGTGCGTGTGTTGGCGGGGGGGGGGGGGGGGGCATATTGAAATTTTGCCTTGGGTGCAGTTTTCTCTTTGCACGGTGCTGAGTGAATGGGCCCATCCAGACCCGACCCGACCCGGCCCGAGTGCCATGCATGAAATAAGCCCGGCCTGTGCAGACCTCTAAACTTTGACTCTTTCGAAATAAGCATGAATTTAAAGATTTTTTTTAACATAAACAAGACATTGTTTTATGATTGAGCTGATAATAAAATAATGAACTTTTAAATTCTAAGCTATGTTACATATTTTCCTTTTAGGCTGTTCTCAAATCCAAAAGGGCAACTTTGTGACATAAGTTTTAATTTATTTTTGTTCGGAAATGTATGAAAATAGCAAGTGTTGTTGTTCAGGAACTATGTAATTGAACTGTTTTTTTTTTTTTTTTTTCGTTTTTGTTTGCAAACGCAGTAGATCTTTCAGAAAATAGTGTAAAAGTGGGCGTTTTGAAAAGAATTTCCGCACGAAAGAAGAATAACTACTCAAGAAAGGCTGCAAAACGTCTTTGTCACGTGATCAGAATTGCTTGTAACTCAATATGTAATTTATTTATAAAAAAAATGGAAAACACAGTTCGATTCCAAATCGATTCCGTAGTCAGGCCTTTCAATTTTATATCTTTCCGTTAAAAAATGAATTTGTAAATGTGGCGGGGGGGGGGGGGGGGAGGGTGAATTCAAAAATTTCCCAACTTGAAACAAATTGCTCTATTTTCCAACTGAAATGATATGTGAAATGTGTGTTTAATGATAATGATACTCATACTTAAAAAAAATTCTTTCCAAAGAAAATTACTGAATCTAAAAACATAAAAATTATAATTATTGGTTCATTTAATGAAAGTTTTTGTCTTCTATTGGGTAGGAGTTATAATCGTACTTCATATGAAAATAGCCTCTTGATATTTTGAGATTTTTGAGAAAGGAACGAAGTTTTGCAGGAAATAGATTACAGACATTGATGATGGACAACAGTAGGGAAATTCGTGTCTGGTAGATGTATGATATTTTCGTAGCACAAAGAAACACAATGGCAAATTGAGTCTGGCTGCTTTTTGAATTTCTTTTAATAATTTAACTAGTTTACTGTTACAGAACTCAGAAAGGTACTCGATAAAACAAAACAAAAAATTCTTCTTCTTCTTTTTTTTTTTTTTACTATTATTTAAAAAAAAGAAAAAATGTTTCAAAAATCTAGAATTTCCCAACTCTAAGCTAAAATTTCCCAAGTTCACATATATTAGAGGGGGAGGCTCCCCCCCCCCTATAACCCCCCCATCGCGACGCCTCTGTAAAGGTATCAAAACGTTTTGCGCTTGTTGAGCAGAGGCGTTGAGAATAGCCTTAACTTACGTTTTTTTTCAGAATTTTGTATTTAAGTTTTAGCCTCAGATTTAAATTCCGTATGTTATCAGAATTTAGAGGACCATGCTGTCTGGTTTCGATCAATATACACTCTAAAAAAATACGTGAGTTGAAAGTGTTTCTTCAATTGCTTTTATTATTATTATTAAAACATGAAAAATTCTGTTTAATTTGCCTATTTTCCCCAAAAATACAGAAAATTCATTAATCTAACGTAAAAATTATCTGAAGTTGCATTTTCGTCAAATCACAGGGGTGTTCACGTAATTGTTCTGCATGTTACTTTTGTGTATTATAAATTGAATTTTTACGTTTGTCCCTTTTCCTTTAAAACACGAAAAGTTCGCCACTCGAAGCTCAATTTTTTTAAAAATTCTGCAGTCAAACGACGGAAATTTCTTCAAATAACAGAAAAATCTGTTCCAACCACAAGTGCGTTGCGGCAACTTGCTGCCTGTACCTTTTACGTTTGATGAAATATTTTCTTGAAAGTGTACGTAATAATAATTGCGCTTTTTCAAAAACGGCTGAAATGCAAAATAATGAAAAAATAAAACGCGAGTAGTAGGAAAAAGAGAGTTCGAAAGAGGGGGAGGGTGGAGTGTGGTGGGTGGAACTGAAAATCGTACTATAGTACGAGAGGGTTTGAGAGATATGTGTGTTAAGTTCTTATCAGTCGGAAAGGAGATAAGATAGGATAGTGAGATAAGAGTAAAGTGTGGAAAGATCATGCTATAGTAGGAGAGTATTAGTTTAGAAGAAAATTATAGATAGTTTTCGAACGTAAGGAGTCGATCTAGATCATACTATAGTATGATAGGGTAGGTGGGGGCTAAATTTTAAGACGGGGCTTAATTTCTCGTATCATTTTAAGGTTTGAATGAATGACCATATAAGGTAATGTTATACTATAACATAAGGGGTTAGGTCTTTTTAAGAGGAAGCTTATTTATTTTTTGAATCGACTTAGGGTTTGAACATGAAAATGCTAGATGGCGCCCTCTGCCGGCAGGAATTGGAAACTATTGTAATTGCGTTTTTTTTCATAAAAATTTCACTTGGAATCGAACCTGTAACAAAATAGTCTCTTGACTTGATAATTTGAAGTAGGTTTAACTGATCAAGCCAAGAAACTATACCTGTAAGTCGAGATTTTAGATGTTTCAAGGCAAAAATTGTGGCCCTCTCATTTATGTGCGTTGGTTTGTCGGTTACTTAAGATAAGTCAACAGTACCTATTTTAAATACTGCTACACTTTGAGAATTACTTTAATGTATACGATTTTATCGATTTTGCATGCGAGAGTAGGGTCATTCTACCATCCCTTAGTTTCGAACTTCGTAACAAATTTCATTTTTTGTAGCTGAAATGTTATGCACTATTTGAGAATTACTTTAATGCATACGATTTTCATTTTTTGTTTAACTTATTTTATCAATTCTGCGCGTAAGAGTAGGTTCATTATTACCAAACCCTGGTTTCGAACCTATGAACTATGAATCAAATTTCATTTTTTGTGGGTGATACGCTATCCACTGGGCAAACCGTGCCCCAACATTTACTAACATACTTTTGAACACTATCTTTTCTAAATACTTAACCCTTTATTATGCTTTCGTTTAATATTAAATTAACTTAACAGAAGTTATAATTGCATCACAACATTTAACATTCTGACAGTTTTTTTAATTTTCTATTTCAGTGTCCTTGTAGCGCAATTGGATAGCGCATATGACTGTTAACCATGGGGTTACCAGTTCGAGTCCGGTCAAGGGCGAACTATTATTTTTTCTTAATAAGTTTAGAGATTTCAAGGACCCATTTGTGGCTTTAGTAATTTTTAAAGTGTTTAACTGTAACCGTCACCGATTTTTAACATATATTAGGAGATATGCTAATTGCGAATATTCAGTTATCAATTGATTTTTGTTCTAACTTCATCTAATGCTACCTTTATTTTTGAATATGGGCTCTATAGTAAATATGTTAAAAAGATCTTGCGATAAAGTGTTTACTGCTTCAAAGTATCAACGTTTAGAAGAACCTAATGAATCTACTTATGTAAGTGAATTAAATATATCAAAATTGAAAGTTCCTAATATACTGAACACTGACAACATGACAATATCATGTAATTTACCTACTACTGATTACTCACCGAATGTGAAATCTGAAGTCGATATGAATTTTTCTATCCCTACCTTTGGTGATGATACAACATCTTTCGAGAATTCATGCCAAGAGTCAATTTCTGCTAAAAACTATTTGAATATATTTTTCAAAGACATGAATTTTGAATCTCCTTTAACCTCGACCCCAGTTAGTAAATTAACTTCCCAAGACGAATCCCTCCAAGAACCTACTATTAGGCAAAAGATGTCTGACTTACAAGCAAGCAACCTTTATCAAGCAAGTAATGAATTACAAAATGCCACCCCACCCCCGAATATCATTTCGCAATCTAAAAATATCAAATCCAGTAATCCTATTATATTTCGAGGAGAACTCACTGACTGTATCTTTTTTAATTTAAAATTTCATAGTAGACAATTTTATATTCATATTAGAGTGTTTAAACGCAGCGGGATTACTAGTAAAGAAATTTTAACGAAAAATGGAGTTATTATGGATGTTAATAGCTGGTACGAATTCTACAATAAAAGTTACTTATTTAATTTGAGGTATAAAAGTTCATCATTTGTCGCCAACAACATAATATTTGTGTTAAATTTTAATAATTCTATCATGCGAATTAAAAATTTAAAGAATTATTCTCATATTGACTTAAGTGAGTACCAATTAGTGAAATTAAAAGAAAAAGCACATGATTTGAATAAGGAACTTCTTCGGCGTATATATATAAAGCATATACCAAGCTTAATTAGACAGAAATGTATCATTAGTCATATATCTCTGGAAAATGAACTCCTGTTACAGTCTAAACTTATAACATGTATTGAGAATAATATATTGACTATACTAAACCATATTTTAAAATGTGGTGGATGTATTTTTAATCACAAATCTCAAGGCCTTCATTCCTGTTATATGTTAAATAATCGACAAAAATTTGAAGAACTAGGAGAGATGTTATTAACACTTATAGATCTCGATTTTGTGATTTCCTCGTTTTTAAACGGGGTGGATTGTGTTAATGAAAACTTTTTATCTAACATTCATGTAGAAACAATTCAAAACGAATTGTTTAAAATAATAAAATAAAATGTATTACTATCCTTTCTAATATGTGTGTTTATTTTTCCAAAGTGTATGTTTATTTTGTTATGCCTTTTAGAACTTTTAATAGAGTGTTAGAGTATAATTTGCATATGTATAACTTAAGAAATCAACAATTCTTTAATAATTAAAAAATATAACAGAAGTTTAAAATATTAAAACTAATAATCTTAATACTTTTAAAAATAAGAAACTTAAAAAAGTTTTTCAAAATTAAAAAAATTAAAAAGTTTACAAAATTAAAAAAATTAAAAAAAATTAAACTTTAAAAAAAGTTTTAAAAATTAAGTTGTCAAAATTAAAAAAATATTTAAAAAAAAACTTCATAAATTAAGTTTGCAAAAGCAAGTTTAGCTGGCTGTACATGTATATGACTTTCATTATGTTATAATTTAATGATATGTATCCTCTTTTAGGTAGCTTTCTTTACAAAAAGCTACCTATTGCAGCCGTTCGGAGGAAAGCGATTTCAAAAAATTTTGGTATATTTTCATCGATCATGACCCCCAGACCCCGAAACCACCCTCCGTTCAAAATTGATATATCAATATATATATATATATATATATCTCACCTATGTCACACTGTAACTCTCGTATTTATGAACCGATTTGGATGTAATTCGGTGTGTACATAGTACATACCAATGTCTCGACCGAGTTCGTTGGCCAGCTTCATCCGCCATTTTGTTTCAAAATGGCGGCCATTTAAAATTTTTAAAAAAAATTAAAATTTGAAATGTGGTACCAAAAAATTGAAAATGGAAAAATATTTTTTTCTTATGTATTTGACCTTTATACAAAGACTCCGTAGCAGTTTTTGTTTTGTCTATATCTTACAAAATGGCTGAGTTATAGCATTTTGAATTTCTAGCGAAGCTGACATTTTGAAACGTCCTGAATTTTGTCACGCGATAAAAGGCGTATTTATGAACCGATTTGGATGTAACTTCGTTTATATATAGTACAGACCAATGTCTCCAACGAGTTCTTTGGCCAGCTTCATCCGCCATCTTGTTTAAAAATGGCGGCCATTTAAAATTTTAAGAAAAATTTAAATTTGAAATGTGGTAGCAAAAAATTAAAAATTGAAAAATATTTTTTTCTTATGTGTTTGACCTTGATAAAAAGATTCGGGAGCAGTTTTTTTTTCGTCTATATCTTAAAAAATGGCTCAGTTATAGCATTTTGAATTTCTAGCGTGGCTGACATTTTGAAACGTCCTGATTTTTGCCACGTGATAACAGACGTATTTATGAACCGATTTGGATGTACCTTGGTGTGTGCATAGTACATACAAATAACTCAACCGAGTTCATTGACCAGCTTCATTCGCCATCTTGTTTCAAAATGGTGGCCATTTAAAAAAATTAAAAAATAAATAAATTTAAAATGAGATACCAAAAAATTGAAAAATGAAAAAGATTTCTTTTGTATGTGTTTGACCTTAATACAAAGATTCTGGAACAGGTTTTGTTTCGTCTACATCTAAACAAATGGCTGAGTTATAACATTTTGAATTTCTATTGTGGCTGACATTTTAAAACGACCTGATTTTTATCACGCGATAACCAGGGATGTAGTGGAGGGTATACGGGGGTATACGCCGTATACCTTCTGGATTTTTTTAAGGAACACCGTATACCCTCTGTTTCTCAAGAAAGCTATAGTATATAGGCTCTAGGGTATACGCTCCACCTTGAGCGTATACCCTCTGCTTAGAGCGCATACCCTCTGTTTTATTTACGACTACACCACTGGCGATAACAGGCGTATTTATGAACCGATTTGAATGTAACTTGCTCTGTACATAGTACATACCAATGTCTCGACCGAGTTCGTTGGCCAGCTTCATTCGCCATATTGTTTGAAAAGGGTTGCCATTTTTAAAGAAAAATGTAATTTAAAATTTAAAATGAGGTATTAAAAAATTGGAAAATGAAAAAGATTTTTTTTATGTGTTTGGCCTTGATACAAAGATTCTGGAGCAGTTTTTGTTTCTGAAAATTTGTTCTTTTGTTTATATCATAAAAAGTGGTTGAATTATAGCACTTTGAATTTCTATCATGGCTAACACTTTGAAACGATCTTGTATTTGTCACGCGATACCACACTTATTCGCCTATTTCGATGGAAGAAGGCATGTGGAGAGTATACATCAATATCTCGACCAAGTTCGCTGGCCAGCTTCATCAGCCATCTTGTTTCAAAATGGCGGCCATTAAATTAAAAAATATATATATATTTAAAGTGAGGTGCAAAAAAATTAGAAATTGAAAGAGGTTTCTTCATTAAGTATTTGACCTTGCTATAAGGATTCAGGAGCATTTTTTGTTTGTCTTTATCTTAAAAAATGGCTCAGATATAGCAGTTTCAATTTCTAAAGTGGGTGACATTTTGAAAAATCTGATTTTTTGCCTGCGACAGCACTCGTATATATCAACCGATTCCGATATGAGTGAGCATGTGCACAGCAATTACTAAGGTCTCGACCAAGTTCACTGGTTAGCCTCATCTACCATGTTGTCTTAAAGTGGCAGGCACTTTAAGAAATCGCCGAATTTGGCAGCCAAATATAAGTGACTTTAAATAAAAGCAGCTTGGATAAAGCTGACTAATTTCGCGAAATTCTCATTCATAATGATTTAGTATTGATAAAAATTAGTATTGAATCTCCTACATTCGGTTTCCACTTAATTGAGCTTCGTGTGTTTGAATAATATATGTTGGCTTTTTAAAAATAAGGAATATGAAAGCTACCTCTTCCTCCCGGCACTGGACGGAAGGACTTTTTATTATAGAAAAGCATTAAATTAATAAATATATATATATATATATATACTTAATAAAAATATTTATAAGTAAAAGGAATAAAAATAAATTTATAAAATTATAACTTTGAGAAAATAATAATAATAATAATAAAATAAAAATAAAAATAAAATAAATTAAATAAATAAAAAAAGTTAAATAAAAATTGAATTAAAAAAAATTAAATTAAAAAATAAAAATAAAAAGTTTACAAAATTAAAAAATTAAAACTTTGAAAAAATAAGTTATCAAAAAATATTTAAGAAAACCTCATAAATTAAGTTTGCAAAAGTGAGTTTGCCTGCCTATGCATGTAAATGACTTACACTCGGCTTTCAGTTTATACATCATCTTATCAAAATGCATAAATGAAAACTTTGTCTAAACATATAAATTGATTTGAATATCTATACCTTTTAAAAATTATTTATCTTTCTATAACTATTGAATGCCGTGTGGTGACCGGCATTAAAGAATAGTCCCAATGTAACCCGTGCATGTCGTAAGAGGCGACTAAAAGGGGTTGGACGAAAGGCTGACAACCTTTCCCTGGAAAAAAAAACCTTGTTGCGAAGCCCTTAAATACAGATGTTAGACGGACTGATTTCATGGTAAAACGGACTGGAACTGGAAAACGGCTTATGAATTTTAGAATTGGAACTTGGAATGTTTTAAGTTTATACAGAGCTGGTGCAGTGAAGCAACTACAGAGTCAGATGGATAATTATAGACTGGACATATTGGCCATACAGGAAGTAAGATGGAAGGAGAGTGGGATAAGAGATATTGGTGATTTTACAATTTTTAATAGTGCAAGCACTAGAAGAAACACGCATGGTACTGGATTTATGATCAGAAAATGCCTTAGAGAAAATATTATTGATTTTCACAATGTAAATGAAAGAATGTGTTTCTTGAGATTGAGAGCAAAGTTTTTTAACATTTCAATAGTATGTGTCCATGCACCAACGGAAGATACCGAGGACGAACAAAAAGATACTTTTTATGAAACACTACAGATTGAATTTGATAAGATACCAAGACATGATGTTAAAATGGTAATAGGTGATTTTAATGCTAAAATTGGAAAAGAATACACTTTTGTACCAACAATTGGAAAATCTAGTTTACATGATTTGAGTAATGAAAATGGAATAAGAGCTGTGGACTTCGCTGCTTCTAACAACTTAATCATAAGTAGCACATGTTTTGAGCATAAGAACATACATAAAGAAACTTGGATTTCCCCTGATGGAAAGACAAAAAACCAAATTGACCACATTATGATCGACAGAAGACATGCTAGTGATGTTATGGATGTACGAAGTTATAGAGGTGCGGATTTAGATACTGATCATTTCCTTGTTATTATGAAATACAGACAAAGAGTTACAAGATTTCGAGATGCAAAAGGAACTAGGCAAGTAAAACTTAAAACAAAAGATTTACTAAACATGCAGAGAAGAAAGGTTTATCAAAGTAAATTAACAGAAAGAATTGCTAGTGAATATGCTGAATTTAATGAGGAAGATATAATCAATAGTAAATGGGCTAAATGCAAAAATATCATATTAAAAACTGCTGAGGAAGTAGTTGGAAAGTCGCTTATTAATAATGAATATTATCATATGTTACCATGCAATTCTTCAAAAAAGGATAAAACCATTAACATAATATATTATTCACCCTGTATATAAAAACTATTACCTTGTGCTACCATACTATTCTTCAAAAAAGGATAAAACCATTAACATAATACATATCATTCACCCTGTATATAAAAACTATTACCTTCTGTTACCATACTATTCTTCAAAAAAGGATAAAACCATTAACATAATACATATCATTCACCCTGTATATAAAAACTGTTATCATACAATTCTTCAAAATGGATAAAACAGCCATCCAAAATGAATTGTTTAAAACAAAATGTATTTCTATCCTCTTTAATCTGTGTGTTTATTTTTTCAAAGTGTTCGAGTATGGTATCCCTATTACAACTTTTAATGGGATGTTATAATTTGTACATGTATAACTAAAGAAATAACGAATCCTATAACAATTTAAAATGTATAACATATCTATAAAATATCCCACTAAAAGTCTTAATACTATGACTCATACTTTTCATAAATTATAAAAGTTAATACTATTCTCCAAAAAAGAATAAAACCAATAACACAATATATATCATATCAATCACATCAATACTAATATGTGTGTTTATTTTCCAAAGTGTATGTTCATTTTGCTATATATTTTAGAACTTTAAATAGAGTGTTAGAGTATAATTTGCATATGTATAACTTAAGAAATCAACAATTCTTTAATAATTAAAAAATATAAGTTTAAAATTTTAAAGCTAATAATCTTAATACTATAATTTATACTTTTTTAAAATTTAAAAAAACTTCATAAAATTTAAAAATTAAAACTTTGAAAAAAAAACTTTATAAAAATTGAAAATTAAAACTTCGAAAAAAAATTAAAAATTAAAAAATTAAACTTTCGGAAAAAAAAAATTAAAAATTTTAAAAAAAAATTACAAATTTTAAAAAAATAAAAAAAAATACAAAATTAAAAAATTAAAACTTTGAAATAGTTTAAATAATTAAGTTATCAAAATAATATTTAAAGAAACTACATAAATTAAGTTTGCAAAAGCGATTTTACCTCCCTGTACATATACATGACTTTCAATATGTTATAGTTTAATAATATATAGCTTCTTTTTTGTCGTATAAAAGCAATAGATTAATATATATATACATACATATATGTATATATATATACATACATATATGTATATATACATACCCACACAACACATACGTCCAGATTATATTCAGTTTTCATCTACCATTTCCGAAATACGTCTATATATGTAATTTGGACGTATACAGCCAGCTAAAATACGTTCAGAATTTGTTGAATGTTTGACATAGACGTAACTACGAAATAACTACAAAATATGGACACCAGTTTAAGAACATAAATTGGATGAAAACGCAACTAATTCAATTTTCGTCAACTCCCAAACTAAACCTTCACCTGTTTGTCCAATTTTCTGTTTTAATAACTTAAACTGGATGGAAACAGTACTAATCTAATTTTCGTTAATTCCGGGACAAAAACCTGACCTCGCCATGTACGGACATAATCTGGACAAAAACTTAACCTATCAACCGCCATCTTAAAATGGCGGCATATACAGACTTAGGCCTCATTGATCGAAACTTGTATTATTTATTTTTGTTTGTTTTATTAATTTTTTATACAGCTTTCAACAAGTAAAGAATTTAATGCATTGTTTATTTTTACCAGAATATCAGTTTGTGGAGTTACGCTCCGCATCAATCAATCAACGTGTGGAAGATTTGTTTATCTCATCGCGGAAATCAAAGCCTTGCGTAAATAGTGAAAATGAGTGTGAATGCAAGTAAGTAAATTGACTAGATTTATTGTGTTTGTGTGCATACTTTACATAAAACATTTCTGTCACGATTTTGTGTTTCGTTATTTATTTGATTTATCAATAGTTTTGACTTTAGTCTGGACTTTTTGGAGAGATCAGCGTTTGATTACGTAAATAAGAATGCTTTGTTTACGGGTCATTCCATGTCAAATCACCCAGAATTTTCTAAAAATGACACCCACCACCTTCAATTTTGATAAGCTTTGGTGTATTTGTAGAATTTTTAATGCTGATTCCAAAAATGCTAATCATATTGAAATTGATCAAACGGTTTGTGAGTTATGAGCTTTTAAATGTCTTCCAAGATGGCCGATTTGCCGCCATTTTGAATAGCACATGTGACAACGTAAAGGTCTATAACTTCTTTCAGGTTTAAGCTAGAACTTTCAAATTTTTTTTGTTCTGTTCAGAATAAAGTATACTTTCATTTAAATTGATTTTTGTGCTGCTTATTCCATTAAAATGGTGTGAGAAAATGACTTTTTGTCATTTTTTAAAATAAAAAAAGGTGTAACTTTAATGGCAGATTTCCCCCATTGTTCCCCCTTCAATTTTCATCTAATTGCACATATAAGCAGCTCAAAGTGTGTTTTGATGACTGATAAGAAAATTTTAATGGGCAGTTCGCAGGCGTTTTGTTTAAAGAAGAATTTCAATTTTACTGACCTTCCATAAGTAACGGAAAGTACAAGATAATGTTTATATTTCTTTTATTACCAGAAATATCATACATATTTACATCTGAAAGTTTGATAAGGCTTTATCTTTCATAAACATATACATATTTTTTAATGTGGCTATAAAGAAGGGGAATCCCACAGGAATAAATAGGAATGCTTATAATGAATTCCTGCAAGACATAGAAGTATTTTCTTAACAAATTGAAATCTATTGCAAAGTTTCAGTAAATTATAAGTAAAAAAGAAGTAATGGGAAAAATTCTACAAATAGTCACATTTTATAGCAAAATCATACTTGTATATAATACAAAATATAATTTAAAAAAAATACATTAAGTAAATATTACCGTACTTTAAAATTATACAAAATAACATTTCGCACATATACACATTAAAAATGCTATTGAAATAATATCTACATCAATAACAATTACAAATAAAGATAATTAATAAAATTTGTTCTCTTTATATTTCGATTTTATTTCCTTCTAATTTTATGTTTTGCCCACATGGTGCTTATTAAAGCACTGGATGCATCACCAAGTTTATATATTCTACCATTTGTAGTATTGATGTCACATGCACAAAGGATATGACTGAAAGGTACAATACAACTGTCATTTTCTGTCCAATAATATGAAGGTCATGGGCCATTGTGGATGCATGAATTTAACAGTTCCGTCTCCTTCTTTTTTGTGGACTTTTGACACTAAGCCTATATACCAATTCCATTCATACATACATGCTACATAACTTTTAAGTGATGGAATGTCCAAAGTCTCTTTAATATTCCTATCAAAAGATGAACAAACAGAAAAATTTTCATCAGTATTTATTCTTTTTCCACTTATTAAGTTTTCTGTAGATCCATAATAATGCATACTTGCATGTTCCAGGAATTGTCGTAGCAAGTTGCATCCGATGAGACATGTTGTTGTGCAGTTTTAACATGTCACTTTTTGTGATGATAAATGTTATACCATCAATGTTTTGTCTGCAATATTCATACATCATAGCCACTTGTGTTTCGTGTTTGTCCCAGGTCGGTGACTCACGATAAATATTCCATCTTGTGCTGCGTTTGTAGCCTTGCCAAGATATAATAGTGAGAAATTTTCCGAGCTAGGTATCGTTCCAAGTGGTTTAGTCGGTAGAACATCAGTGCGCTATACTTATGGCCCGGGTTCGAGTCCCGACTTGGAATCTTTTTCACTATGTTGGCCTTTGCGCCTTTTAAGAAGCAATTACTTTGAAATTTGATTTTCATTTGACATCATAGCCACATTTGCAATTTGATCATGCAACAGCCTTTGCAGACTTGCTTTTGTGACAAGTCTTTTAACAGTTCCACCCCCCACCCCATCGCAAACAGATTTTCCATGACTTGTAGCAAAAAAGCTCTATTTTGCTTTTATTCCACCAAAATCATGTTCATAGGTTCAAAAATGTTTTTCAATTTTAATACTGGGCAGCAGAGACACCAGTAAAATATTCTACATTTGTAGCTAAGATATACTTATTATTTAAATGCTGCATGATTAATTTTTGAGTCTGATAAACCATTGGTACATCATGGTCCATATCATCTGATAGCATGCAAAGGCTTTGACTTTTTAAGCTGCTTCTATTTTTTTTTTTTTTTTTTTTTTTTTTGCTTTACATAGAATGCAACTGTATGTAAAGTACAGCAACCAGGCGTCCATTGGTAGCTGTCGCGCTTCGTCTTGCAATACAAAAGAAAAGTTCTCACTAAAATCCATTTGTATGAGAGCCTCATGACTAGTAAGATCTTTTTTTCAAATAAATGCTTTGGGATTTGGATATGTGTGTATAGGGTACGAGCTTTTCAATCTTTTTAAGAATAAGATGGATGAAATCGTACAGAGTAGATGTATGTGATGTTAATCGTACTCTGTCAGTTGATACCTACCCACTGTTTATGTTCAATTGCGTCTTCAGGATCAAAATCCGGAAATTTTAACTTTAAAAAAAATCTTCAAGAACATCTTTCTTGGGACATTTGCTGCATATATGTAACATACAATTTGTATTGTTAGAACTACAAACCAATTTCTGGATTAAATCTTCATATTTTTCTTCAATTCATGTTGCTGCAATAAGCAACTGAACTTTTTGATGTATTGTATACATGCAGACACTATGTGTGCCAGAACTTCCAACTAAGACAGTGCTTAGGTCGCAGGTCAGCAAATTTTGAAAACCCAATTTTATTATTGGTAGGAAATTTCAATCGAAATTGAATATACAGTTAATTCAGATTACAAAGAAGAAACTTTTTTTGAACATGGGCGGACAATTTTTTTATGCTGACCGTATCTCCCATACCAGGCATGAGACATGAAAATTCATTATCTTCATGAAATTCTTTCACAGATTTTATAGTGTCTTCCCAAGTATAAAGTCTATACTTGGTACTCAGTTACACTAAAGGTTTCAATTACTTTCTTTCTTGACCATCATGACTCAGGAATCAAAGTTAGCAACTGAATTTTTTCTCTGGGACTAATTTGTGGAAACTTTTCTTTCACCATCTCCCTTAATCTTTCAAATTCTGAAGCTTTTCTTTTGATTCACATTATCTTCATCAGAGCTACTGTTTTCACTCTGAAGAACGTTCTCTTCCAAATCAAGGGTGCAAGCAACCTTCTTTCGCAAGGCAATTTTCATTTGCGGTAATTTTCTTTCTCAGCAGACACTTTCCTGTGTGCAGAAATTGCATGTAACCTTAGTGGTGAACTTCCATTAAGCTTTACGTGATATTTTTCTTTCTGATCCATGTTTGGTGTAATTTCTTCAGAAAAATCAGTGGACTGACACAAGTCTTTCTGTTCTTTCACATATACTTCCAGCAAAGCTTTTGCTTTTTTCCCTACAGGTTGAACATAGTTTCTTACCAGGAATGACATTATGTAGCTTATTCCTGTAATTCTTAGCTTGATCCACAGTTATCACATGTAAGGATACTTTTCTTGGTCTTTTCAGGATGAAGATTAAATAAATGAAAACATTTCTTTTGCTGCATTTACATATGCAGAAAGTGTTCTCTGCGAGCAAAGCATATTGTTGAGTTTTCGCTATCTTCTAAATTGCATCTTAATGCAAGAAGTTCTTTATTTTTGGTGGATAACTCATTGCGATGGTGGATAGCTTGAGGATTATTTAAATCACAATTTGAATTATTAATATTTAAACTAATATTGTACATCTTTTGTTTATCAATAAGAAAATATCTAACTTAATACAACAAAGTAGCATCATTTATAGTTATAAGATCAAAAGAGAAACTTTAAATCTTTTTTAACAGATTGGCATAACAAGTTGTAAAATTCTGCTTAATCTGGTTGGTTGAAAAAATCTTCTGGGAAGTAATTTTAGTCAGATTCGTTGAAAATATCTTACTGGTAAGTACATCTATCTGGTTGGTTGAAAAAAACCCCTTCTGGCAAATCAAAGTCATATTATTGGTTAAAATTCTGTCTTCTGGAATCTGGAAAGTTCTGGTAATAAATTAACCCAATTAGATAGTTTTAGCAATTAATTAGAAATTTCATATTTTGGACAGCAATTTTCGATTTATAATTCAACAATAATTACAGCTTTAATGTTATTTACATTTAAAAAATGAACCAAAGTGAAATAAAGTATATAAATTTTTTTTTATTTTGAACTAAATTTTAAATTTATAGCAGGTATCAAAACACACTTTGAGCTGCAATTTTAATACAACAGAGTTAATTTTTTTAACTAATTATATTTATTTTGAATGTAGATATATTTTTAATAGTATTTTTACCGTATATGTGCTAAATGTTATTTTGTATAATTTTGAAGTACGATAATTTTTACTTATTGTATTTAGTCAAAAATTGTAATTTTATCATTTTGTATAATATACAAGTATGATTTTGCTATAAAATGTGACAATTTGTAGAATTTTTTCCATAATTTCTTTTTTATTTAAAATTTACTGAAACTTTGCAATAGATTTCAATTTGCCGTGAAAATACTTCTATGTCTTGCAGGAATTCATTATTAGCATTTCTATTTATAATTCCTGAGGGATTCCCATTCTTTTTAGCCACATTAAAAAATATATATGTTTATGAAAGATAAAACCTTACCAAACATTTAGATGTAAATATGTATGATACTTCTGGTAATAAAAGAAATATCAACATTATCTTGTACTTTCCGTTACTTATGGAAGTTGGTGAAATTGAAATTCTTCTTTAAACAAAAAACCTACAAACTGCCCATTAAAATTTTTTTATCAGGCATCAAAACACACTTTGAGCTGTCTATTTATGCAATTAGATGAAAATTGAAGGGGGAACAATGGGGGAAATCGGCCATTGAAGTTATATCTTTTTTTAATTAAAAAAATGGCAAAAAGTCATTTTCTGACAGCATTTTAATGGAATAAATTGCACAAAAATCTGTTTAGATGAAAGTTTACTTTATTCTGAACAGAACAAAAAAAATTTGAAAGTTCTAGCTTAAACCTGAAAGAAGTTATAGACCTTTATGTTGTCACATGCGCCATTCAAAATGGCGGCAAATCGGCCATCTTGGAAGACATTTAAAAGCTCATATCTGACAAACCGTTTGATCAATTTCAATATGATTGACATTTTTGGAATCAGCATTAAAAACTCTGCAAATTCTCTGAATTTTATCAAAATTGGTGATGGTGGGTGCCATGCCCTGGGTGATTTGATGTGGAATGAACCTTACATGATTATTCTCGGTCATAATGCAGTTTTATAAAAACAAAAAAAAAAAAACATTTATTGGGTTGAAACGAATTTTACATTGATTTAGGGGCATATTTAAAAAAAATTCTTTGACAATTAATATATTATGTGTTGCAAGTACGCAATTTCTAAAAACTTCCCATTTGATAGCAACTTCTTTTTTTGACTGATTTAAATTCATCTAATATCGAGTTCTTACTAAGACACCAAACTTTTTATATTTTAAATTTTCTAGTGCTCTAATGAAAGATCATTACTCAAATGTTATTCATTCATTATCATATTGTAACGTGAACTTATTTACTTAATACTAATAATTTTAAAAGAAAGTCTGAATTATTTTGCTGAACAACATGAATTGTTATATTATTGTGTGCATGAAAAATGTATGAGGAATTTTTACTAGTATGTTCTAGATACAACTGAAGGTTCATTTCACAATTTTTAAAAAGGACAGGACGCATTTTGCCAATTTTAGAATAAGCAGGGTGCTGTACCTTAAATGATGGCCTAAAAGAAACAATACTACTAATGCTCGTATATATGTGCCTTATATGTATCATTATATGCATATTATTTAATTCTTGGATGCCATTTATACATTTTATATCATATTTATATTATATAGGGCTCAAACTAGGGGAGTACAGAGAAGCAGAGGGGTTATGTGCTCCGGGTGCCAGAACGAAAGGTGAAGGGGGGGGGGGGGCACCAAATGAAGATTTTGTTTGTCGTTTCATACAAAAATGTATATATCCCCAAAGCAGAATACTTTGCAATGTTCTGGAACAAACTTCATCTGAACAAAAATGTTTTGTGGGAATTTAAAAAAAGAAAGTCGCAGGGATTTTTTCTTAATACATGAAGAAGTGCAATGGCATCTTTTATAGGAAAGCAAAATACATTTTGTAAAACGCTGACTTACTCAACCGAAAGGAACTATTGGCAAATTTTGTGATTTTACTGTGGTCAAATGATGAATTTCACTGTTTTTTCCGACAATCAATTGATTTTCGCAATATTTCAAAATTTTCCCTCTGTCAACTGGCGAATTTGACGTTTTTTTTTCTCGGACCAAATCATCAAATTTTGCGACTTTTTTTCCCACAACTGGTTGAAGAATTTCGAGATATTTTCTACAATTCACTGACAAATTTTGCGATTTTTAACTGCAACTGGTGGGTGAATTTTGCGATATTTTTCTTTGACCGTTTGGTAAAAATCGTATTTTTTTTCACATGACTGATCCATGAATTTCATGTTTTTTACCAACAACTGATTGGCAAATGTTTCAACTTTTTCTTGCTACAGATTGGAAACAATCATTGTTTTTTTCATGACTGATCAAAGAATTTTGTGATTTTTCTGACAATTTTTTTTTTTACACGTGACTGATTCGAATTTCATTATATTTTCTTTTTACCGATTTGCAATTTTTTTCTCTTTTTCTTGCGACTGATTGAATCAACGAATTTCCGATTTGTTTAAAAGATCAACTAAAGGCTTTTGCAATTTTTTAGCCCCGACCGGTGGGCAATTTTTGCGATATTTACTTTCTACTTATTGGCAAACTTTGTCGGGTTTTTTGCAACCGATTGGCAAAAATTGTGGATTTTTCCATGACTGGTCGATGAATTTACAATTTTTGATGATTTTCACAGGCCGTTTTCGCGACAGATTGGGGAATTTTGAAAAATTTTCCTTGTACCGATAAGCAAATTTTGCAGCAGCTTCTTGCAACCAATTTTAGAAAATCATACATTTTCTCTGCTACTGATCAACGAATTTTGCAACTTTTCTGACGAGACACTGATGAATTTCACAATAGTTTCTTTCTACTGATTAGCAATGTTTTCCGCTTTTTCTTGCGAACAATTGGTAAAAATCTCGTTTTTTTTTTCTTTTTGTGTGTGTGTGTGTGAGTGCAACTGATTGACTAATTTTGCATTCTACCCACGACAGATCAGTGAATTCCGCAATATTTTCTTTCAGTCGATTGGAAAACTTCGTCGTTTTTTTTTGCGACTCATCGGCCAAATCTCGAAAGGGGGGGGGGGGGGGGGGGTGCACGACTGATCAATGAATTTCCGATTTTTCCTGACAATCCGCTGACGATTTTTTTTTTTTTTTTTTTTTTTTTTTTTTTTTTTTTTTATACCTGTGACCAATTTTAAAATTTCGCAATATTTTTCTTGAACCAATAGGCAAATTTTTGTGGCTTTTTCTTGAGACCACTTACAGAAAATCATGAATTTTTTCCACTACTGATCTATGAATTTCGCAGTTTCTTCCGACGATCTATTGACGAATTTCGCGATTTTTTAAACCGCGACCGATTTGCAAATTTCATGACTTTTTTTTCTTGTATCATAGGCAAATTTTGAGGCTTTTTCTTGAGATCGATTAGAGAAAATCGTGGGGTTTTTTCGCAGTTTTCTTCCTTGGTGCACTGACAAGTTTCAAGGTTTTTATCTGCAACTGATTGGCGAAAATCGTGGATTTTTTTCCCGCAACTGTTTGTTGAATTTTGTGTTTTCCCACAACAGGCTGAAGAATTTCATGATTTGTTCTCCATGATAAACTGACGAATTGCACAAGTTTTTGATATGACCAGTTGTCATTTCACAATCTTTTTAAATGAAGAATTTGGCGATATTTTTTTTTTCTTTTTTTTTCAGCCATTGAGTGCAAATTTCACAATTTTTCCTAAGACTGAATGGTGAATTTTCTTGAAAATGAGGATTTGAAATGTTTTGCGATGTACATTACATTTATAAGCATATTCTGCTTTGATGGTATATACATATATATGAAATACAAAGAAACTTGCAAGCTGAAGTTAAACCTATGGAAGCATTGTTTTCAAATTTGTGAAAGTAACTTTATATATATATATATATATATATATAATCTACAACCAAAATTGAAAAAGTAAACACTAGCCCGGTTAGAATTGAATCCTCAGCTATTCTAAGCAAGACAAAAAATCATTTAAAACTATTAATGTGCAAGTGAGAAATTTTAAAAAGAACGCTCCCAGAGGTTTAACATTAGCATTCCAAACTTCTATGTGTGACTAGAGTAGGCTCTAAATGCTCAAGCTAATGTTAATCCTATGGGAGCATTGTTTAGATACATCTTGCTAGCATTTTAATTATTATAAAATGATTTTTTTTTGCATAGGTTACCTGCGGTCGATAATTTTTATTGTGCATGAGGAGGAGGGGTGGGGGAGGGGCGCCAAAATCCATGTTTGCTCTAGGCGAACCTAGGCAAAAAAAGCCTAGTTTCGGCCCTGATATTATCTGTCACATTTGACTATAACTGATGTGTACATATATGTATGTACATATGTGTATATGTGTCACAAAATGTTATAGTTAAAAACATCTTAATGTTATTTTAATGTCATATACGCTTTATAATGTCGCGATAAATCCTGGTTGATTGGTGATTCATTCTCGTAATAATGATGAATAATGTAATAATGTAATTTTATGTTATGAAGCATTCAGGGTTCGTTGATATATATCATGATATATATATCATGATATATATCCAATATTTATTTTTAAAATATCAAGATTTTCGATATTTTCAAATTCTTTACATTTATTTTCAAAATATCAAGATGTTTGATAGTTTGTATATTGATATTTATTTTCAAAATATCACCGTGCAAGGTAATTTTGATATTTTTCACATTCAAACCAAGTGTAAATGAAATTTTCACCTGTTATTGACTGTGTCATTCTGTAGATAATGAACTTTTGCCTCTGGCAGTGACTTTTTTAGGAAAAGAAGAAAACGAATCTTTTCCAAGTTTTATGTTTCAAACTTTTATTTTTAAATGTAGAACTAATAATTATATTAGACAGTCAATTCAGAACAGCTATTGAAAGATAAAATGTAATTTTGATAATCATTTATATACAGCAGGGTTCGTTTATATATATCAATGGATATATATCCAATATTTATTTTCAAAATATCAAGATCTTTGATATTTTCATATTAATTGATATTTAATTTCAAAATATCAAGATGTTTGATATTTTCATATTACTTGATATTTATTTTAAACAGATCAAGATGTTTCATATTTTCTACATTTGATATTTATTTTCAAAATATGAATGTGCACAAGATATTTTTGATATTTTCAGTTGTAATTTGTAATATTTTAGTGTAAATTAAGTAAATTTTCAACTGTTATTGACTGTGAATCTGTAGATAAAGAAGTCTCATCTGGATGTGTCTTTTTTAGTCAAAAAAGAGAACAAATATATTTTTCAAACTTTAGATTTGAAGTTTTTTTTTTTATGTTGAACTAATAATTATGTGGGACATAATTCAGACCAACCATTGAAAGATAAACTAACTAATTTAAATAAGCAATCATATACAGCTTCATTAGAAAAAAATATTTTTTCAAGTTTTGGTTCAGTTGAGTTTGAACTATACAGCATGTTAGGAAATATGAAATAAAACATTTTATACTTACATTTATATTAAAATTTTTCAATTAAAAAAACCTTTTTTGTATTTAAAATTTTGTTTTGAAAATATCTGATTTTTTTTATACTTGGTCTTGACACTGAATCCTATAGTTAGTTTTTTTATAAGTGTTACTGTCAAATCAAAGTGTTAATCAATTTGTTACTGTTTTCAATTATTTCATCTTCAATTTTGTTCTAAGTGAAAAAGAAAAAAAAAAAGAAAAGAAAAAGAAAAATGCATTTTTATATTATTCTTTGATTAAGTTTTCATGTTAAGTGCAATATATTTTAGTTTCTAATCTAGATTATTCTCAAAAATATTTATTATCAGCGGTAAGTTGGCTGCTTTGAAAATATCGGATATTTTTGATATTTTCGAAAATGTCATGATATTTACGAACCCTGGAAGCATTATAAGCCTTTAATGCAATTAAAAGAAAGTTTTAATATATTTTTTTTAAAACAACATTATCATTATTAGTAATTAAATAAACAATCAAGTAATTAAGTAAAGTTATGTCACTCATGTGTTTTTTATTGCAGATAATTTATTTCAATATTTTCATAACCCCTTTCTAAAGAGTATTAAATTCATGAATCAAGTTACATATGATTGTTATTATATAACAAGAGTAAGTGCAAATGTTGGTGTTGATTCTAGTAAAAAAACTCATCGGGTGGTAATTTTTAAAAAAGGCTATACTGTTTTCAAAAAGGCACTCTTATAGCTCGTCAAAAAGAAAAAAAAATGAACTTTTTTAAAGTCCCCTTTTATCAGTAGAATTTTGTGATATTTTTCTGTGACCAATTGAATTTTGTGATCCCTCCCCTTACCCCCTGATCAACTGACGAATTTTGTGATTTTCCCCACGACCTATCGATCAATCTCTCATTTTTTTTCTACAAATAACTAATGAATTTTCAGGGGTCGATGCAGATTTTTATTCTTGGGCCCATTTTGTGAAAAATAACATTTTGTAACGAAAGTTGAAATCCAGTTCTAAAATTAGAACCAAGAATTTATGAACAAAAGCATTCTTTAAATCCCTTTGCTAAAGTTTTTGTTTTTCGTGACATAATTTTATTTACAAATTACACATTTTAAAGCAGTTTTTATGAAAAAGAATGTTACGTAAAAGGTCTATTTTATTAAAAGGAATTTTGTGAAGGGGCCCATTTTATTAAATTTATTTTTGTGAAGCGGTCCATTTTATTAAATTTATTTTTGTGAAGGGGCCCTAAATAGGCCCCAAATTTTGTCTGGATCGACCCCTGATTTTTCAATATTTCTAACGATAGACTGATGAATTTCATGATTTTTTCCCGTGACAGATTGGCAAATTTCGCAATATTTTAAAGCAACCAACTGAAGTATTTCTCAATTTTTTTCTGAGGATCAACTGGCAAATCTCGCGATTTTTTCCGACCAGTAAATAAAAATTTTCGCCTTTTTTTTTTTTTTTTTTTTTTTTGCAACCAATTTATGAATTTCACAATATTTTATCTCTACCAGTTGACAAATTTTGTGTTTTTTTTATTTCCTTATGACCGATTGGTGAAATTCGCAGGTTTTTTTAAAAATTTTTGCAGAAGTTTGCAGATCTTTCTTGCAACTAATCCACAAATTTCATGATTTTCTTTTACATAAACAGTTGGTGAATTTCTGAATTTTATTCTTTGACTTACTGGCAAAACTCTCAAGGTTTTTTTTTTTTTTTTATGAACAAAAGCATTCTTTAAATCCCTTTGCTAAAGTTTTTGTTTTTCGTGACATAATTTTATTTACAAATTACACATTTTAAAGCAGTTTTTATGAAAAAGAATGTTACGTAAAAGGTCTATTTTATTAAAAGGAATTTTGTGAAGGGGCCCATTTTATTAAATTTATTTTTGTGAAGCGGTCCATTTTATTAAATTTATTTTTGTGAAGGGGCCCTAAATAGGCCCCAAATTTTGTCTGGATCGACCCCTGATTTTTCAATATTTCTAACGATAGACTGATGAATTTCATGATTTTTTCCCGTGACAGATTGGCAAATTTCGCAATATTTTAAAGCAACCAACTGAAGTATTTCTCAATTTTTTTCTGAGGATCAACTGGCAAATCTCGCGATTTTTTCCGACCAGTAAATAAAAATTTTCGCCTTTTTTTTTTTTTTTTTTTTTTTGCAACCAATTTATGAATTTCACAATATTTTATCTCTACCAGTTGACAAATTTTGTGTTTTTTTTATTTCCTTATGACCGATTGGTGAAATTCGCAGGTTTTTTTAAAAATTTTTGCAGAAGTTTGCAGATCTTTCTTGCAACTAATCCACAAATTTCATGATTTTCTTTTACATAAACAGTTGGTGAATTTCTGAATTTTATTCTTTGACTTACTGGCAAAACTCTCAAGGTTTTTTTTTTTTTTTTTTTTTTTTTTATGCGATAGATCGATGGATGAGTATCTTGATTTTTTTCATGCATCTGATATATTTCACGTTACTTCCCTGCAACCAAATAATTAAATTAATATTTCTTATAATCAATAGATATAAAATAATTAAAATGAGCCACTAGGTGCATAAAGGGCTGCCAAATTGGCCTGGTGTCAACACTATCTTTACATTACTGAGTAGCTATGTTCGTTTATAGTACAATGCACATAAAACATTGGTTGTGGAGACCACATTTATCAGGTGCTAATTTCTTTTGTGAACAAGACAATTGATCTATGCTTGATTCTCGATCAGAGAAGAAAACAAATTAATCTAATGTTGTTATTTTTTTATGTGTGTGTGTATGAGTTAAAGTAATCACAATATTTGCAAAATTCATGCATTTTAAAATTGCTTTAAAATAAGATTATACTGGATCCACTCATTTTTTTTCCTTCTTTTTCACCCAGTAGATACAAGCTTCTTGTCTTTGGAAAAACAACTGTTTTGTGGATATATATCATTATTGATTGAATAAAAGGTGGACTCAGCAGGACTCAACTCTTTTCAAACAGGATTTAACTTTGAATAAGGTAAATTTTCAGTTAAAGTCCATAAATGCTGTTATTAAATAAATTTTCAATTTATATGTCAGTGGGTATTTGATTTTACAATTGTCAGCTTGCATAAAAAATGAATAATGTGGTACTTTTATGTTAGCCAGGTGCAAATTATATTAACAGAATTTGTTTTTTCTTTGCCAGTAGCAACTCTTTTTCCACATAGTAAATATTAGAAATAACGATTAGAAATCGAAATAAAATGTTTAGGTTTGTGTTATTGTTTCTTATTAAACCTTTGTACTTTAACTGTAATGATGAGTGAAAAAAAAATCTTTTGTTTTATTTTATTTATTATTTACAACTCAGTTTAAATATTTTTTTTTATATCCCTAATCTCTTTTCTTATATTCTGTTACTATATAACACCATCTGTGTGTGAATGTGTCTATCTATCTACTATAAATTCTAATGTGATATTATGTTTAAATTTTTTGATTGAGATACTTAAAGAAAGAACTATTTAAATTCAAATTATTCAATTTTGTTGCGGGCAGCATCACCCGCTTACAGCACAGTGTATAATCTCAGTTTCGGAAAACATATATTTATAACTCATAAAAATTTCTGTTTGGAGAATAAACAGTATATTTTTTAAGGTTAAACTGAAATATATTGGAAGTTAGTATATATATATATAAAAAAAAAATTGCAAGCATTTTCATTTTTATATAATATTTTAATGCCAATATTTTATGTAGTCCTTGGATACGTAAATTTAAAAACATAAAACAATTTTACATGCCTGGGGGTTGGGATTTCAGCAGGTGTAGCGTGCCTGAATTTTAAGGTTTAGCCCACAAACTAATAAAAATGTTGATATTAAAAATAATTGTTTAAAATTGTGAGAGTGAATAGTTAAATGTAATGCAATTATAAATAATGAATAGTTCAAGGATGGCAAACCTTTTCACATTCGCATGCCAAAGGCTTCCAAAAATATATTTTATGTAACTGTAATGTGCCAACGACCCCCCTTCCCCCCTGCCTTATAAAAAAATAATCAATAAACAGTAATGAATCAAAATTACTTGTAATTAGGGATGGCACAAATAGTGATGTGGCCAAATAACCAAATACTGAATATTCGGCAGCTTAATACCAAGTTTCTTTTCCAACAAAGAAAATAACTTTTGATTATATATACATACATAGTTTAAAATTTTAAACTGGATAAAAAAGAATTAAAAACAAATTTATGTTCTATTAATAATCTGTTTAAATTTCTTTATTACTTGATTTAGGGTGAAACCCCCAGTAACTGACACATTAAAAATTATTCTTCAAATCACTATTACAAAATTTTAAATCCATTCTACCTTTTTTTTTTTTTTTTTTTTTTTTTTGAATGGATGGTAGAGATACATTTAAAAATTACTGTTGACAAAATTTTGAAAAATTATATATTATTAAAAATAAATGTTTTTCATAAATATGGTGCATAACTTCAGTAACTGACACAACCCCATTTTGAAAAATCAATAACTGACACAAAATGAGCCAGTGTTTGACACTTTACTTGCAACGAAAAAAAAAAAAAAAAATTAAGAAAAATTATGCTTTAAAAATACTTTAATATTTATTATAAAAACAAATGAATTAAACTTTATTTATATATGATATCATACTACAGATGTGTCTTTCTTTTCATGTTTTAAATTATTAGTAATGCAAGTATTCAATAACTGACATTTATGCACCTGTAAACTGACAAATGGTGTTAGGCTCTGATAGGACAACTTAAAATGTAATGGTGTTGATTACAAGATAAATTTATTATGTTTTTTTTTTGTTTTCTTTTTTAAGCAGTTCAAAAAGATTTCAACTTTCTTTAATATTACCAATAATTAACTCCTCTGTCGGAGACTGGTGAAAAGAAATTGATTCACTCACCGGCCTTCCCAGTTCAGAGGTGAAATGTTTCAATGCTGCAGAATTGCCGTTCATAGTAGCATAAATAACCAGCAAACATGCAACACAATTTACTTTTGCATTCATAGAGACCACTACCAGTGGAAAATTGGATAAATAAATTTAAGTAAATTTGAATTTTTTGTTTTTATTATGGATTTTAGTTACATCACAAATTGTGATGCAAAACCCTATATATATAACCCTAATTATAACATCCTCTATTAATTTTGTAATAAGTTCCTCTGAATTGCAGTAGTTACAAAACTTGATATATTAAAAAAATCATAATTTGCAGAACAAAAAAAAAAAAAAAAAAAAAAAACACGTTTATTTCATGCATTGTATAGTCCCAAGAAGGGATAGATATTAGAATTTTTCTTCAGCTGCTTCTACAGTAAATGTTAAAGTTTTGCCACAAATATGTTTAAACCAATTGAACTTAAAGAAATAAAAATAAAATTCGAACAATATGATACTTAAACTAATCTAAAAACTTACATTCCATTCGAATGAAATGGAAATAAAGCTGAGACTTTTTTAAAGGTTTGCATTTTCCATGTATCTTTGTAATTTGAGTTTTTAGGGTAGTTTAAGTATCCTATTGTTCGAATTTTATTGTTTAAAATTCATTTGGTTTAAACATATTTTTTGCAAGACTTTAACATTAACTGTAGAAGCAGCTGAAGAAAAATTATAATACAGGACTCCCTCAAATCTGCAATCGCCTAAAATCCGCACATCATTGCAGATATAAACAATGAAAATTTCAGTTAAGCTGTAGAGGCAAAGTAACAGGATTTTTTAGTTTTATATAATTTCGTATGTATTTTAATATGTAATTCTCAATAATATGATGAGACTAAACTCGTTGTTTTTCATGAAGGAAATATAAATTTATTACTGAAAAAAAAAAAAAAAAAAAAAAAAAAGAAGGATATTGCTGATATCACTGCTAGTCAGCCTTTTAACCAAATATATATATGTATTAATTTTTTTTATAGTTATTAACACTGGCAAACCTGAAATAAAACTTCCTTACTTTTTTATTTTGATGTGAATTAATAGGGTTACCTTTATGAGGAAAGTGTCATTGAATGATTCAAGGAAAATGTATCTCATTTTTATTATGCATATTTAATTATACATTATTAATTATTTATTTGACCTTTACCTTTAATAATTTAATCATTTTTTAAATTATATTACTTTTTATCATTTTAGTTTATTACTTTACTTAATTATTTTAATATTTTGCTTTAATTCAAACATTCATTATACATTTGATTGCATTATTACATTCAAATTATTGTCTAAAAAATGTTAACAAACCGGAAATCCACAAAATTCTAAATTCTGCATAACCTCTGGTCCCAAGCTGCGCGGATTTGAGCGAATCTACTGTATCTATCCCTTCTCGAGCGTAAAGAATGTGTAAAATAATTTTTTTTTGTTCTGCAAATTATGTTTTTGTTTAAAGATATATATGACTGATATATGATATAAATATTTACTTATATGGCTCATATATGAGCATTTGGTTTATACATATTGTGCATGATGTTTGTATGATGTATATATAAGCTTGGTGATGATCTTTAGCAAGTTTGATACTGCTACCTTGACATAATTGTAATTGAGGAGGCTGCTATAACGAGAAAGCACCAAATTTTATTTGATTATTCTTTTTTATCCTTACTTTATATAAATATAGATCTTTAAATACTCAAAATAAAGGACACAGTTGAACATTATAAAGTACTTGACTTTTATGTATTTTGTAAACATTGCATCAGTAGTTGTTTGTTTAAAAAAAAATAAATAAAAATTTGATAAATAAATTAAACACTGGCTAGTAATTTTTAAAAATACATAAATGTTTTTTTTTTATACATCATTCAAAGCTGGATGAAAAAACTTCATTTTATTATGAAATAATACAAGATGTCTGATGATGCTACCTGTAAGCAAAAATTAAAACTAAAATTAAATTATTTTTAATTTGCATCTAACGTTATGAATTATTGATATGTGCTATTAAATACAATCCATCTTTTCATTTTAATGAATTATTATTCTTTTTATTTATAGGCTATGAAGCTGCTGTCTGTTAAATATAATGAAAATAAGTCTGAGAAGCATTAACGTAGAACAGAGTTTTCCCCAAACAGTTTCCTCAGGATCATCCTGCCTACTTTATAGTAATGAAATATAGCACCCTTTTTGCCTTTCAATGAAAAATATATTTTATATATGAATTGTAAAAAGAAAATATTGTTGTCAACAAGAGCCAGATTGGAAAATAAATAAATAAAACTTCATTTTTGAAAGTATTTCTTGCATCTTTATTGTATATTCCTTTATAACAATGATAATATATGTACTCTGTTCACTAAAGATTTTGAATAATTTTAAACTAAAAGTTTGTACATAATTTTTAACCATATTTTATGCATGAAAATATTTGATAAATTTTATTTTTAATGCTTAAGCAAAGTTTAAATAAACTTTGATTTCAAAACATTACTTAAATACACTGAATGTATTGTTTTTGTTATTTTCTAATATACTACAAATAATCAGGTTAATCTGAAATACACTTGATAATTTACATATTTAATTGTACAAAATGTAAATTCATTTATAAATGATTATTCAATATTTAATTGAATATATGATATTTAATTAAGAGCACAGATTAATTTTTTAAGACTTAGTTTGGTGATAACATAAATAAAAATCAGTATTTAAATGAATAAGTTTTGGTGATATACTAAATTTTGTACTAGTACTCTTATCTTTGCTTTAGAATAATATATAGTGTATAACAATATGCAATAATATTTTAAATTTACCCCCCCCCCCTCTCCCAATGGCTTTTCAAAAGAATTTTCCTTTTAGTGAGTCTTGTAAACACTAACTCCCTAACACTATTTCACAAAGTTAGCTCAAACTGATTGATATACTTAAAAAAATATTTTTGAAAGATATTTATCATGTATATGAAACCATTTTACTGATATTGTATTCTGACATGTAACACATACGTATACTGTTAGATTTAATTTTTGTATTTTTTATTATAATTGCCATATGTTGTGCAGATTGTTGTTTGATTGTTTTCAAAAACTTTCATGAGATACATAGTGAAAAATAAGATGTAAATTATTTTAAAGTACAATACTATTATTTTTCATGTACTCTAATAGCAACATTTTTTAAATATAAATCGCATGTTGATTAAATCAAAAGTCTTAGTTCTTATGATTATATTTTTTATAATTTATTTTTTAAATTGATGCATAATGTGCACCTATAAATTTTGATAATTTTTCTTCTATCAAAAGCTATTGTTACATACCAGAATATGCAGTGTGTATTTTTACATTACTCAGTGAAAAGTCAATTATTAAAATAAATGAAATGGAACTATTTTTTTTTTTTTTAATAATCCATGCATGAGTAATGGTTGGTTAATCTTGCAGTTCAGGGATATTTTTTTTTTTTTTTTTTTTTTTTTTTTTTTTTTCTTACATAAGGGAGTAGGTCTGCATATGAAAAACAAAGTTCGCGCTCATATTACATTTGAAATTTCTTTAATGATATTTCAAAATATTGTTTGTTATTATTATTAAAAATGTAAAATAATTTTTTTGCACACCTGGCAACAAATGCAAATTTCAGTGTGTAAAATTTTATTCACAATACATAAAAGTTGTTAGGGAATATCGCATTTTCTTCCATGAATTAGCAGCATTTGAAAAACTCAAATTTTTCAATTTCTTTGATACATTCCATTCTTAAGGGTAATCATCCATAAAAGGAAAATTATATTCCCTGTTAGAGCTATTTTAATTCAAGTGAAAAAAAAAGTGGAGTAGTTGAATGTGAATAAAAATGTGAAGAATAGCAGAAATGCATAGATTTCTAGAATCTAGAGATGCACAAAACATAAAAGCCAGTATGCTGGTAGGTATCTTACATTTTTCATTTCCTTATTATCCATAGAAAGTTTCTGATAATGAAATAAGATTGTAAACATTAAAATGTGTCATTTCCTTTTACTAAAATAAATGTTCAAAATTAGTAAACTATTTTTATGGCATATATATATGCCATAAAAACTGTTTACTATATGAAACCGGCTTTTGCTCAAATTTAAATGCTTTCATTCGGCCCAAACAAAACAAGCACCTGGAACAGGGACCGAATTCATTAACATCACCTGTGCATTTTTTCTCTAAATGAAAATGATCGGCTTATGTTTAAGCATTCTGAAGTAGCATTTCATTGTATTATGAATTAAAAACTGTATTACTAAAAATTTTCTTCTTTTTTCATGAAAGAATGTAGTTGTGTTTGGGCCGAATGTAGCGGATTAAAGTCTGGTATAGCCTCTGTTTTTCAAATCATCCTATAGCATATACAGACGTGTGAAAGTTATTAGAATAATTGTGAAACTTACAATAAAAACTTGTTATATTAAAGAAATATTTAAGAAATATTGCTACATTTAATATTTAGTGTGCATCCCCTTGTTTTTTATTAAAGAAATGATAGCATACTTGTCTTGGCATACTTTGTATGAGTTTTTGGCAATTAATTTGTATTTCGTTGTCATGATGCCAAATTTGGATGAGTCTTTTTATCAGACTAGTCTTGTTTGTGATGCTATATTTCATTATTTTTTTCTTTACAATGGCCCAAAGGTTCTCTATGGGATTCATATCTGGACTGTTTCCAGGCCATGGAAATGTTTTCTTTAATTAAATTAAAGAAATACAACATCACAAACAAGAATGTTCTGATAGAAAAACTCTTCCAAATTTGGCATCATGACAACAAAATACAAATTAATTGCCAAAAAGTCATAAAAAATAAGCCAACACGTATCGAATCTTTAATAAAAAACAAGGGGATGCACACTAAATATTAAATGTATCAATATTTTTAAAATGTATTATTTCTTTAATATAACAAGATTTTATTGTAAATTTCACAATTATTCTAATAATTTTCACACGTCTGTACTTCAGGAATTAATGTATTTTCTTTAAAGATCTTAGAAAATTAAAAATATCATTAAAAAAAAGTTTATTAGCAATATGTATAAAATATATATGCTTTTACTGATTTATATGAATGAGTCCTGGCAAGGAATTAATTTAAAATATTTAAGTATTTAATATGATTTTGGGGGGAAAAATTCTAAGTAAATTTCTATCAAAATTATTTATATTAAAAACTTTTGTTATTTCAGTTTTTTAATATAACGTCATCCTTGCCTAGGGGAGATAACAGATTCGTCTCATTTTGGTCCAAACTACGTATTTTGGATCAATAAACACATTCAGATTAAGGCTAAAAGGGATCTATATTTCGTCCAAATGTGGGTGGTGTTTTCGGATGTAATATGGACAAATTTTGGACGCCTATATTACAGCCAAAATTCGTCTGTATTTCGTCCGGATGGAGGTATTTTTTGGACGTAATATGGACAAATTTTGGCTCATCCGAATTTTGTTCATTTTATGTTCATTTTACGCTCATTTCATGGCCCAAAAGACGTACTTCTTACGTAAAGGGGGGGTGACATTTGGACGTAATTTGACGAAATTTAGTTGAAGTCCGGAGGACTTTTAGACTTCAATTGGACATGTCCATTTATCCAAATTACGTACTTTAGGCGAAAATTGGACGAATCTGTGTTGTGTGGGTACACACACATATATATATATATATATATACATATATATATACACTTAATAAAAATATTTGTAAGTAAAAAGAAAAAAGTTATCATAATTAAAATTAAAAAATAAATAAATAAAAAAGTTTTTCGAAATTTAAAAAATAAAAATTTAGTTAAAAAAAAATTAAAATTTTTTTTTTATTAAAAACTTTTCAAAAATATTTTTTTAAAGTTCAATTAGATTTCAAATAAAAGTATTCAATCATATCAATCAACCAATCAAGATTTCAAATACAATCAATCACATTAATTCAAATTCAAGTCAATTCAAGTATTACAAGTTAGTAGAAAAAATTACAATTTATCAAAAGCGAGTTTGCGTATCTATCTGTATATAAGACTTTAAAACTTTCACTATGTTTTCGTTTAGTATATATGTATGTAACTTTAGTATATTATGTATGTATGTAGTATATACATAGTAGTACATACTAGTATACATACTAGTATAACCAGTATACTAGTATATACATAGTATAAATTATATAAGTATATAAAACTTGGCTAATATTCAAACTTGAATTCTATAGATGATGCAATAAAAGCTTCCGCTTTTATATTTAATATTAAAAATATTAATAATAATATTAATAACGGTTAAGTAATCAATCAAATATTATCAATGATTATACTTTAATACTATGAAAATCAATCTTTGTTCACAATAGTGAGAAAGTTTTTAATAGGATTTTTGTTTGCAACTACATGATATCCTGGCACTTAAGATTTCACAAAATAAGACTGAAGAAAATATCCAACCTACATATTCAAAAACTAAATTGAAAATGGCTGACGTCGTGTTAACAACTCATATCAATCAGGTAGGCCTCGTGACTTGATAACATAGTCAGATTGTACATTGAAACTTCCAGAAGGCATGGTGAAAGCACGTGATATCTTATCGATTACGTCATGATCTGCAATCTGATAAACTGAGTATTTCTTTTCTGACTCTAAGTACGGTAAGTCCCACTATTTTTCGATATGCATATATCGAATAATAATATGTTGTATGAATATAAAATTTGTTCCTTTTTATATGAATGTTTAAGTATAGTTGTTTTTTTAAAAATTTTGCAATGTTGGTATAGGCATGGTATAGCGTATTATAATATATAAAACTTGGTTAATACTCATACTTGTATTCTATGAATGATGTAATAAAAAACTTCGCTTTTATAGGAAATTTGAGTTACTTCTAAATATATTATTATCCAGTTAAAGAATGAATGATTATACTTTAGCATCATTCAGAAGGTATGTAGGGGGACATGTAATATCGATTACGTCACTATCTGCAATGCGATGAGTTAAGACGTTTATTTTCGTAGTTCAGGCATGGCAAGTTTATTATTTTTTAGTATGCATATACCAAATTTTTGCTATCTTATAGTATTTTTGACTACTTATTAAGTTAATTTTTAAAATATTTATAATATTTTAAACTGAAGAACTGATTAATATATTGCTTTTAATGTTTTGAAGTGTATAACTATAGGATAGTATGAGGATAGTATGATAAAATAAAGAAGATTTATAATTATTTAACTAAAGCATTGTGAAAAGTTACATACATATATACTAAACGAAAACATAGTGAAAGTTTTAAAGTCTTATATACAGATAGATACGCAAACTCGCTTTTGATAAATTGTAATTTTTTCTACTAACTTGTAATACTTGAATTAACTTGAATTTGAATTAATGTGATTGATTGTATTTGAAATCTTGATTGTTTGATTGATATGATTGAATACTTTTATTTGAAATCTAATTGAACTTTTAAAAAATATTTTTGAAAAGTTTTTAATTTAAAAAAAAAAATAATTTTTTTAAACTAAATTTTTATTTTTTAAATTTCGAAAAAAATTTATTTATTTATTTTTTAATTTTAATTATGATAACTTTTTTAAATTTTAATTATGATAACTTTTTTTTCTTTTTACTTGCAAATATTTTTATTAAGTGTATATATATATATATATGTATATATATATATATATATATATATATATATATATATATATATATATATATATATATATATATATATATATATATATATATATATATATATATGTATGTATATATATATATATATATATGTGTGTATATATATATATATATATATATTAATCTATTGCTTTTATACGACAAAAAAGAAGCTATATATTATTAAACTATAACATATTGAAAGTCAATGTATATGTACAGGGAGGTAAACTCGCTTTTGCAAACTTAATTTATGTAGTTTCTTTAAATATTATTTTGATAACTTAATTATTTAAACTATTTCAAAGTTTTAATTTTTTAATTTTGTAAACTTTCTATTTTTTATTTTTTATTTTTTTATTTTTTTAAAGTTTGTAACTTTTTTTTTAAAGTTTTAATTTTTTTTTCAGAAAGTTTTAATTTTTTATTTTTTTTTTCGAAGTTTTAATTTTTAATTTTTTTTTTCAAAGTTTTAATTTTCAATTTTTATAAAGTTTTTTTTTTTCAAATTTTTAATTTTTAACTTTTATGAAGTTTTTTTAACTTTAAAAAAAGTATAAATTATAGTATTAAGATTATTAGCTTAAAATTTTAAACTTATATTTTTTAATTATTAAAGAATTGTTGATTTCTTAAGTTATACATATGCAAATTATACTCTAACACTCTGTTTAAAGTTCTAAAATATATAGCAAAATGAACATACACTTTGGAAAAATAAACACACATATTTGTATTGATGTGATTGATATGATTGATATGATATATATTGTGTTACTGGTTTTATTCTTTTTTGGAGAATAGTATTAACTTTTATAATTTATGAAAGGTATGAGTCATAGTATTAAGACTTTTAGTGGGATATTTTATAGATATGTTATACATTTTAAATTGTTATAGGATTGGTTATTTCTTTAGTTATACATGACATTCAATTAAAAGTTGTAATAGGGATACCGTACTCGAACACTTTGAAAATATAAACACACAGATTAAAGAGGATAGAAATACATTTTGTTTTAAACAATTCATTTTGGATGGCGGTTTTATCCTTTTTGAAGAATTGTATGATAACAGTTTTTATATACAGGGTGAATGATATGTATTATGTCAATGGTTTTATCATTTTTTGAAGAATAGTATGATAACACAAGGTAATAGTTTTTATATACAGGGTGAGTGATATGTATTATGTTAATGGTTTTATCCTTTTTTGAAGAATAGTATGGTAGCACAAGGTAATAGTTTTTATATACAGGGTGAATGATATATTATGTTAATTGTTTTATCCTTTTTTTGAAGAACTGCATGGTAACATATGATAATATTTATTATTAATAAGCGAATAACGGTTGTTTATACAAGTGATGGGGTGATATATATAATGCTAATGGTTTTATTCTTTTTTGAAGAATAGTATTAACTGTTGTTAATTTTTGAAAAGTATGAATCATAGTATTAAGATTTTTAGTTTGATATTTTATAAACATGATATATATTTTTAATTATTATATGATTGTTTATTTCTTTAGTTATAAACGTACGAATTATAACATTTCATTAAAAGTTGTAATAGGGGGTACCACACTCTATTACTTTGAAAAAAATAAACACATATGTTAAAAGAGTATAGCAATATATTTTATTTTATTATTTTAAAAAATTCATTTTGAATGGTGGTTTTATCCTTTTTTGAAGAATTGTGTGGTAACACAAGCTAACAGTTTTTATATACAGGGTGGATGATAAGTAAATATTATTTAATTGAACAACGTTACTTAGATAAAATTTGAAATATTATATATTTTTTCTTTTTTAGTATAGTATTATATGAATTCTTAGTAATAGTTTACTTAATTGAATAAAATTTTTAGTAAAAATGTTATATGAATACTTAGTAAATATTATTTAATTGAACACAATTACTCAGACAAAATTTGAAATATTGTATATTTTCTTCTGTTTAGTATAATATTATATGAATACTTAGTAAATATTATTTAATTGGAAACAATTACTTAGACAAAATTTGAATTATTATATATTTTTTTCTTTTTAGTATAATATTATATGAATACTTAATAAATATTTACTTAATTGAATATAATTTCTTAGACAAAATTTGAAATATTGTATTTATTTTTTTCTATTTTGTTTAATATTATATGAATACTTAATAAATATTTACTTAATTGAATACAATTACTTAGACAAAATTTGAAATTTGAAATTTATTTTTCTTTGTAGTATAATATTATATGAATACTTAGTAACTATTTACTTAATTCAATACAATTTCTTAGACAAAATTTGAAATATTATATTTATTTTTTCTTTTTAGTATAATATTATATGAATACTTAGTAATTATTTACTTTATCGAATACAATAACTTAAACAAAATTTAAAATATTATATATTTTTTCTTTTTTAGTATAATATTAGTTGAATACTTAGACAATATTAGTTGAATACTTAGTAACTATTATTTAATTGCATAATTACTTAGACAAAATTTGTCAATTTGTTGATTTTCTGTAAGCAAGTAATATTTTATTGGTTCTCAATGAATGTCTACAGGAATTTGGCGAAATATTAGAGATATCGTCAAGTTGGCACCCCTTTCGGTGACTAATTCTGGTCGCGCCCTCTTTATAGTATGGATATGCATAAAATGCTGTTTAATAACCAATGAGTATTTTCTTTTTAGTAAAATATCATATGAATACATAGTAACTAATTTTTTAATGGAATACAATTTCTTAGATAAAATTTAAATGGTTTTAGAATAAAAAATAACACACAAAATATGTTTCACTTACATAATATTTATTAATAAATTTCAATAGTTATAGAAAGATAAATAATTTTTAAAAGGTATAGATATTCAAATCAATTTATATGTTTAGACAAAGTTTTCATTTATGCATTTTGATAAGATGATGTATAAACTGAAAGCCGAGAGTAAGCCATTTACATGCATAGGCAGGCAAACTCACTTTTGCAAACTTAATTTATGAGGTTTTCTTAAATATTTTTGATAACTTATTTTTTCAAAGTTTTAATTTTTTAATTTTGTAAACTTTTTATTTTTTAATTTGATTTTTTTAATTCAATTTTTATTTAATTTTTTTTATTTATGTTATTTATTTTATTTTTATTTTTATTTTATTATTATTTTTTTTCTCAAAGTTTTAATTTTATAAAGTTATTTTTAATGTTTTTACTTATAAATATTTTTATTAAGTATATATATATATATATTTATTAATTTCATGCTTTTATATAATAAAAAGAGGATACATATCATTAAACTATAACATAATGAAAGTCATATACATGTACAGCCAGGTAAACTTGCTTTTGCAAACTTAATTTATGAAGTTTTTTTTAAATATTTTTTTAATTTTGACAACTTAATTTTTAAAACTTTTTTTAAAGTTTAATTTTTTAATTTTTTTTAATTTTGTAAACTTTTTAATTTTTTTAATTTTGAAAAACTTTTTTAAGTTTCTTATTTTTAAAAGTATTAAGATTATTAGTTTTAATATTTTAAACTTCTGTTTTTTTTAATTATTAAAGAATTGTTGATTTCTTAAGTTATACATATGCAAATTATACTCTAACACTCTATTAAAAGTTCTGAAAGGCATAACAAAGTAAACATACACTTTGGAAAAATAAACACACATATTAGAAAGGATAGCAATACATTTTATTTTATTATTTTACACAATTCGTTTTGAATTGTTTCCACATGAATGTTAGATAAAAAGTTTTCATTAACACAATCCACCCCGTTTAAAAACGAGGAAATCACAAAATCGATATCTATAAGTGTTAATAACATCTCTCCTACTTCTTCAAATTTTTGTCGATTATTTAACATATAACAGGAATAAAGGCCTGAAATTTGTGATTAAAAATACATCCGCCACATTTAAAAATATGGTTTAGTATAGTCAATATATTATTCTCAATACATGTTATAAGTTTAGACTGTAACATGAGTTCATTTTCCAGAGATATATGACTAATGATACATTTCTGTCTAATTAAGCTTGGTATATGCTTTTCATATATATGCCGAAGAAGTTCCTTATTCAAATCATGTGTTTTTTCTTTTAATTTCACTAATTGGTACTCATTTAAGTCAATATGAGAATAATTCTTTAAATTTTTAATTCGCATGATAGAATTATTAAAATTTAACACTAATATTTTGTTGTTGGCGACAAATGATGAACTTTTATACCTCAAATTAAATGAATAACTTTTATTGTAGAATTCGTACCAGCTATTAACGTCTATAATAACTCCATTTTTCGTTAAAATTTCTTCACTAGTAATCCCGCTGCTTTTAAACTCTCTAATATGAATATAAAATTGTCTATTATGAAATTTTAAAATTAAAATGATACAGTCAGTGAGTTCTTCTCGAAATATAATAGGATTACTGGATTTGATATTTTTAGATTGCGAAATGATATTCGGGGGTGGGGTGGCATTTTGTAATTCATCACTTGCTTCATAAATGTTGCTTGTTTGTAAGTCAGACATATCTCGCCTAATAGTAGGTTCTTGGAGGGATTCGTCTTGGGAAGTTAATTTACTAACTGGGGTCGAGGTTAAAGGATATTCAAAATTCATGTCTTTGAAAAATATATTCAAATAGTTTTTAGCAGAAATTGACTCTTGGCATGAATTCTCGAAAGATGTTGTATCATCACCAAAGGTAGGGATAGAAAAATTCATATCGACTTCAGATTTCACATTCGGTGAGTAATCAGTAGTAGGTAAATTACATGATATTGTCATGTTGTCAGTGTTCAGTATATTAGGAACTTCCAATCTTGATATATTTAATTCACTTACATAAGTAGATTCATTAGGTTCTTTTAATCGTTGATACTTTGAAGTAGTAACCACTTTATCGCAAGATCTTTCTAACATATTTACTATAGAGCCCATATTCAAAAATAAAGGTAGCATTAGATGAAGTTAGAACAAAAATCAATTGATAACTGAATATTCGCAAACAGCATATCTCCTAATATATGTTAAAAATCGGTGTCGGTTACAGTTAAACACTTTTAAAATTACTAATGCCACAAACGGGTCCTTGAAATCTCTAAACTTATTAAGAAAAAATAATAGTTCGCCCTTGACCGGACTCGAACCGCTAACCCCATGGTTAACAGCCATATGCGCTATCCAATTGCGCTACAAGGACATTGAAATAGAAAATTAAAAAAACTGTCAGAATGTTAAATGTTGTGATGCAATTATAACTTCTGTTAAGTTAAATTAATATTAAACGAAAGCATAATAAAGGGTTAAGTAATTAGAAAAGATAGTTTTCAAAAGTATGTTAGCAAATGTTGGGGCACGGTTTGCCCAGTGGATAGCGTATCACCCACAAAAAATGAAATTTGATTCATAGTTCATAGGTACGAAACCAGGGTTTGGTAAAAATGAACCTACTCTCACGCGCAGAATCGATAAAATAAGTTAAACAAAAAATGAAAATCGTATACATTAAAGTAATTCTCAAATAGTGCATAACATATCAGCTACAAAAAATGAAATTTGTTACGAAGTTCGAAACTAAGGGATGGTAGAATGACCCTACTCTCGCATGCAAAATCGATAAAATCGTATACATTAAAGTAATTCTCAAAGTGTAGTAGTAGTTAAAATAGGTACTGTTGTTTTATCTTAAGTAACCGACAAACCAACGCACATAAATGAGAGGGCCACAATTTTTGCCTTGAAACATCTAAAATCTCGACTTACAGGTATAGTTTCTTGGCTTGATCAGTTAAACCTACTTCAAATTATCAAGTCAAGAGACTATTTTGTTACGGGTTCGATTCCAAGTGAAATTTTTATGAAAAAAAACCCCAATTACAATAGTTTCCAATTCCTGCCGGCATAGGGCGCCACCTAGCATTTTCATGTTCAAACCCTAAGTCGATTCAAAAAATAAATAAGCTTCCTCTTAAAAAGACCTAACCCCTTATGTTATAGTATAACATTACCTTATATAGTCATTCATTCAAACCTTAAAATGATACGAGAAATTAAGCCCCGTCTTAAAATTTAGCCCCCACCTACCCTATCATACTATAGTATGATCTAGATCGACTCCTTACGTTCGAAAACTATCTATAATTTTCTTCTAAACTAATACTCTCCGACTATAGCATGATCTTTCCACACTTTACTCTTATCTCACTATCAGATTATCTTATCTCACTATCTTATCTTATCTCCTTTCCGACTGATAAGAACTTAACACACATATCTCTCAAACCCTCTCGTACTATCCCGTATCTCGTTTCCCCCTCCCCCCCCCCGTCGGGCAGTTCTAGTTCCGCCCCTGGTTGCACGTCCGTTGTATATGCTGCTGAAGGTATTGCACCCCCTCCCCATCTTTAGGTTCATCTGGAAAAATTTTCTTTTAAAAATATAAAAACATTCAGCATTTGATTTTAAACATATTTAATTTTATTATCAATTGCAATACCGAGCGGGTCGATTAGTAGGGCTCAGTACGGGTATTGAAATCTCTTTTTTGATAAATCTATATTTTCCCATCATTATTACAGCGATCATTGTAGCTCTTAACTTATTTATGTCTAAATTGAACTTTTTTTGCCATTCTAGTCTCTGAAGCGTCTAAGTTTATATGTACTGCTAATAAGTGTT